>JAHRHZ010000217.1:11409468-11461490 GCA_024137785.1 Ginglymostoma cirratum
GAAACCAAGCGGAGGCTTGGGGACTGCTTTGCAGAACACCTGCGCTCGGTTCGCAACAAACAACTGCACCTCCCAGTCGCGAACCATTTCAACTCCCCCTCCCATTCCTCAGATGACATGTCCATCCTGGGCCTCCTGCAATGCCACAGTGATGCCACCCGAAGGCTGCAGGAACAGCAAATCATATTCAGCCTGGGAACCCTGCAGCCCAATGGCATCAATGTGGATTTCACAAGCTTCAAAATCTCCCCTCCCCCAACCGCATCCCAAAACCAGCCCAGCTCATCTCCACCTCCCTAACCTGTTTTTCCTCTCACCTATCCCCTCCTCCCACCTCAAGCCACACCCCCATCTCCTATCTACTAAAATCATCCCGCCCCCTTGACCTGTCCGTCCTCCCTGGACTGAACTATCTCCTCCCTACCCCCTACCTACACTCACCTTTACTGGCTCCATCCCCGCCTCTTCGACTTGTCTGCCTCCTCTCCACCTATCCTCTCCTCTATCCGCCTCCCCCTCTCTCCCTATTTATTTCAGAACCCTCTTCCCCTCCCCCATTTCTGATGAAGGGTTTAGGTCCGAAACGTCAAGTTTTCCTGCTCCTGTGATGCTGCTTGACCTGCTGTGTTCATCCAGCCCCATGCTTGTTATCTCGGATTCTCCAGCATCTGCAGTACCTTTTATCTCTTCTTTTTAACCTTGGCAGTTCTAACTCAAATCTTTTGATTTTTCATAAGGATCTTATTCAAAAGGACAAAGATAACACCGCTGAGGCGGTCACTCACTCTGAGGGTGTTCAGTCACACAGATCATACAGAAGGCAGATACTCACACTTCGGTTGAATGAACACGGAAGATATTTGGGTTTTCACCTGCTAACTCCCCATCACAAGTGAGCAGGAAAATATTGTGGAGATACTGTCATTAGCGCAGAGTCCATACTGAAGGATGCAGGATATTTGAAACTATACTCAGCTGGACACTGATGCTCGGGGGTGGCAGATGAAGAAGATACGACTAAAGCAGCAGCATAGGAAGTAGAACTTGCTGCACGCACTCATGCCACTCACTGTGCTTACGGAGAAATTGGCACAGGTTTATCTCAAACACAAATACCATAATGTCATGGGTCATTGTGTTGATGTTTTCATCCACAGGAAGAATGGAGAACAGCATGGGGCATCAAACACGGCAACTAAATAAGTGCTGGCATACCCTCATCAATGGTTGGCACACCATGAATGCCATCATTAATAGGATGCATGATAGACTCACCACGACTGTTCAGTGCCTCACTAATCTGCAGCAAAGTGTTCTCCAGCTCACTGCTCATCAGGAATCAGAAGGTTTCTGTGTGGAAAATCACAACCGTGAATATGTGGTCCGCTTTGTGGACTACCATAACTCATTAGGGTCTTTTTAAAGCATGACACTTGCTTGGCAATGTACAACTGCACGGGAGGTAATAACAGCAACTGGTTGTTCCTGTTATACCACCCCCAACCAAGGCTGGTCTCATTTAAATCCCATTAACAAGTTACAGAAGCTGGAGTGGACAAATCTTAGCAGGAAATAGCTCAGTAAATATGGAGTTGAGTGAGGAAGAACAGTTCCTGAGCAACCCATAAATAGGGAGCAATTTTAGGCAACTTTATTTTTATCGACATATCCGCAAAGCATCACTTTCACAAAAAATGAACGTAGGCTCTGCCTAGGTTTGTACAAATATGATTGAAGCAAATGATAGTGTAAATGGAGAAAGCAACTGGGCCAGATTTACACAGAAGTACATCTACATTTGGCCTGGGTCTGAGATTGTTGCAATGATGGAATTTGCAGTGAATGGCACTCACTGGATTTTACTCCTTACCAGTGATGTCTCACTAAAGATGAGTCGTAAAGTACTGAAACATTGAGCCAATAATGCAGCATCCAAGGTCACAAATGGGGCCTCATGAATACTATGACCAATAGTTTATCTAATTTGCCAATCAAGGAAAGGGATACAAAAATGGTGAACAACAGAATGTGAACTCGGGTCCAATTAGAAACAGAAAGGGGAAAGAAGGAAGGAAGAAAGGGGGTTGAGAGAGAGAGAGAAAGAAAAAAGATGGAATAGAAAATAAGATCTTTCATTTGAAAGAGCAAGCTTAGATAACATTGTAACTCAGCTTTGTTTGATAATTGCTTTGATTTGCGAGAATTTAACGAGTGAGTACCACGGTAGGTATGTGAAGTATTAACATTCTTGACCCAATGGTTGGGTTGTAGGGAAAGCGGAAAGCCCACTGGGCACACTATTCCACTGCCTTCACCAGAACATAGATAAACAGTGATCTAATTCCATCTAGTTCACAATTTACCTTCTCCACTTGCAGGTTCCACTCAGCCTGCTGGTCCAGACGGAAGTACTGTAATCTTTGGCCTGGCCCTTTGGGCCTACAGATGCTCAAGGGCATTATCCAAGACCATGTGAAGCATCCTTACTGAAAGCTCAGCAGCTTTCTACCTCCCAAAAGCTGTAGCCACTCGACAAAACTTGCAGGAGCACAAGAACAGGAAAACACGCAGATCAGAGATAAAGATTTTGTACAATTAGTTATTTTTGTATCAATGCTGACATGATTTGAGAATATTTGTTCGATGAATTTGGTTCGACTCTGTATTTAGCATTGATTGTTGGGGGCAAGTCTGGAGTGAAGGAAGGCAATTTTGATCATAAAGAAGTTGCATATTCTGCTGGTCAGAGACCCTTTCTGCCAGTTAGCACCCTATAATACCACACAACTAGTAGGTGATGAGTGATGGCGGGGCATTTGACTGTCTACAAAAGGCCCCCAAGATGTACATCATCCTAATTTACTCTTCAGGTTTAATGCTGCCAGTGTGTTCTCCTGGCACCAGCACAAAATCCTTTTCTATTGCCGTGGCTGAAAATATGCACCAGCTTCCTGCAGGCTCTAAGCAGTTGAGACATACCGATGCTACCAATCCTCCTTTCCAGATATTTTTAAAACAACCTGTCCAGCAAAGGTATTGCACATCACTAGTGTAGGTTGGACTTGAACCCAGAACTCCTGGGCCCAGAGGTTGGAACACCATCATTGCACAATAAGTGCCCTGCTAAACCTAAGGATCTGTCCAATTATCAGTGATAGAGGATAGACAAACCAAAATATCATAACAAGAGGCTGAGATAACAAGGTGTAGAGCTGGATGAACACAGCAGGCCAAGCAGCATCATAGGAGCAGGAAAGCTTGACGTTTTGGGCCTAGACCCTTCTTCAGGCACTGGTCTCACTAAACAAGGTATAATTGACTGCATGATAGCAATTGTACAAATTAAATGAGTTAGATGTAGTTACTTAAGACTATCAAGAGCCAGAGGAGACATGACTGTCTGTAGCAGGACTTCATGTTAGATTGCTTGATTCTCCACCCACAGAGTAGGGAAAGCTTTAACAGTAAATCTTTCAGAACGATGACCTTATACAAAATACCACACAAAACTGGTTGGCACCTTAAAGACAGTTGCGCAGCCAACTGACACATGTCTAGCTCAGGTGGTGCCTTAAATCTAGGCCTCCTGGCTCAGACGTAGGGGCTTTACCACTGCACTACGACAGACCCCTCAGCCAAATGTATAAGCACCCTTCCTGAGGTGCTGTGTTCAAAGATGTGTAAGTTAGGTGGATTGACTATGCTAAATTGCCCATAGTGTCTAGGCTGGGAAATGCAAGGATAGGGTAAGGGTGGGATGCTTTTCAGAGGGTTGGTGTGGATTCGATGGTCCGAATGGCCTGCTTCTACACTCTAGGGATTCAATGAAAAACAAACAGAGTTCCACATGGGGACTGAGTAAACCTCTGCACAACTGAAGTGAAACTTGCAAGCCTTTGCATTCCAAAAATCTAGAGATAAAGGCCGGCCCACTTGTTCTTCCGAATGCACCAGCTTTTTATGATTTTTGTACATCGACACCTAAATTCCTTTGCCTGCAGCTCTCAATCTCTAGCCATTACAAAAATATTTTGAATTTTCTGGCCTCACAGAGAAGTGCAGCTGCCGCAGTTTTGTCCACTTATTGATTCGCTCTGTATCCCGTTATGGCCCATTTCTCCCCTTTATGCGATGTGCTGTTCCCCCTTTCAATCATACAATATTGTTATTCTAGCAGACACAAAATTAAACCCTTTACAAATAGAAAGATCAAGCTGTTTTGAATTTAATATTAAAGTCAAATTAAACTAAATTAAACTTGATCATGTCACTTGGAAGTTATATGGTTCAAATTTGAGGGTTATTTGGCAGTAATATGTATCAAACCTAAAAGGAAGAAAATGCACAAAATTATATGACATTACAAAGATTCAACCATTACAAAGAACAGCATTGATGGAAATTATGATTTATCACCCAATGAGTACTCTTGATCTGGCCAGCATCCAGGGAAAGATTTGTGCAGTGTAAAAAAAACTTCACTTTCACAGAATTTAAAGCGTGGCAGTTATAAAGTAAGAGCCATGACAAATTGCAGTAAATCAGGAGGTTCAGATGGTGTCAAGTGAAATGTGACATTCCTGAATCTTCATTGTTGTGGAAGTAAAATATCATCTTCAAGAATCAGACTAGAGCCTTCAATTCTTTGGCACTATTAACTTCTTGTTGTCTAGAGTAACACTGAAGGAGGAAAATATGATATGATACAGTGACGATGGAATAGAATAAAAGAGATTAGTAAATCAAAAAGTAATGATTAGCTGGCAGCAAACCTGGGCTTTGAAAGCTCAAGGATTTTAAAAGAAGGAAGAATGAGGGGAAGCGTGAAGATTGGGTAACACAGTGTGTTCAGCTTTGATTTCAACAGATTGAGGAGAGTGAAAGTGATGTTTTTGAACCCAAAAAGAAGAAGGAATGATAGTTCAAAGGGGTGCTGATTAATATGAACAAAAACAAAGGCACACAATTATACTGTGCCTTTCACATCTCCTGGATACCTCAGTTTGATGCAGCATTAAAGTACTTCTGAAGTGTTGTCACTGTGAGGATGGTTGAAATGCAGCAGCTGGTTTGCAGACAGCAAGCTTCAAACAGCAATGCGATAATGGTAGTGATGGAAGAATACGTACAGAACAGCTCATCAGAGACAAGTCCCCTGCTCTTCTTCAAAATAATGCCATGGCATCTTTTACACCCACTCAGGCATGTAGATGGGGCTTTGACTAACAACTCATTTGAAAGACAGCAAATCCGGCAATGCAGGACTACACTGGTGGATTCATCTTGAGATTCTGTCCTCAAGCATGGAGTGGGTAACTTGAATGTGGAATCTTGTTGTTGAGTAAGGGGTTAATGTAAACCAGGCAGTGATGTGACTGATGACAGGACATGAGTGAAACTGAAAAGAGAGTTTGAGATTGAAACTGAGAGAGGAAACACCTTCTTACTAGACTGTATTGAAGGGTATAGCATGAACAAAGCATCACTTTATACCATGCCTGCATTTTGGTTACCGGTAGAGTACAGCAGTTAAGGACAACAAACCAGTTCAACACAAGGTGACAAGGACAAGCTGAAGTTTAGATAAAGGGCAGACCAGACTATGCTGCGACCTTTCCCCCATGATCGACCTCATTCCAAACCACTTACGGCTACGTTGGGGTGCTCTTCACTGAGCCACAGCTGACACATTAAAAAAGCTGAGACATAAGAAAGCCAGGGACAGTAAGAAAGAGATTTAAAAAGGGAGATTACTTATTAGATATCAGAAGAGATGAGAGGAGCTGCCCAGATTGGACAACAGTGTTCATGTTCTAGATGAACTTTTGCTTCATTGAATCCCATATTCTGCCTGTGAAATATGATTCTTAAATTGTAGAATTGATGAAATGCACATCAAAAATGTCTTTTTTCCTCCCTGCCATCCTTCCTATATCATATTGAGTAAAACAGGTTTCCCTAGCCTCTTCTATGATGTTTTTCAAAATCATTCTAATTTTGGATGAAAGCAATATTCATTATTGGTACTGAATTGGTAAGAATGATGCTGCAAGTGTTCTTGCTGTGGGTGCCTTCGAGTAGGGAGAATGTCATTGAAGAATTTAGGGGAACCCATTTGACTCAACATGATATAGAAAACATGGCAGGGAGCAATGATGACAGTTTTGGGCCAAACAACCCAGCAGGTTATAGACCAGGTCAAGACAAAGATGATCATCATGAAGCCCTGGAGGGAATTGGAAAGATATTACAGAGCTTGAAAAACCACACCAAGGTCGGAGCACTTTGCTGCCACACTGTGGAAATATTAGGCAGGATACTTTGTACTTAAAGCACCTTGAGTCTAGTAGAAGAAGGGTCCCGGCCGGAACTGTCAACTTTTCTGCTCCTCTAATGCTGCCTGGCCTGCTGTGTTCCTCCAGCTCCACACTGTGTTATCTCTGACTCCAGCATTTGCAGTTCTTACTATCTCAGAATGTCCCATGAAGGCTTTGCAAGGAGTGATTGTGGTACAATAAAACCCAAGCTGCATGCGGAGATATTAGGCCAAGTTGAGCTAGCTTTTAAGGAGTATCTTAAGGAAAGAGGGAAAAGTAGACAGAGAGAGGTTTAGGAAGAGAATTCCAAGGTCAAGCCTAGGTATTTGAAGGATAAAGAGCCAGGACAAATGATATGCAAACTGGTTTAACATTTTTAAACGCCAAAACAAAAATTGGGACTCTTGCTGACTAACTGAGTAGCTGGAGTTGGGGAAGTTCCCAGCTCAACATACTGGATCTAGTTTTCACTCTGGTGAGGTGACAAAGGATAGAGTTGGGCCTGCCAACTTCAGAAACAGATGGCCACCGAGGAGGGCTGGTTAGAAGGCATGGCTTGGTTCTCAAGGAACAAAAACAGAAGTTGCTGGAAAAGCTCAGCAGGTCTGGCAGCATCTGTGAAGGAAAACATCAGAGTTAACGTTTCGGATCCGGTGACCCTTCCCCAGAACTTGGTTCTCTAGGGCCTGGTCCCAGTTGTTCTAGGAGCTCTTAGGCGCTGTAGCCCTCACCCTTCAACATACCCCATGGCCTCTCATAGTCCCTATGCCATCTCCATGGCAACTTACATGCCATCCGCTCACGTCTCATGCCTCCTTATATCTCCCATGGTGCCACCTCCACAACCCAATATTCTTCAAACTCAGGCCTCAGGAGTAATGTGGAGATGAAGAAAATAATGTTTCTCAACTTAATTCACTCATACGAATAGCTTATAGAGGAATAAAATCTCCCAGTGATGAAAATCTGGCCCTTGAAGCTTCTCAGCGTCATTAATTTCCCACTGCAGAGATTGAGGCTTACTCAGCTGCGCTATGTTCTGTCAATAGACAGCATCCCCGTTGATCGTGAAACTCTAGGCATAGATGTATTAAATAAACTTACAGATTTGCCAGCAAGCAGTCTTTAAGGCACTCAACAGCCTTCTGAATCCCCAATATTTCGTGGTATGTCACATGTTGTAATGTTTCCAAAGGAGCTACTGTTAAATTTGAAGTAAGCTTCACACAATCTGATGATGCTACCCAGTCTCTGGGAGGAGAATCAGGCAATGTAGCTTAAGGTGCAGGCGGAGACAAACATGTCACCTCTAGCGCCGAATGGTCTTAAATAACTTAAGCAAAGTAACTTGTTCTTATTGCTATCATACAACAAACTACATTTTGCCTTGTAATACAAGTTCCTTTTCTTGTTAAGGCTCATCAGTGGTCTATCCTACACTGCTGATAATTAGACAGGCCCTTTGGCTCAGCAGAGGAAGCAGGATGTGGGGCTATTGCGGTGAGAATGGTAATGTTCTTCCCTTCAGTCCTGAGACACAGGTTCAAGTCCCACCTGCTCCAGACATGTGATAAAAAGGTGTAGAGCTGGATGAACACAGCAGGCCAAGCAGCATCCTAGGAGCAGGAAAGCTGACGTTTCAGGCCTAGACCCTTCTTCAGAAATGGGCAGACATGTGTTCTACTTGAACAGGTTGGCTTAAAATAATTTGAAAGGGGGATTAATGGCCACACTATACCTCAACCACCCAAAGTGCAATATCACAGCCAGCAGGAAGTTTTCTGCACATTTTCAGCTCCCACAATGAGAACAGAATTTCTGCTGGTGCCAGGAGAGGCCATAAGCAAATTAAAAGTAGAAATAAGTCATGTACGTTTTGGATATGTACTTCTTGCGTTGTGACTTATCAACTGAACAGCTAGTACTCATCACCAGCTAGCTGTGCAGTACAATACGGCACTAATTGGCAGAAAGAATCCCTCACCAGCTCCATATAAGGGGTTAGATAGCAGTTAAATTTTCTTTATAGTCACAACTGCCTTCATTCACAGAGAAGGCTGTGAACAGTAACTCATCAACTTCAGAAAAGTTGTTAAACTTCACAAGGTCCTGTCAGAAAGCTCTGAGAATCTGAACAGCCACTCGGTCACCGATCTGATAACAGCTGGCTTGACAATTAAGAAAGGAAAGATTATGAAGGGAGTGGGAGAGAGACAGAGAGACAGAGAGGGAGAGAATGAGAGAGAGAGAGAGAGAGAGACAGAAAGGTGGGGGGAGACAGGGAGGGGGGAGAGAGACAGAAAGGGGGGGAGAGAGAGGGGAGGGAGAGAGGGGGGAGGGGGAGACAGAGAGGGAAGGGGGAGAGAGAGGGAGGGGGGAGAGAGAAAGGGAGGGGGGAGCGAGAAAGGGATGGGAGGGGAGAGAAAGGGGGAGAGAGAGGGAGGGTGGAAGACAGGGAGGGATGGGAGGGGAGAGAGACAGGGAGGCGGGGGAGAGCAAGAGGGAGGGAGGGAGAGAGAGAGGGAGGGTGGGGGGGCGAGAGTTTGGGGGACAGAGGTGAGGAAGAGAGAGAGTGGGGGGAGAAGAGGGGGAGGGGGGCGGGGAGAGAGAGATTGGGGGAGAGAGTGGGCGGGAGAGAGAGCGGGGAAGAGAGAGAGAGGGTGGAAGTGGGGGGCAGAGTGAGAGAGGAGGGAGAGACAGAGGGTGGAGAGAGAAAGAGGGAGAGAGAGGGGAGAGAGTGAGATTGGGGGAGAGAGAGGGGTGAGTGAGAGAATTAAAAAAAAGAACAGAAACTCAAACTGCTGGAATGAAAACCGATGTAAATTACCACAAAGTGAGACACAAGCAGTAAATTATTTGAAAGGGGATCATAGAAACAGATCAATGGAATACCTTGTAAGGCCAGGAATCCCCCTCCTGGAACATTTATGTTTCTTGAACAGCAATCCTGAAGACTTTACTCGACTCATGATATAACTTTCTGCGCTCAGTGGGCTTGGGTTCCACCAGACCTTTAAGGTAAGGTCCTGGGAAAAGTTAGGGATGTTTGGAACTTCCTGCAGATTTACCCCAAGAAGGATTAAAGGGGTAACAGGAAGGGGTAATATCTGCGTCCTTCAGCTTCCCTATGGTGTGAAATTCATGGTAAGCCAAGTTACACTCCTTTTCCCAAACCCATCTGGTTCATTCAAAGCAGTCATACTACAAATCTGTCCAACCAGGAGCAGAATTTCAGGTCCAGACATAATACTGTTTCCAAATGTTTTACTTCATTAGGGAGATTCATCAATGGAATGGGCATTGGATATGGTGAATAGGCAATGTCTTTTCCCCAGGGTTGAAAAGTCCAAAACTAGAGGACATAGGTTTAAGGTAAAAGGATTAAAGAGGACCTAAAGGGGCAACTTTTTCATGCAGAAGGAGCTGCGTGCATGGAATGAGCTCCCAGAGGAAGTGGTGGAGGCTAGTACAATTACATTTAAAAGGCATCTGGATGGATTTATGAATAGGAAGGGTGAGAGGGATATGGGGCAAATGCTGGCAAATGGAACTAGATTAATTTTGGATATCTGGACGGCATGGACAAGTTGGACCGAAGGATCTGTTTCCGTGCTGTATATCTCTATGACTCTCTGACAAAAGCCTTAATGCAAATTTGAGGGTGATGGATTGCTTATAATAATAATCTACCTGCTTATTCATTCCAAAACTTCCACAATGAAGCTATAACTTCATTCCAATGTGGAAGCCACAGCTGTGTGCTTGATGAATTCCAGGGCATTTGGAATGCCTGATATTTCATTGATGTCAAAGTCCAAGTCAAGCCCAAGAACAAAGGAGCAAGCAACAGCTCAACAATAGCCTCGGACAGCTCATTCACACAGTAGCCAAGCGAAAAGAGAGGAGCCAAATATTAAAACCAGGGCTCTGGAAGAATAACTTTTGCAGCATAAAATGTTTCAATAAAACATCAAGCTGTGAATTCACACATCTGCAATATGTCAAACATTCCCATTTTTGGAAAAATTGCAGACACAAGTAGAAAACCACATTTTAATAAATAATAAAAGCATTTGTGAATAATGGAATCATCCAGAAAGATTTGAAAGCATATTCATTCTCTTTTACATCACAGTAAGCTCCAGCTATAACAATCTCATTTAATATGCTGGAAATAGTTACATATATTGATTTTCAAAAGCTAGAAGAAGCAAACTGATAAATATGCACAACCTTTGATAGACAGTGGGAAAATTGTGGGTAATAATTCACTGTTTAGTTCTCTGCTAATTACAAGATTATTGTCACTGACATGTCACATTTGAAATTATCCTAGCAATTAAATGCACCATAACACACTGTGAATAAACCAACATGATCTTATTGAGCAATGTGTGTATCAGAAAGTGAATCCTTACGGGAGGTGGGGGGGAGGAATTTACTTTATTGCCATTTTAAAAAATTTTGGATGCCATTTTAGATGTGCTCTGTATCTCTCCACAACCCCAAATCAAACTCAATTAACGTTAGCAGCTTTCTAGTTCTTAACGTAAAATAAATTCCTTTCATTTTGATCTGTTTACAGTCACTTGTGGATGGTGACAATCACACTATCCCCATTGCCAAGATAACTTACCCAGTTGCCTGCCAATCAGCCTATTAAGAGGTGATAGGCACAGTGAGGGTATGTATCTCGCCCTATCACAGCCTTAAAGTGGGGAATGTATAGGGATATGGGGGGAAAGCGGCATGGATGGATTTATGTTGGCAAAGAAATTAGCACAGTCTAAATAACAAAGTGTGGAGCTGGATAAACACAGCTGGCCAGGCAGCATCAGAGGAGCAGGAAAGCTGACGTTTCGGGTTGGGATCCTTCTTTCCTGCCCCTCTGATGCTTCCTGGCCTGCTGTGTTCCTCCAGCTCCACACTGTGTTATCTCTGACTCCAGCATCTGCAGCTCTTGTTATCTCAGCACAGTCTAAATGTGGCATTTTGTTTGTCTTTCGCACTGAGGTAGAGCAATTGCAATCATGACATATTTACCAGAGTGAGAACCTGTGCCTGATTCGCAGATTTTATTTTAAATAACCACTGGACCTGCCCGAAGTGAGTGTAAACCCAACTCCAATATTTCTGAAGTAGGGTCCAGAACCGAAAGGTAGGCTTTCCTTCTCCTCTGATGCTGCTTGGCCTGCTGTGTTCATCCAGCTCTACACCTTGTTATCTCAGATACTCCAGCATTGGCAGTCCTTACTATCTCCGATATTGAAGTGTTCACCTTTCATTCGTTTTTTGTTAATATGAGTTCAGACACGTAATACAAACTATGACAAGTTCTCAAATTCTGCTGCAGCTCAAAGCTATCATTCCTAAAGAGGTCTTCAGAGTCCACTGAAGAATCCAGTAAAAAATGTTCTCTCAATGCACCTTGAAGAATTTCCCAGCCTCTATGTTAATATTACACTCCACTTCCGTCTCCTGCTCCCTTCCCATCCTATTTTTCTCTACCCCCATCCCCTGAGTTAGTTGACTGGTTTAGTATCCTAGTCAAATAAGATTTCAAAGGCCTAATGACAAGGTGTGATAGTACAGTGAACTGTTGCCTGCAGTGGGCTGAATTTACTTCAATAGGGCCCAAGGATGAACTTCGGACATTCCACAGATCTTTATCACTAGATATGTGACTGTTTTGTGTTGATGATCAGGCAACAGAGCTTAGTCCCAATTGGTCTAGTCTGTGCTGAAGACTTTGATTCTGTGGTTCAGGAAAGAAGTAATGTTTTTTCAAAACATTAGACTTTTAAAGAGGACTTAAAAATATTAAACACTATCTAGAGGCAGAGTATGAGACCTTACAGTGGTGTAATAATGAGGAGCAAAGGAGACGAAGAGGATGTTTCAAATCCCATGGCTAGGAAGTTGATGACCAGAAGGAAGAGTTTCAATTTGCATACCAATCAAATGTGACCTGAGAGAAAAAAAAAATGCTAATCAATTGGCTGGAGTTTATACTTCCCTGCTATCTGCAATTAAATAACTTATAGTCAATTAGGCTTGTTAGCAAGCCAATTCAAATGGATAATACGCTGCCCACATGATGGATGTGGCCATTTTTTATGGGCCATTTGTAAAAAGGATGGCGTCTCCTCATTTGGGGTCTTGCATGCATTGGGGGGCAACCATTCTGCCACCCCTATTATGTCGCCACCCGCTTCCTCCCATGGCACCTGCCTTCAAATCCTGACCCCACCCCCTCACCCCTCTCTCTAGCTCCAATCATCCTGCCTATAAGCATGGGATTAACTTTCCTAGGGAAGCCATGATCCACTTAGTGCTCCTTCCTGTGGTCCTCGCTCAGCTCTTTATTGAGCTGTGGGGCCTGGGTGATCTGCTGACTCATCAGATTGGCCAGCAGCTGCCGAGATAGGAAATTCCTTCCCACCGAGGGTGGAATTGGGGCCCAGGACCACCAATAACTGGGGCCTGGGGTTCTAAAGGGCTCGCTATGCTTGGACAGTGGGCATGAAACCAGTACAACACTGCAGCCTGTGAATTCTATCTCTGCTCCAGGGTAGAAATCCCACTCTCAACTTACCTGGCGCACCCCTTTCCCTCCGCCACACATTATGGCTTCAGTGCTTGTTTTAGTCATGTTGGGTCTGTTCCAGCCATGGGCTGACTTTCCTTCCGGGATGTTTTCCTTAATTGATCTGGGGGATACAGCTTCAACAGGAGCCCCCAGAAAGGAACTGGATAGTTACTTGAAGGAGGAAAAGTTGGAAGGTACGGGGAATGGGTTGGGGAGTGGGACGAACTGGATTGCTCTTTGCAAAAGTTGATGCAGACTCAATAGGCCAAATTTCATGCTGCACCACCCCATGATTTTACAATCCCAACATTAAATCCACAGTTAAGAGCTTTAATACAACAGGTCTTTTAACTGAAATTAATAAGAAGCGACTGAACAAAACCAGAACCAGATATTCAGTAAATCAGTGTTTTGGATTAAAATTGTTTCATGCATTCACCAACATGCCGACCTGGATGTAATTGTTTCCATGTAAAGGTAACCGTAGGGAGGCTGCAGTAGAACGGACTTACTAGGAATGGCCCAGTTGAATCCCTGGTGTATTTTCTGTTTGTATAATGGCACGATATAACTTGACCTTACTTCACACTGGGCTCCGTTCTCTAATATTGCTACAGTCTAATATTGCACAGTTGGAAAATCACCGGCCATGTCTGTGTGGAGTTTGCACATTCTCCCCGCGTATGCATGGGATTCCTCCGGGTGCTCCGGTTTCCTCCCACAGTCCAAACAAGTGCAGGCCAGGTGGACTGGACATGGGAAATGCAGGGTTACAGGGATAGGGTGGGAGGGGTGGGTCTGGGTAGGATGCTCTTTAAACTTGATGAGTCGAAAGGCTTGCTTCCATACTGTAAGGATTGCTTGATTTGTGAAATTGGTAAAATAAAGCTCTCTTGGCTCACTGGAAACTAACTGATTCTTATTACTTGTGTACAGTATTCATTCTAATCAATGTCATCAATTTGCAGCCTTTAGCAGACTTTCCTTTGAGTTCAATGTCACACTTATTTTTAGGCCTAATGTCTAGTTAGATAATAGCCTGACGAAGGAATCATATTCTGTTGAAGTATTACCAAGTTCGAGATGTTCACTCTGTTTCTCTCTCCGCAAGTGTTTCTCCAGCAGTTCTTTGTGTTTGTTTCAGACTTCCAGCAGCATCTTGCCATTATTAAAGAAATTGTAATAGTGGTAGACCTCATATTGTGAAGCAAATATTACACCACACAGACTATTATACTCACTGTCTGATTTTACTAGATGGGGGTGGTGACTGAAAAATATTCTTGGAACACAAGATCAGTAACCAAATTTATTTTACACAATACAGAATTTTTTGAAGGTTGCAACAAGGGGTAATAATTGGGAGAGTTGGCAATGGACAGAAAAACAATCGCTTCTCAACACCTCTGCAAACAAGTTACGGGCAGGAAGGCCCCTGGGTGACTTCCTCCACTCTCCAGCAAATAAGGCGTTTGAGGAGTTAATTAATGGCCACTGAAGGGCCTCAATTCTCCATCTCCACAAACATGTGTTTGCCAGTGGATGAGCCTAACTGGAAAATCACAGCTGATTGCCTTCCGAGTTGTGGGGGGGACCTTCAATTTCCCCAGTCTGCAGGCAGTTGGAGTCACACACAGCAAGCAAGAGAATGACCTCTGAAAGCCAACTCCTTACCCATTGCATCCAATCCCCCCGCTGAAACCCTCTCGGCCAACACTCAATGAGAGGAAGAAAGAAAAATCTTACTTCAAAGCCACTGATGAGTTGGCTTCAACTGCCAGACTTTAGGAGCTAAAGGTCATCAGCTTTTGGTGACCCAATTTGCCAGTACTGCAGTCTGTGCTAGGGCAACATACTCACTCTTAATTGTCTGTTAGCTCTAAATGAGCTGGTTGCTGGGTGATTGGTGATTCATGGTGGTGGATGCGGCATGTTAGCCGTTATCTAACATGCTCACTGCCCTCCATGTTTAGATGATGTTTTGGAAAATCATATCCATAGACTTTGACTAAAGTTTATCCATTTCCTAACACTCCTTAAAACAACAATACAAAGGAGGTGATAGATAGCATAATAACACATGGTTGTACAATTTTTCCAATGGTGTTAAATGTAAAGAAAATTAGGCAGAGTGGCAAAAAGGGATGCTGGTACACATTGTGTTACTTTCCACGAATATTCTGACTCACTGATGGCTGTAGAGACAGCAAGGCTGAATGTTGACTATTCCCTTTGGAAAGACTGATCAAAGTTACCATGTGGACTCAGGACTCTTTCTACCTCTTCACCACACCCCATTGTACACGACAATACAAACAGCCATGAGGTTCCACTTTGGCTGTATTAACAACTAGGGGAGAGGTGTTGGGGTAGTGGGAATGTCTTTGGACTAGCAACCCAGAACCCCAGGCTAAGATCTAGGGGCATGGGTTCCAATCACACCATGGCAGATATTAAAATGTGAATTCAATAAAATCTGAATGAAGAGGTCAATGGTGACCATGTCAAATGTTATGAAAATGCATCTAGTTCACCTATTGCCTCTGAGGGAAGGCAAAATGCTGTCTTGACCTGGTCTAGCCAACATGTGACTCCAAGCCCACAGTAAAATGGCTGGCTCTTAACTGCCCTCTGGGCAATTAAGGATGGGCAATAAATGCTAGCCCAGACAGAGTTGCCTACATACCGCGAATGCGTTAAAAAAAATTGCATCCCAGAGGCCCTACTTTTCAATAATGGGTAGGACCAGATTCTCAACTAATGTTTTTGAAACAAGTGCAAAAAATAACAGAAACTTAATTTGTGCTGAGTGTAATTTGCAATTGATTTCCACTGATTTTTGTTCAGGTTTGTCCAATTTTAGGCAAATTCCAGTGAACAAAACAATATAATCCAGCAGAAACTCCAGGCTAACATATTTAATGGTTATTTCATATCTCCCCTGGAGAATACAGTAATATTTCCCAAATGCCCATTGTTCAGTGACTACAGGCTTTTTACTGCCAAGTCATAAAAGTGTGCTGGATCTCCGATTTAACACATTGCAAACTGAACCTACCCTTGTGTTGATAACACCATTACACTAAATAATTTTTCTGGCTAAATATCCAGTGCTAGGCACCAACATTACTACGTGAAACTATATCCAGTGCTAGCAACATTGTACAGGAGGAAATTGTACTTTAATCCTGAACATCTTTGATTACAACAAAATAAATTTCATATGGAGTAAGAGTACTGATCATGTCATTTAAACGCTAAATAAAAACAAACCCTTACAAACATGTAGAATCCTTCAGATAAGATAAAGCAGCCTGCTAATTAAAACTTAGCTGTAATTTATTACTAGGTTAGTACAGAGGTTTCATTCAAGCCCCTCTCCAAAGACCTGCACACATCAGTGCAATGCTGAGTGAGTGTTGTACTGTCAGAGGTGCCATCCTTCGGCTGAACTGTTCAACTGAATGCCCTCTAAGTTGGACCCAGAAGATCACATGGGACCACTCTGCAAGTTCTTAGTTCAAAACATCCTCCGAATCGACACGTTTTAATTGGTCACTTATTGCATTATTTTTTCTGAGACTTTACTGAAGGCAAATTGCCTGCTGTATGTCCCTCCACTCCAACAGGGAATACATTGTTAATATAACAAGATGGCTGTGAACCAGTTGGGACAACCCAGAAGATGAAAGGTGCTATATAAACGCAAGTTCTTTTCTTTCCTCCTTATTAGGAGCAGCATGGTTAGACTCAAGGCCAACCATGTGTTCAGCATAGACTTCCCTCCACCTACAAAGGGATCTCACAGATGTATGAAGTGTCAAACTGAAGGAGAGAATATTCGGAAACTGGAAGTAAGGGAGAGGAATCACAACTGACTCTTTCAAAGAGTTAGCACATGTTCCACTGGCCTTTGTCTGCACTCAAGGATTCAAGGATTCCATAAATAAGCATGAAAAAACAGTTTTCTGGAAGACATTTTCCATGCACTCCAGGAAAAGAGAACTAATGAAACAGCAGGTAGGAAGTTACTCTCTGGTGTGCACGGAATGCAAGGTGACGGGAAGTGGTAGCAGAGTTCCATTATGATTTTTTTTTGGCAATTGCATAAAACATGCAATATTAGGGATGTGCAACAACATTCGCATCCTGTGTAAGAATATAAATAAAACTGGCAGCTTGTTTTACAATCTGCCCATTTTTCTTTCCCATTGTGGGGGCTGGGATGGCCAGAAGACTAAGCAATTAGAGGTGGGCACTAAATGCTGTCCTAGTCAGCAATGCCTACAGCCCATGAATTACTTTAAGAAAATATAAACCAACAAATTTGTTGAATTTATACAGGAGAAATAGATGAGGCCACAGTAGAATTTTGGACACTGCATAACAGGAAAGGCATTAAATCTGTAGTAAATGTTCACTAGAATGAGATTGAGAGGCTGTTAAAAAAGGTTTTACAATTTTGATTTTACTGCTAATCAGAGAAATGCACTGGAAATTTTGAGAGGGTAAATGATTTATTTCACTGGCTTGTGTAAGTTGAGAACAATGGGAATAAATTGAGGACTGTCAGATAATAGCGGGAGCTGGAGGGTAATTCAAACATGGTTATTGAGGCAGAGGCTACAACATCACTTTAAAAGGTACTTGGCTAACTGCTCGAAAAAGGAAATCATAAAATGGTTAGGAGAAAGAAATTGAATGGGAGTAGACCGTTCTGGTTGTAAACACCCAAATTGGAACAGTGGGGCAAATAGTCTCTTTCCGTGTTGTAATTATTGTGATCCTGCTGTTTAATTCTATTCTGCATATATGGAATGAGCTGCCAGAGGAAGTGGTGGAGGCTGGTACAACATTTAAAAGGCATCTGGATGGGTATACGAATAGGAAGGATTTAGAGGGATACGGGCCAAATGCTGGCAAATGGGACTAGATTGATTTAGGTTATCTGGTCAGCATGGATGAGTTGGACTGAAGGATCTGTTTCCATGCTGTAGAGCTCTATGACTCTATGACACTTTACAAGCATTATAATTACTTTTCCTGCATTGGTTGAGCTCACCATGAAGGTCCTGCCTTCTTGCCTGAGGTATAGTAACCCTGAGGTTAAACTCATCACCACCACTCTCTAATGAGAGAGCAACCCTATGGTCCTTTGGGATTATGGCAACTTATCTTTACTCTACTTTTGGGAATTTCAGTTCTTAACATGGTTCCATCCATTTCCAACAAAACCAATCCTAATCACTCACCTTTCAGTTTATGTTCACTTTCTGGGTCGAAGTAAGTTAGACCCAGAAAGTGTCTCAGAATCACAGATCTTACTTTTGGGGTGGGATTACTGGAAATAGGGCCATACACATCAGAACAAAGAAAACTCAAAGTCCACCTGATGGAACTGGAAAATTTAGCCACTTATCCCAATGCTTGTCCTACATTTACAAGGCGCGGACAATGCATGCGATGGAATACTCCCCTGTTGCTCGGCTGAGTGCTGCTGCAACAACACTAAAATATCCCACCACCATCCAGAACAAAACTACCTACTTGACTGGCATCACATCACCACCTTCAACATTCACTCCCTCCACCAGTATCATCAGGACGAACAGTAGCAACTTGCCAACTTTGTTTCAACGACATTTTCTAAACTTGTGTCCTCTACCATGTGGAAGAACAAATGATGGGAACACTACCATCCACAAGACACTTATCACCCTGGGAACTATGTTGCCATTCCTTCAGTGCTGCCGGATCAAACTTTGGAGCATCCTCCTTACAGCACTGAATGTCTACACAACATGGATTACGGCGCTTCAACAAAGCAGTTCACCACCATGCTTTTAAGGTCAAGTAGGGATGGGCAATAAATACTGGTCTAGCCAGAAAACCTCACATCCCAAGAACCAATAAAAGAAAACAGACCTTCACTGAATTTCTCTATGAGTTGATTCGTAGTGGGAACATTTTCTCACATTTAGTTGCAAATATTCAGAGGAAATATCCCACTGACTAGTAACAACTTTAAAAATTAGTGGCCTTTCTATTTCACCATCTTGACTTTTAGTGATTCTCCAAAATGAAGAATCCGGCTTTTCATACACTGACATTGTTTGTTCCTTCAGTTCCGTCTCAGACTAAACGCCAGCTATGAGTAGATGTGTAGACAATTAGCATGAAAAGAAATCCATGGTGGACAACAGGAATTAGCAGCTATATTTAGTCTTTCAGCTGCTTACCCTGGGAGAGTAAGATTCTTTGGCAAAATAAACTGACAACAAATCCATTTTAAACTGTCGCCAAATCCACATACATGCAGCCATGATTTCAGTCAATTGCTGCCAGTAATGTCTGTGAAATTGAAATTGTTACAAAGGGCTGTTTTTCCCTTAGATTTCCCATCTGTGGTCCATTTGCAACATTTAATGCAAGCATGTCCAGTTACGTATTGTTTTCTCATTGTTAGCTTTACAAGCAGAAATGAAGGCAAATTTTGGACCAGGTTGTGGCCGGTGGCTAATTCTACAAGATTCAGGAGTCAGCCTTGCCTCATTTGCCAGCCCTCTTGTTTGTGACTCAGAATGGTATGGGTTCAAGCCACACCTCCAAGACCGAAACTTGGTGGAGACTGCCCTCCCAGATGGACGTTAAAAAAAACACACAATTTTGAATAAAAGCAGATGAGTTCACTTGATGACCCTACCATTACTTATTGTGCAATGATTACCACCTTAACAATCAGATGATCTGGTCATTTGCTTCTGCTGTTTACATGACTTTGCTAAGTGGAAAATTCAGTTTCAAAATATACCCATTGAGGACACAAACCAGCTGTAAAGAGATTTAGGCAGGTGAGCAGGCAACAGGATAGAAAATGGAGAATAAAGAAGGGAATGATCATGCCTGTATAATTATAACTTAATGTTGTACAGAAGGTTAATTTGTCTTTAAAAAATAGAAATTGAACTCTACCAAGTGTCTCTCAGAAGGCATGAGATGTTGATTCACCACAGCCCAAAAGCAGAGATAGATTGAACTGATTCTCAGCATCAACTGTTATGGTTTCCTTACGGTAAACCAGAACTGCCAGGACGATATAGTCTAAGTGCTTCCCTATATGTTAGTCCATGTAAGATATACCTTAATCACTTGGTGAGACAGACTTTTTGAAATTTATGTACAGCACTAACTACATATACAGGAATGGTACCTTATACTTACACATAGTTTGGGTTCTACTCTTGTTTATTTTACTGTTACATTATATACACAACTGATTGACTGCCTAACTGATTGTCAGAGATCAGCGCACTGACTATACGGAGAGTGAGACCTTTTGTACAAGGCATCACATCCCAAGAACTAATGGAAGAAAACTGACCATCACATGTTGTAGTGTCATCTATTCATTTTAAAGGTATTGTGCCTTTCTGAGATCTGTGTGATAATTCATCAACCACAAAAGGAGACTCTTAGAATTCAAGTAACCTCTAGACAACATATCTCCATCAAAACGAAAGTCATGCTGCAACTGTACAAAACGCTAGTGCGGCCTCACTTGGAATATTGCGTACAGTTCTGGTCGCCCCATTACAGGAAGGATGTGGAAGCATTGGAAAAGGTGCGGAGGAGATTCACCTGGATGTTGCCTGGTCTGGAGCGAAGGTCTTATGAGGAAAGGCTGAGGGACTTGGGTCTGTTCTCATTGGAGAGAAGAAGGCTAAGAGGGGATTTAATAGAGACCTACAAAATGATCAGAGGATTAGATAGGGTGGACAGTGAGAGTCTTTTTCCTAGGATGATGACATCAGCTAGTACGAGGGGGCATAGCTGCAAATTGAGGGGTGATAGATTTAGGACAGATGTCGGAGGCAGATTCTTTACTCAGAGAGTGGTAAGGGCGTGGAATGCCCTGCCTGCCAATGTAGTTAACTCAGCTACATTAGGGGCATTTAAACAGTCCTTGGATAAGCATATGGATGATGATGGGATAGTGTAGGGGGATGGGCTTAGATTAGTTCACAGGTCGGCGCAACATTGAGGGCCGAAGGGCCTGTTCTGCGCTGTATTGTTCTATGTTCTATGTTCATTTGAACTAAATAGCTTGAAGGTGCTAACTGGAGAGTTTTACTCAGATAAGATAAACCAAAGTTAACTAATCCGAAATGATCCAAACTCCCTTTATCAACTGACAAAAGGTGTGAGAATTAAAATCTCCTTAGAAAAAAAAAGACTGAAAGGACACCATAAGAAATTCCAGCATACTTGACTTAGCTTTATGGAACGATGGCTCACCAAAGTTAAAATGTAAGCCATCGTAGGTGTGGGTCCGTACAAGACTCCATGAGACACTATTTTGGTAGTACTCAAAGAATCACCCTGAAACGCACTATCGGAGGTGTCACCATCAGAGCCACCTTTTTCAACATGGAGATAGAGAAAGGCAAACCAACTAAAGGACTGTTATATTGAACCATCTACCAAGGGATGAACATTTAATGCCATAAAAGTGAATTGAAGTAGCCTTCACTGCCTCTCAGAACCTGCCTGCTCAGTCGATCTGTGGGAGAAGCCATCAGCCATTGAAATACAGAAGCCATCACAGCTGAAATATTCCGACTCAAATTTTCACCCCCTCCAACTTGGAAAGAGAATTCTCAAGCAAGTCACAGGCCTGCAACGGTAACTGTCTGATTTCATTTTCATCTTTATAAGTATCTGTAATCCTTACATACATTTAATCATTGTATCCGTAGCTTTAAACAGTAATTTCAGCAATAATTGCATAATTAGCCGACTTTTATCTCTTTAAGATTAAAATGTTCCTACACATTATTCTTAAATTAGAAAACTTAAGAACTGAGCGTTAAATCAGCTGTGCAAATTCACAGCTCATGGATTGCTTGGTGGACGTGCCTGTTGTGGATGTAAAGGCAAGTGTGAGGTTATTTACTTTGATCATAAGAATAGAAAAGCAGATTTTTTTGAAAGCCAAGAAGCTTGTAAATGTTAATTTTGAGAGAGGTTCAATGTGAAAGTTCGATGTGCAGATATAGTAAGCAATTAGGAAGTTAAGTAGGATGTGGCCTTTACTGCAAAGGGATTAGAGTACAAGACTGGGGTGGCATGGTGGCTCAGTGATTAACACTGCTGCCTCACAGCACCAGGGACCCAGGTTCAATGCCCCCTTGGGCAACCATCTGTGTGGCATTTGCACATTCTCCATGTGTCTGTGTGGGTTTCCTCTGGGTCCTCTGATTTCCTCCCAAAGTCCTAAGATGTGTAGGCTAGGTGGATTGGCCATGCTAAATTGCCCATGGTGTTCAGGGATGAGTAGATTAGGTGGGTTTGGGAAAGGGTCTGGGTGGGATGCTCTTAGGATTGATATGGACTTGTTAGGCCAAAGGGCCTGTTTCCACACCGTAGGGGTTCTATGGAAGACTAAAGCAATCATGTTCCAATTGGACAGACTTTTGTTGAGATCATATCTGTAATACTGATTGCAAATGTAGTGGTAGATGATTTTTGTACCCTCCAAAATACACACAGCTGATCTACATGTGCCATTGCCTGTGACTTTTGTCTTTTTTCACAGGAGTTAAGTCAACTGTGCACTTCTCAAAGTATGATTGAGCTCATGGAGGGTGTGTGGGCAGCTAACCTTGCAGTTTAATACAGGATGAATACTTGTCGCTGTTGTGACTGCTAATCTTTCCAGGTGGCCCTTGTTTAATTTTTCCGATCCTTCCTGTTGAACCTGTTCATTTTCTTTTTTTCTCCAAGACTGATCCCTCTAACTGGTCACTTGCTATTCACTCTGTTACCTCTGACTATCAATGTTTGAATCCTCCTTCTTTCTTTCTGTGTTATAACTTTTTGCCTCTGAAAACTCCCTGATCTCTGTACTACTAATAGGACGGGGGGGGGGCATGTGGCCCATTATATCTGTGATAATATCTTTGCTAAAATAATAAAAACATAATCCTATTGTCCAGTTCTCTACCCATAACTACGCATCTTCTGCTTCAAATATTTATCCACACATTCAAATCTGATCCAGTTATCTCTTTCTTTAGTCTAATCACTTGACAATTTTCTCACTTTTTATTGTGCCTGCTATCTCCTCTTGACTAAGCAATTTCAGCCACAGAGGTTTATCGATGGTAGTCAGCTAGAGGAACCAGAAGCTATACCAGGTTCTTTCTGGTTTCATTTGCTCACTCCATTGTGCATTGTGTTTCTCTGAACACTTCCCTGTTGAGTTAGGCTTTCAAAAATTCACCAGGTTCACAAGTTGAATGCACACTGAGATTAAACACTGAGTGAAATAATTCCACGAAGGCCGGTATCCCATCACTGGGTCACCCTTTATTTACATGTGCATAGTACATGACACTGACCCAGCTAGCACAGAGCTGGCTCTGAGAGTGAACAGAACCCCTGACACTTATCAGTCAGGACTCTCTGATTGAAATTGAATTTCTTCATTCAGAGGATGGTGACTCTCAGCCCCAGGGAACTATGGAGGCTTGCCTGCTAAACAGGTTCAAAACTGACACCAAGACATTTCAACACATGGAAACCATCAAAGAAAATGAGGATAATTCAGGCAAGTAGTATTGATGGTAGAAGAGCAGCTGTGATCTCATTGAACGGCAGAGTGATGAACAAACAAATTTGGAGCAAGAGATGTCCACTCAGCCCCTCAAGCCTGACCTGCTGCTATTCAATAAGATAATTATTGAATAAGATAATGCCTGATCTGATTACAGCCTCCAATCGGCATTCTCCCCTACCTTTGATAACCTTTCACCCCTTTGCTTCTCAACAATCCATTCACCTCTGCCTTAAAAACTTGAGGCCTCTGCTCTTGCCACTTTTCCAGGAAGGAAGTTCTAAAGACGCACGAATTTCTGTGAGAAAACATTTCGCATTATCTCTAAACTGGCTTGAAGGCCTTCTCATGCTCCTGATTCTTAGATTCCTATGTCTGACAAAACCTTCAGGACAAACCGAACAGTGCACAATGTGGTCTGCTGCTCTTGAACTGGAGCAGTAACCTTTCACTGACAAGCTGAATTGGATTGGGCACGCAGGACACTGCTTATGTAGAATGTAATTTAGAGTGAGGGGAAACTCCCTCAAACAATTTGGATTCATCCCAAACCCAGCAAGAACAGCCCATTATGCACCCTTTCCAGTTGATTGTGTGAGTGAGCTTGCTGATCTGTTGCCAACTCGCACAGCCTTGGGACAGTTTTGCACTGTGAATCCTATGCCTACTGCAAACTTGGCTTGGAAGGCCCAGTCAAAAATCACAGTGCATTCACACAACAGAGATAACTTTTATTCCATTGCTCCAGGCTGGGCTCAAGCACTGATTTTAGAGATTAAAGGACACTAAACCATTCAAATAAAGCTACAGGAAACATCTAAAAAGTTATGTTTGGTCTAATTGATCAGAACAGTGCGTGTTGGTCTTTGTGGTTAGGATTTAACTCCAGTACAGATGGACAGATTCAACATAGATCCTTATGAATCAGAGGCCGCAGCACTAACTTGTCTTCAATTCAGTGCAAGTTAGGATTTGACAAATAATACCACTGAAAGAAATGATTCTTATGAGACTCATGGGATCTTCAAGGGTGACAATTCATTGCTTACAATGACTGTTCTACGTGAAAGTGGAAACTGTATAACTTGCCTGTCCAATGTCCTTTTACTTGAATAGCATAAAGAGAACAGATATATTAAAAGGCACATTTAGTTCCTGGTTGGAAGATACTTAAGAAGGGAATGAGCAGAACGATCACTGCTACAGTACCGAAATCCTTTGTTCATGCATGCGTCAGCAACACTGGCCTCAACGATATATACCAGCCATCCCCACTGACTTTTCAGAAGATCATGTCGCACCTCAATCGTTGACCTTTGCAGTCTACGTATTGAAAGTCCTCCTCAAAGTCCTCCTGAATCAGGAGTTCCAGGATCCTGACCAAGCAATGATGAAGGAATACACTTGCCCACGATAGGACAATTTGTGAATTGGAGGTAAAGTCACCCAAGGTGTGAGGGTTTTAGGCCAGAGATGCCTACACTGTTGAATGTGGATATGGTTCACTGAGACTTTGAGAAGGCTTTCAGCAAGATCTAACATAAGAGATTGTGTGGCACATGAGACAGGGGATAGCGTACTGGCATGGAGAGAGATCTTGTTGGCAGATATAAATACAAAGAGTAGGAATAAATGAGTCTTTTTCTAAGTGACTACTGACGTATGATAGGGATCAGTTCTTGCACCCAACTGTTCACAATAAATATTAATGACTTAGATGAGGGAACTAAATGTAATATCTCCATGTTTGCAGATTGGTGGCAGGGTGAGCTGTGAGGAGAAGGCAAAGCTGCTGCAATATGATTCAGACAAGTTCAGTGAGTGGGCAGATGCATGGCAGATGAAGTATAATGTGGATGGAGACATATGAAGTTATCTATTTTGGTGGCAGCAACAGGAAAGCAGATTATTAGCTAAATGGTGAAAGATTGGGAAAGGAGGAGGTGCAGTGAAACCTGGGTGTCCTCGCACAACATTCACTGAAAGTAAGTGTGCAGGTGCAGCAGGCAGTGAAGAAGGCAAATGGTACGTCAGCCTCCATAGTGAGAGGATTCAAGTATGTGGACAGGGATATCTTGCTGCAATTATCTTAGAGAGACTATAATGGAACATTGTGTATAGTTTTGGTCTCCTTATCTAAGGAAGGATGTTCTGGCTATGAAGTTGCAGGGATTGTAATGAAGTCAGCCAGGTGGAATATGTGTTCCCAGATTGGGGCTTTTAATCTGGTCCAATCAGGGAGCCTTAGTTGACAGATATAAACAGGACTGTCAGAGGTTTTGCTCACTGTGAGAGCTGGCTCTGAGGGAGCTGGATCAGTGTCAAGGACTCTCCATATGTAAATAAAGAGTGGCTTGGTGATGGGATACCAACCTCTGTAGAGTTATTTCAATAGTGACTACAGAAAGGCTTATCAGGTTGATTCCACAACAGTACAGGTCATGACAGTACAAGTAGGTCATTTAGCCATTAGAGATAACAAGCATGGGGCTGGATGAACACAGCAGGTCAAGCAGCATCATAGGAGCAGGAAAACTTGACGTTTTGGGCCTAAACCTTAGGCCCGAAATGTCAAGTTTTCCTGCTCCTATGATGCTGCTTGACCTGCTGTGTTCATCCAGCCCCATGCTTGTTATCTCGGATTCTCCAGCATCTGCAGTACCTTTTATCTCTGACACATTTAGCCATTAGGTCTGCTTGACCATTCAATAAGATCATGGCTGATCTGATAACCCTCAATTCCACTTTCTCGCCTATCCTGCCTAACTAATGATTCCCTTACTGATGAAAAACCTGTCTATGTCAGCCTTCAATACAGCTAATGACCCAGCCTCAACAGCCCTCTGTGGCAAAGAATTCCACACATTCACTACCCTCTGGGAGAAAAATTCCTTCTTATCTCTGTCTTAAATGTGTGACCCTTTATTCTCAAATTTTGCCTTTGGTCCTAGACTCTTCCGCAAGGCGAAACAATCTTCCTGCATCTACCCTGCCAATTCCCCTAAGAATCTTGTGTGCTTCAATAAGGTTGCCTCTCATTCTTCTAAATTATAATGAGTACAGCCTCAACATTCTCAAACTCTGCTCATAAGACAGTTCCTCCATACCTGTATCTTAGAAATATATAACGCTCTAACATGACTAGTTTGAGTAAATGCAGGAAGGACGTCCTGATGACTGGGGAGCCCACAACTAAGGGTCACAATCTAAAGAGAAAAGGTAGGCCATTTCAGACAGAGATGAGGAGAAATTTCTTCACCCAGTGAGTGGTGAGCCTGTGGAATTCACTGCTGATTAAACCAGTTGAAGCCGAAATATTGAATGCTTTCAAGAAGGAGTCAAATATACAGTTCTTTGTTAAAGGGATTCAAAGGCTTTGTGGAGAAATTGGGAACAGGTTACTGATTTAGAAGTCAGCCGTGATCATATTGAATGACAGGGCAGGTTTGAAGGGCCTACTCTTGCTCCTACTTTCTATGTTTCTACGAACAAGTCTTGGTGTGTTGCTTTGGTGTGCATTGCAGTGACGGGGGACCAGTAGTGCAAGGGGTGAATGCTTAGCTTAGTGGACAAGGTGCTAACAAAAGCAGATTGGTTTGTCCTGGATGCTACCAAGCAACTTTCAGCAGCATCCACCCAGGTAAGTGGATAATATATCATCACAGTTCAGACTGGTGATTTTTTTAGTGGGAGACAGCTACAGAGAGCAGGTGAGTCACCCACAACAGAGTATCCAGCCTCTGACTTGGTTTAGTAGCCACAGCATTTATATGGGTTGGTGAGGTGAATTTTTAGCCTATGGTGACAACCAAGGTATGGTTGGTGGGGGAAATCGTTGATGGTAGGAATCGTTGATGCTAATGGAATATTGGCACTTATCACAAGGGGTTGGAGCTTAAGAGTAGGGAGGCCTTACTGCAACTATACAAGTTGCCGACGAGATCACATCTGCTGCACTGTGAGCAGTTTTGGTCCCCTTATCTAAAGGGGATTTCATTGGAGGCAGTTCAAAGACTGTTCACGAGGATGATCTCCAGTATGACGGGATCGTTTAATGAGCAAAGGTTGGGATTGTTTTCAATGGAGTTTAGAAGAATAACAGCTGATCTCATTGAAACTTACAGGGTTCTTAAGGGGCTTGACAGGGTAATTGTTGAGAGGATGTTTCCCCTCATGGGAGAGTCTTGGACCAGAGGGCACAGACTCAGAATAAACGGGTGTCAATTTAAGACTGAGATCAGGAGGAATTTCTTCTCTCAGATGGTTGATAGTCTTTGGAATTCTTTGCCACAGAGAGCTGTGGGGACAGGGCCCTTGTGCATATTAAAGGCTGAGATACACAGAGTCTTTGAAATAACTCCACAGAGGCCAGTATCCCATCATCAAGTCACCCTTTATTTACATGTGGAAAGTGCTTGACACTGATCCAGCTTCCTCACACCCAGCTCTCAGAGTGAACAGAATGTCTGACACTCCTGTTTTTATCTGTCAGCCAGGGCTCCCTGATTGGACCAAATTAACAGCCCCAATCAGGGAATTCATATTCTATGATGTTCACCTGGCTGACCTCATTTAAATCACTACAATCTTGATCAGTAAGGGAATCGAGGGTTACAGGAAAAACGCAGGAATGTGGGTGGGAGGAATGTTGGATCAGCCATGATCCTATTGAAGATGGAGGAGCTGAATGGCCTTCTCCCATTCCTATGTGTTATGGTCTTACAATTATTAAAAAGCTACGCTCTATCTAGTTGGAGATGATCAATGCCTGGCACCTATATTACCCATCACTTATTAGTCCAAGTTTGTATTTTGTGTTATATATGAGCATGGACTACTTCATTGTCTGAGGAGTTGTGAAAGACTCTGTAAATGGCAACAACTTGCACTTATATAGTGCCTTTTATGTAATAAAGTGGCCAAAGACACTTTATGGGAGCATTGTATAGAAAGATTTGGCACTGAAAGGCACAAGAAGAAATTAGGTCAGATGGTCAATAACTTATCAAACAAGTAGTATTTTAGACACATCTTGAAAGAGGAAAAAGAGATGGGGAACACGACATTTGACCTTGTGATGTGCAGATTGCCATTAATGAGGTATCCGAACATATACAACCCCTGCGGGGATGAGATGATTGGTTTAATCTGAACTGCCTTCGCACATGGTCTCCCTGCTGGAAGTGCAGGAACTCTGGATTCTTCTATAAGTGACAACATCTTTTTCATTAAAAATAAATCAGGAAAATCCCTAACAGTTTAAGAGGTTTTAGTTCTGAAGAATTGGCCTCTGGTCTCAGTTTCATTCCTAAACAGTGTCGGTGCAGTCTGGTTTATTGCCATGTAATCTGATTCAAAATAATATTTCTGCTCATTCTATTACATGTAACAAATCATTGAGCAACTAATGAAAAAATAAAACAATTACTGTATAATTTTCAGGAAGCATTTCAGTCTAAAATGTTGAAGTCCCATTTGGTTGTCTCGGGCTATTAATATTTAATGTCAGGTCAAAAGGCAGGCATGTGCTTCTGATTCACTGAAAATGGCTCCAATGTGATGGGCTTGGTGGAACAGCCACTGTAGGCAATTAATTCTCATGCTTATGATAGACTGTGGACCCTATTTGTAGTTGTATTTATTTAATGCTTTTAAAGTTTAAGTGTACATTTTTTTGCTGGTGGTAAAGGCAGAGTAAAACACAAAATGTGAGATATAATCTAATTTTTCTACTTATTATTTCATAAGGATGAAAATACCACAGGCTGAACTTTGCAACAGGAATAACAAATGGTGAAACTAAAAATTATTATGTAGTAGATTGGGGATCGGTTTGTTCAGTTGGCTGGATGGTTGGTTTGTGATATTAACAGCATGGGTTCAATTCCCACACTGGCTGAGATTACCATTGAGGTCCTGTCTTCTCAACCTTGCCTGAGGTGTGGTGACCCTCAGATTAAATTCACTACCAGTTGTCTCCATCTTTCGAGAGAGCAGCCCTATTGGACTGTCGTGACTTTACCTTTAAGAGTAAATTGAACAGCAACTTCCAGAGTGGGACATGTGCAGTTAAACACAAAGATCTGGAAGTTTCTATCTGATTTCAAGCAACCATAAAATCATGCAACAAACAGCACAGAAAGAGGCCATTCAGCCTGTTGTGTCTGTTGCAGGCTCCTAAAAGGGAAGTCCTGCTTAGCTCCACATTGAGAATGTTATGGACAAAATGCATCAGTCTTCCAGATTCTAATAACTCTCTGTTCCAAGCGGAGAGGTCCTATATTTTCCAACACCTTCTCCAACCTGAAGCCCATCATCCCTGGCTACATCCTAATAAGCCTTGATCACTTTTCTAAGGACTTGATAGCTTTCCTGAAGTGTGGAGCCCAGAAATGCTCCCAACTGAGATCTAAATGGTTGTTTGTAATTTAAAGCATTATCTCTATTGTTTTAATTCTATTTCGCTGCAAGTAAACCCAAGTGACCCCTATATTTTTTAAACCAACTTATCACTTCCCCGTGCTTTCTTTAAGGATTTACATATGTGAAAATCTCTTGGCATTTTCGAAATCATGTCATCTTATGGTACCCTGTCTTTCCATATTGGCCCACTCAGAGTTTTTCTCTTCACCCTTTTCTGCATTCCCTTCATCTACCATGCTGCTGTCAATTTCACCATGCTTTCTATGTCATTCAGAAGACAATTACTACATTCATTATCACTGTCAAGTTTCATCTTTGAACAACATAATACCGCTGCTTATGCCCTTGGACTAGGTTGATTATAAAAACAGCTAGGTCTTTTCCTGGGTTTGGGGGAGTCCAGAACTAGAGGGCATAGGTTTAAGATGAGAGGGGAAAGATTTAAAAGGGACCTAAAGGGCAACCTTTTCACACAAAGGGTGGTATATGGAATGAGCTGCCAGAGGAAGTGGTGGAGGCTGATACAGTTACATTTAAAAGGCATCTGGATGGGTCTATGAATAGGAAGGGTTTAGAGGAGCATGGGCCAAATACTGGCAAATGGGACTAGATTTATTTAGGATATCTGGTCGGTATGGGCGAGTTGGACCGAAGGGTCTGTTTCTGTGCTGTATACCTCTATGACTCTATGGAAACTCATCTCCTAGTCTGAACAACAATTATCCATATTGACCTTTACTTCATATCATCAAGTCAATTTTGTCTCCATAATGACACATTCCCTGTGGATTTTCATGGAGACACATGGAGGTCCAATGTGACACTATGTTGAATGCCTTCTAGAAGTCCATATAAACAACATCTATCACATTATTTTGAACAACCTGCTCTATCACCTTGTCAAAGAATTCAAGACAATCAGGCATGATTTTCCTTTAACTAATTAATATTGGCTCTCTAATTTACTAATGTCATTTGAAATGAAAGTTTCTTTTATCCCTGTGAAGGATTTCGAAGAACTTCTGTACATTCAGTGCTCATTTGACTGACGTGCAGTTCCTTAGTTTATTTCTTGCCCAATTCTTGAATCCTACAACACTATTCTTGTGTCCAATAAGATTTGTAAGACTACAACATGCCACTTTTGCTTCTTTCAATGACTTACGTTGCAACCACCCTAAACAGGTGACTTATCAACATTCAGGAATGCTAGAATTTTTAGTGTTTTTTCTCTATCTTTATTTTGTCATAACATTTCTTGGCTGCTTTAGGGTAACATTATTATTGTCTACATCCTTTCTAAAGACACCAATGAACATGAAAAAAAGAAATGTTGCCCTTTAAGCCCACTCTGCTATTCAGTACAGTCATTCCTGATCTTCTGCCCCAGCTCCACATTCCTTTTCCCTCAGCACATCGCTTGATTCCCTGATGGATTCAAAATCTGCCTATCCTAGACTTGAAAATATTGAATAGAGGATCTACAACATTTTGAGATGGAGAATTCCAAAGATTCACAACCCTAAATGAAGAAATCTCTCGTATTTTTGCCCTAAATGATCAACTCCCAATCCTGAAGCTGATCTCCTATCTTTTAGAATCCTTAGCCAAGGGAAACAGCCTCTTAGTGTAAGGTACTCATCTAACACTTACAATGTCCTTACACAAAAGATTTCTCTTTTAACATATTAAAGAGGCCAACTTTTCTTTCCACTTATGCCTTATATGTTAATTTAGAAAAGGATTTAACTTAACATTGCCTGCCAATCTTTTCTCTTAATCTCACTTTGCTTCTCCCAGCTGTAAGTTCAGTGTCCTCTTGTACATTCAGTCATATACCTGGTCATTTAGCTGGATCTTGCTCTTCACATTTCTTCCTCTTTCTTCCATTTTGTTTTAACATTTAGTTCCTTGTCATCCAAGTGATATGAGCTTTACCTTTTCTCTTCAAAGGACTATGCATTGTTTGTACCTGAACACCTCCTTCCTGAATACCTTCCATTGGTATATTACTGTTTCACACTGCTACAGTTATACCTGTGCTGCACCCTTTTGTAAATTGGGCTAGGTATGTATTTTCAGCTCGGATATTTTCTCCTGTCATTCCATAATTACTTTAGTCTGAATTATCTTATAGCCAGTGCTAGACAGATGATCACCTCTAGGTTCTCTGCTACATTATCCAGAACAAGATCAAACACTGCTTTCTCCCTGACCAGCTGGAGAAAATGTGACAGAGATAGTAGGAACTGCAGATGCTGGAGAATCTGAGATAACAAGGTGCAGAGCTGGATGAACTTTTCTGAAGAAGGGTCTAGGCCCGGAACGTCAGCTTTCCTGCTCCTCTGATGCTGCTTGGCCTGCTACGTTCATCCAGCTCTACACCTTGTTATCGCTGGAGAAAATGTGATTTTCTTTATGCTCAGCACAATGTTTTTCGTATATTGGGCAATAAAATCTCATAAAATTCTTCATCTGTTTGAGTCACAGGTCTGTGAAATTTGCTGACAAGTTTGCTTATTTATCTCCTTTTTCAGAGTTTGGAGTTCTGTTTAAAACAACCCCTGACAATGGAATAGATCCCCTCTGTTCAACTCAAACCAAACAGATCTAACTACAGCCATCTAGCAAATCCTTTTTAATTAGAATTGCATCATTGATCTTAATCAATACAGCTATGTGCACTTCTCTATCATTCTGGAAGAGTTGGTGACCAGTCACTAGGAACATAACCCCGGCCTTATTTCAGCCATTGTCTCCATTAATGCGGCACCTCATAACCCTATATATTAACCTGCGTCTGCACTTCACTAACTTTATTAGTTAAACTATGAGCATCGATGTGTGTATAATTTAATATCTCCCTTTTCATTTTTGTTTCCTTACTCAATGTCAGCACTGTAACTTTTAGGATATTTATAATTTTATTGCTCTTTTCTTCCCCCTCTCTCATAGTTGCATACAGCGCAGAAAAGGCCTTTCGGGCCATCGAGCCTGCACCGACATAATTACCACTAAAAGTGTGCTAATCCCAATTTCCTGCACTTGTTCCATATCCTTAAATGTATGTTATGATAAAACATAACATTCTCCTCTGATCTCATTACTGCCTTTCTCTACCGTTTTCTGGTGTCTTTGTGCCACCAAATTAATCCCTGTCTAACAGTATTAGTTAGCCTCTCAGCAAAACTATTGCTTCCACCTTTGTTCAGTGCACCCGATCTGTCCTGTACAGCTGCCCCTTCTGCCAGACTCACTCCCACTGTCCAAGGCATTTATTGTGGGAGTACATAGGTCACAAACAGTGCTAGGATATTTTCTCCCCATGCTAACAAATTACCTGGTTGCTGAGGGAAATAGAACTGCTTTTTATTCATCAAGGTGACAGGTGAGTGATAGAGAGGACACAAAACATCACATGTGCAATCTTTCGTACCTTGCACTCTATGTACGCCTGGCATGTTGGTGAAAACTAGTGCCCACAAAGTTTTTGAGAAGACCCTAGCACCTACTTAACTTGATTTTATCTAATTTAGGTGTTTATTGTGGCACAGACGCCTTCCAGTTTGGGATTTCTGCCAGTCTAAGACACTTCTCTCAACCCCTACCATCTGCTTTCTGTTTTGTAGCCATCATTCAATTTATTTTGCTTCCTTTGTCATGAATCTTCTTACCACTATTTTGGGAAATATCCATCAAAGTGCATGTCCTTTTTACTCAGGAATTGGCCAAAACAGCAGAGTAATTATGGTAACTAAGTATTTTTAATGAAATTAAAACATAATGTAAATATCATTACATCGGGCAGGAGATTTTTGTTACCACGATATACATAAAAACATAAGACTAGCAATTGAAAGGACACAGTGAGTTTAAAATGTTTACACAATTTAATTGTGTACTAAAATTAGTTAATTACACAACATTAATTTTTGGGAGAAAATAGTATTTGTCTCTGAAGCCATTCCATCAAATTTCAGTGAGAGGACAGTGAGAATGCTTCAGGAAGGTGGGTATCAGAAGGGTATGAAGTGAGACTGGGTGCCCAGAAGCATTTCATGTTGCTGTCTCAATGGCTCCCAGTTGTTCATGAACACCTGATGGTAGTTTTCAGCCAACGCAGTAAGAACTAACTAGGGGCTTTTTATGAGGAGCTGGACTCTGTCCAACTTTCTGGAATGAGGGCAGTGTTGATAGTTAAGAGGGGCCAAGGCGGGCTGCTCAAAATGGGTCATTAGCTTTCACCATGCAGAGGTACTGTTCCTCTGGGCGCAACACCACAGACCTTCGCAAGGGGGAATGGCGGGGGGTGGAGTTGAATCAAAATCAGTCGTCTCCTTCATTCTCTTACGTTATGTTTATAATCTCTAAACTTTTTGTATTTGTACAAACCATCTTGCAACTTTCACATCTGGAGCAGTGAAATAAAAGGCAGCAAATAAGTGGCCTTTCATCTTGTCGTTATACAAACTAACATATACATATACCAGTGTTACATAATAAGTACAAAAATGTCACTCAGAAAACTTACCTGCAAGAAATAGAGAAGTGCGACAGTGTGCATGAAATTTCCCAATGACAATGTGTTTCAGAAATCGGTTCTCCCTCCTCACGTCCCTGCCATTACTTCAAGTTCCCCCTCTGCTACATTCCTTCAGCGCTGATGTGATATTATATGAAAGTTGATGATTTTCAACTATAGTTATGCGATACTTATGTACAATGTTCCCTCGAAGCTGCACTGCTGTATATGCACCGGCTCCAGGGTTCTGCGCAGGATCACTGGCCTCGCCATGCTGACTGCAGCATTGACTTCCGATTCCAGAAGTCACTGTAGCGCACAAACCTTGGAAGACTGTGCAGCCATAAAGAAAATGAGAGGGGACATTGCTCGTGTTAGTAATGCATCATATACTACTGGTGAATTCAATTAAACTTTATCACAGCCCAGGTGCCTACATATGGAAACTACAATTGAAGGCACTTGTGTGTCTAGGCCCAAGTTAAACAATGTTCTTGGTTGCTCTTAGCTGACAAGTTGCTTTTTAAGCTGCTGCTTGCTGTCAATGAACATAACTGCACAATCATTGGTTCAAAACTTTCTTTCTCACTTTCAGGACCCATGACTGGCATGTAGTAATATGGTCTGAACTGATTCCGGTTCCCTTGCAATGTAGCACCATGATTGCTAATACTTTCATATGATCTGGGCTGGTTGCATTGTTTAGAAACCTTTGCTAGCATCCAATGGTGACTGGATTCCTGGTTCTGATCTCTGCTGCGCGGTTGCACTTGTCTCTGAAGAGTAAAGTTCTGTGCCTCTTTTATTATCAAAACAATGAATACTGTGAACGGTTGCAATGCTAAGATCTGTGTACACTTTCGTCCGGCTACAATTGGGCCACTGGTATACGATTTCAGGAATCCAAATTGAAGTTGCATTTTGGCACTGCGGTGTGGCTGCGCCATTGAACAGAACTGATGATCTATTACACACCATGAGACGGTCTTCTGTAGATTGTACCATGGAGTGTCGCTTGTTGGAAGTCATGACTTTTAGGGTGCATTTAGTAATATGTTGTCGCATGCTGCTTTATCAATTTGGCTTTCAGGGACTTTTCATAAGATCATAAGATGCAGGAACAAGAGTCAGCCATTCAGCCCATCAAGTCTGCTCAGCATTCAATGAAATTGTAGTTGATCTGATAATCCTTGACTTCCCTGCCCTCTCCCTATAGCCCTTGACTCCCTCACTGATTAAACATCTGCCTATCTCAGCCTTGAATATACTTAACCACCCAGCCTCATTAGCCCTCTCCAGTAAAGAATTCCACAGATTCACTATCCTCATTTCAATGTGTGACCACTTATTCTGATGTTATGTCCTTTTGTCCTCAATCTCCTACAAGGAAAGTTTACTTTTCCATAGCAACCTTGTCAAGTCCCCTAAGAATCTTTGTGTTTCCATAAAGTCACCTCTATATTCCAATGAGAACAGGTCCAACCTTCTTAATCTCTGCTCAAAAGATAGAACCTCCATTCCCAGAATCAGCCTAGTGAATATTCCCTGGACTGCCTTCAATGCCAATATATTTTTCCTTAGACAAGGGGCTTAAACTGTTCACAGTATTCCAGTTGTGGTCAGCCTTGTATAGCTTTAGCAAAACGTCCCCGTTTTTGTACTCCACTTCTTTGCCTGTATGGGTATATGATGTTGATGGTCATAACAGCTTCTGATCATTCTTGCCATTGATATGCTGCATGAGGATAACAGTCTAAAAGGCTTGGTCATCATTCAAAGGTTGCTTTTAATTTGATGGCTACTCACTTTGTTTTCATGTTTGTATACATTGGGATAACTTCCTCTGCTGCTGGTGTTGGGTTGTTGTACTATCTTATTGGTCACCTGGGTGGAAATTTGCAATCAGGTCTCCCGCACATGTGCCTGATATCCTCAGGTGCCACATGCTTTGCAGATGTGAAGATATGCCGGACTATCTCTGGGTGGGTTCAACAAACCACATCTGTGACTTTGATGACTGTAGCAATAGTGCTGTCTGGACCCAAAGCGTACAGTTGATGTTGAACAGCCACTATAGTTTCATCCATCTGCCAGCAAGGTGTCAATGCTTATTCTTGACCAGAAGTTCTTCTCTGGAGGTTTTGATCGGAGTAGAGGCAATTACCAATTCAATTAGTCTCTCAAAGAGTTCCTCTTCAGAGAAATCATGCAGATGATTGTTACGGCATCTCGTGAGTCATCAAAGTCATCAATGGACTCTTGGGGCTTCTGTCTGTCCAACATGAGCATGAGTCTGTTCATCCTGAAGTTGATTCATACCTTGAGTTGGTTCTCAAGTACTTTCCAAATCTTCTCTGGATTTACTTTGTTCTTCTCAGAAAGGCCGAAGGTATGTCTCCTGCAACACCTCTCCTTAACAATAACATGTAAGATTATCATAGATATAATAAAACAAAAAGTGGATGCTGGAGATCTGAAACAAAAGCAGAGAGTGCTGACAAAACTCAGCAGGTCTGGCAGTATGTGTGAGAAGAAAGCACAGCTATTATTTCAAGTTCAGTGACTCTTAATTGGAATTCCTCTCAGGATCATTTATGGCTTGATCTGTGAAGTAAGACTGTATTTGTTGGTTAAATGGGTGTAATTCAGTGAATCCATAACCAGTCCATAATCAAATGTTTGCCTTCCCTTTCTTGTTGAAGGTCGATGGCTTTTCGTTTTATGGAGGTAGCGTGCAGGGCTTGCTTTCTCCTTTCTTTTACTCCGTTTGCTCGTCCTTGTTCTTTTGCTTACAGTTTACTTTCTCTTCGTGGTTGTGGCATCTTTAAAAAGGTTTGTTGAGTATGACTCTGTGCCTTTAGGAGATAACGTTGGTAGTAGCAGGTTTCAGCCATGGGGAAGTTGCACAAAATAAAGGGTGATGACATCACACTGGCTTTGGTACCAAGGTGAAGTAAACAGAATGGTGGAATCAAGTGACCATTGAACAGAATTAAGCCTTCTCAGGTTAGAAATCAATTTTTATTGCTTAAAACTGTTTCAGTCAAACTGGAGGCTCTGTAGTTCAACTGATAGTGTGCTTTGATCACCGATGTTGGTTTTGAATCTATAGGAAGCCTTTTAGCTGCCAATTTTTCTTTTAAACAAACAAGAAGTCTTTTAACTGCTGCACCTTAACTTTGTTGGGAAGCGAACATTTTTTTATGATAAAGATCAACAGCTTCTACCTTGTTGGGTTGTGATCTTTGAGTAGAAAGAAGCTATGGTCTACCTTCTGTCTATTTAAATTGGAGAGCGGCACTCACATGAATTGATTGTCGTTGGTCATCTGAATGCTTTATGATCTAGGGCTGTCTAACCTTCCGTGAGGATTCTTTTATTAGCAATTACTGATACTCACTATCATGCTCCCACCATGGCATGATATAATGTTGTATCTCAGAGTCATTTCTTTATGAATGGCTGCAATGCTGCTATGATGTGGCATATTGTAATATCTGGTGATCTTCACCTATTGTGATGTGATAGTTATGTTAGCTCCTATCGCTTACAAATGAAATATAGGCCACCGCTTACTGGAGAATTCAGTGAACCTTTATTACAGCCTGGTATCTAAATGTGTACATTACAATCAAAGGCACCTGTGTGACCGGACTCAAACAAAGCAATTTGGATGTACTGTAGCAAGCTTCCCTCAGTGAGCAATGCTGCAAGAGGACTGCGTAAGATGGGGACTGAGACCTTTATGCCATTAGGTCGCATCATGATGGCATCATGAGCATGCCCCAGAAACATATATTGCATAGCTGCTGCAGGACATAACATAACAGCATTCCCTTACTCCTCTTCCTTCAAAGTGCTTGACCTTTGATCCCTCCATTTTGCCCCTCTCACTCTTTCCACTGCCCTTTCTCATCCCCTGCGCTTCCTCATTATTCCCTTCTTTGCTGATCAATTTCTTTCCCTTTTACCTCTTCTTCTTTCCTTCCCATTCTCTCCTTTCTTCTCATCTTTCCCTCATTTCTCTTCCTTTTTTCTCCTCCTCCACACTTCTCAAAGATGTCGATTTCTTGATGTTTTCATGCTGGGTAACCCTTGTTGCCCCTCTCAGGCAGCTACATAAGAACTTCACAGGTGGTTATAGGATCTCATGATATTAACTGGAAGAAGAGCTGAGAAGATTTCCCTGGGATTCTGCCCAAAATCTACATTTCAGTCAACTTTGCTGCAAAAAAACAATCTTGTTATCACCTTGCTATTATGGAGCCTTACTGTAAGCAAATTGGCAGGCACAATTGGTATATTACAACAATGATCACACGCCTAAAAAGTCCTTCATTGACAGTCAAGCATTTTGGGACGTCCTGTAGCCATTTCAATGAAAGTCTTTCGTTGCTTCATTGCTTTTATTGGTGAAACATCCCACATATTGATTTTTGAATTTCTTTTGGGTCCATCAACAGCATTTGCAGATGAAAATGATGGGCATGACCTTGTGTAGCTCTGCAGCACAATGTATTGGAGTGCCATACGGTGGTATGGTCAATCAAGCAAATTCCCATGATGATAGCATGAAGACAGCCTGCTCGCTGCCCCAGCACACGGCAACTGTTTAGTGAATGCTGGAGCCCCTCCAGTAACAAACAATTTAAATCAGCGTTATATTACACATGGTCTGAATATTTGCAGTTCAGCAGAAATTTTCACAAACGTCTTGTGAAAAGAGCTTCAGCTTTAATTAACATTTCCACAGTGCAAATCACATTTGTAGAGATATGTTAGCTGCAAGCCACTGAATGTCAGTGAATAGGGCCCTTGTGCATTATGAAGTCCCACACAGCGTGATTTCTGTGTTTATTTAAGAAAAGCACATGTATGGCGAGTTCAGGGGAAATGTATCAAAAAATGTATCCTAACTTAACCAGCTGAATCCAGCATACATAAAGCCCATTAATATAGAAAAACAGAAGTGCTTATTTTGATTTTTCACGAATGCTGTTTGTGGAAACGTTATAACTTTCCAATAAACAATTTTTTTTCCAACGAATTTTAAATACTTAGCACAAAGAACATTTTGAACATAGGATTAGTCACTATTACTTACTGCAGATAAAGTGCGAGAAATGGTAGTTATGAATTTGCTTGTTTCTCCTGGATGTCTGCTGTACAATTATATTTATTCAGTCATCTTTGTGCACGACAGAAAATGTCTTCATTTGTTTTGCTATGGTCCCATCTAGCTCAATCAGATCAAATGACAGCGAAAAATACTTGGACATTAAATCTCTTAAATGTGATCTTTCTGTCCAGCTGCATTGCGTGCCATCACAAATACACAGCATACTTAACTCTTTCTTATATATTCCTCACATAAGAACAGTGGAACTATACAGCAGGTCTATCAGTAGTAAGAGAAAGGGTTAACCCTCTGGGTCTGAAGGAGTATCCACACCTGAAATTTTAATGCTCTTCTTTTTAAACAGACTGACCAACCTTGCCATGTCATTTTACCAATTTCAATTTCACAAACTTCGTTTTACTCTCTATCTGTGAAATGGTCACAGGGATCTATCGACATTTTAATTCAGGTGTAGCAAATATCCAGTTTGTGACAATTTTGAAATATATTGATACATATTTAATTGAAGATTCATGGAAATTATTTTTGAATTTGCACCTGACATTGGTTGTTGCCAGTAAATCCCTGGCAGTCTTTTTCCGCTTTTGGCACGAAACAGTCAGAGTATATTTTTTACATTTCTGCTGGCTGTATTCAGACATTAAATACTGCAGGGATGCTGGGGTTGAAATAAAATTGAGCCAAGAATAAAGCCTGCGACATGACTCCAGCCATTTAACATTAAGTACTATATTGCTGTTAAGCGCCTCTTTCAATTGTGTTCATTTCTGAAGTGCAAAAAGTGGGAAGTGGTTTGCAATTGCTGTCCATCTTCATCAATTAATGGAATACACATACTTGCTCACAGACAGACAGACACACACACACACACATACTCAGACACGTGCGCAAACAAACAGGCATTGGCTGTGTGATCTTTCTCCTATTCCAGTGAATACAGCTTGTAAAGTACCTTATTGGGGTACTTCTGTCAGTTTTGCAACAGCAGGTGTACCTATATCATGCAGCCAATTCCACTAATCAGAACTAACTAGAGCTAACCTTTATCCCACTCTCATTGCTTTTTGGTGAAATTTGAAAAGTACTTCCCCAGCTTGCATCTTGAATCTCTGTTGCTGAAAATTAAAAAGTGCAGTTGAATCACAGATGGTCACAAAAGTTTCATTCCAGTCAATGCTAGATAATGAAATAGTTCCTCCGGCATGGGTTCACTCTCTGCACATGCTACAACTTTTTGTACAAATGATGGGATAAAAGGATTATTTCTACTCTCTGTGGGAGGTACTCCAATGCAGAAGCTTCGACATAAATCTTTCTCATGGGCTTTCTGAAGTTTGAAGCCTACATAGTTCAACAAGTGATAATACAGGGTTGCTTCTAAGATCAGCACTTTCCTACGGCACCATGTGCTATGAGTATTAGACCTGGTAGAACATCTTGCATGTTTGCTTGGAGAAGAAAATCTCTGCGATTCAACCCTGGCCAGCTTCATTATGACTCAAATGGACATGACAAAGACAGAAGCTGGAAGAAGAGTTGTATCTCCATTAAACAAACTTGATAAAAAGAAGTTTGAGACAAGGCGCAAGTAAGCAAGGTAAGACTGTGTATCCTGCAACATTCAATGTAGTCCAGACAGCAGGATTTACAATCTGTAGCCAACATGCTGAAAATAACAGAGGATTCTGCCAAGTGAACACGATTTAACAGAACTGGTAAACTAAGAAATCAAAAGGATCACAAACAAGGCTGAACATTTGGGGACTCCTACGCAATTGCTTCCAGCAGCTCAGTAGTCATGTTAGACTCATAATGTACCGTAAACTCAGTATTGTTCAGAAAGGAGAATAGATAATTGTACAGAGGAGGTCAAACTGTAGTTTTTACCATTTAAAAAGTCCTTCATTATTGCTGCTTGCTCTCTCTTTCATTCCCATTGTGCTCAACATCACTTCATAGTTTTGTATAATGTTGCAAAAAAAAAGTTGAAATTGTACTAGCTTCTGAAAAACGAAAAAGTTCATCACTTGTGAAGGGCTAAATTATTTCACATTCTCAACGCTCCAAATGCAGTAACCACTAAAACTAGCCACTACCCGTTCCTGTACATGTCACACTTAGGATGTTAGTTTATTCTTCACCTGGTACGTGGAATACTCAAAACTGATCAAATTTAAACACACACCGATAATGACATAGTAAAGAGTAAATCTGAAAGATGAACCCTATTAGTCTTAAGTAATAACATTCATATAACAGCAGGTTTGATAAATGTTAAGTTTTTTCTATACTGAGAACACCGGCACCTTCTAAAAGTAGCTGCTTACTGTTCTCAATATGCCTTATTACAGATAATACAGTAGCTATACAGACTTATATCAGAAAGTAATGGTGTAGTCTATTTCACTACTTACCTCTCTCATAAAACTGAAATTTGGAGGTAGTGACAGACAAGGTTTACAACAAATTAGAAAAGTTTTCAACAGCACAGCAAGGGAAATTCCAGCAGTAGCCTTCATTCTCACAGTCATAATACACTTCACTTTATCTTGCTGATTTGCATTGGCAGTAGCAACCATCAAGGAAGCAGGCCCTCTGTTTGCTAGAGAAAGCTGAAGGGGAACTGCAGCAGAAAGCCTGTGCGATATAAATGATGCCAATTTTAGATGCCTGTAGGCTTTTAACACTCTCCAGCAGTGGGAGGAACATTAATATCAGCTCCTAAAGACTGCAAGGTAACCTTCCCACCCCCTTCCAAATAGACACCTCCCACTGATTGTAACTGTCCCAATAGAAACACCTAGCCCAGCATTCAAACCAACAAAGCAGTTGATAAAGGGAAGCTGTGGGCAATTAATTTCCTTAAAAACTGCTCAGTATGAAACGGCTGACTTTCTCAGGTCATATTTCATTTGCTCTGGAAGAAATGTAAAACTAGCAAGTGGCAACAATGTGAGCAAGATGGTGATAGTCACAATATATGTCAGCACTGAATGGAATCCAGCCGGAGTTAACCTGGGCATTCTTCACAGGGTAAACTGAATGGCAAAGCTGACTGAAAGGGAGATTGTATCCAAACTCTTTTTTTTGCTGTATCACTGAGCTTCATTTTCACTGGGTGTGTGGGGGACGGGGGACTAAAGGAACAGACTTTTCTTGAAAGGCGATTTGATTTACCACACAATCTGACAGACACAACTCCACACGGTGAGAACACAGAACATTCCTATTCTGCTACAAAGATGATATTGTCAGCTGAAACAGGGAGAAAAGTACAGAACCAGTACAGATCGGTTAAACCCCTTCATTAGAACCAAAGCATTCTATCAGAGGGTTATACCCAGTCTGCTCTCACTTTCCAGATGGTGGCAGACTCTGCTGAGTGCTTCAAGCAGTTTTAGTTTTTGTTTTAAATTAAACTAACATTCCACTTCTTTCAATGGAATGTAACAGAAGTTCTGAAAGGATTAATAATTTAAATCAGCAGAAAGGGAAGAAACAGAAACGCCAAACCAATATAAAAAAAAGGGTCATTAAGCAAGATTTAGTTAGTGACCTGCAGGAATGTAAACAGTAGGAAAATGGGGCATTCAGCATGCAATCCAAAATCATGTCAGTCTGAAGTCAGAATCTGTTGTATTGTGTGACTGTTTACAGGCTAATAGCTGTACCGGAAAACATAAGATGACAGTAAGGAGCAGAAGATGTTGAACTGATGTATGTTATTTACAAATTAATGACTACAAAAATCTCTGAACTCCTTAATGCGCCAAGGAACCACTTTAACGACAGGCTAAGTGGTCTTGCTTGTAATAATTATGTATGTTTGTTTCAGAGATATGAAGTTTCATATCATCACAGTTAAACTGCATATACATATGGTAACAGGGTAAAGAATTCCTTTTGTAAGGTCAGACAGTTACAGCGCGATTGTGTATTTATGGTGTAAGGGATGTGACATGACAATGGAAGCTGGACTGCCCAGTGAGATCAGGTGTGCTGGCCTACAGTATGGAAGAAGGGTGTTCAGACTAACCTAGTGAACTGAGCTCCCAACTGAAGCGGGAATGTTATAGACTGACATCCCCTAAACAGGCGGGTGCAGGAGGCCGGAGCAGAAGCCCAAAGTGTACCATTGTGCCACTGCTTAGTCTGAACTGGACTAGCCAACCCACTACCAGATTCTGACGCCAAGGGCAGCACCGATTATATATTAAAGTGAAGCTTCCCCTGCCCCCACTGGATTTTGGCACTAAGGACACATGTATGTCTCCTACTACCGAGGAAGCAATGGCCCAGCAGTATCATCGCTGGACTGTTAAGCCAGAGACCCATATTCTGAGGACCCATGTTCAAATCCCGCTATAGCAGCTGATGGAATTTGATTTCAATACTGGAATTAACAGTCTAATGATGACCATAAGACCATTGCTGATTGTTGGGGAAAAACCCATCTGGTTTCCTTAGGAAAGGAAAATGCCATTGTTACCTGTTTTGGCCTACATGTGACTCCAGAAGCACAACAATGTGGTTGATTCTTACCTGCCCTCTGGGCAATGAATGCTGGCCTAGCCAGTAACACCCTCATCCCATGAGCGAATAAAAAAAAGTGATGTGACATTCCCCACCATTTCTGTCCCGCTTCTCTGGCTGAGACTGAGGAGTTGTTTTGGGCTTAAAAACTAGGCTCCATCCAAAGAAACAAGTGCTTGCCCTCAAAGAGCTTTGCAATATAAGAGCTGGTCATCACTTTTCCAACAATGTTATATTTTTAAACAAAATGGTATCCTTTACATGGGCTCCAAGGGGAAAGGCTTGTCAATCACTGTAATCTCATGCTGTGCTTAAAATCCCCATGGTACTTTTTTTTTAAACAGATGATCAGCACATGTTCTCCAGGGACTGTCAAAATATTACTGTCCAGCTTCAATCCCAAAAATAATATGAAATGAAATATGAACCTCAGGTTTTTTAGTGGTATTACTGTGTCACAAGTATGAAATTAATAGAATACTGCAGCTTTAAAAAGAAACTTGAAGTCAGGCAGATAATATTAAATTCTTATAGCTCAAAATACCCTCAATTGTATAATTTATACCCTAAAGGGAGAAAAAGAGGGAGATACTGGATGAGAAAAATAGCTGGTAGCCATTCGTTAGTTTAATTTCAAATAATGTGTAATATAGAAGACATAACTCGGCATAAGAAAACTATGAGATAATTAAACATTATAAGTGGAGCCATGGGTGGAGGTGTCTTCACACATCTTGTCCGAGTAAGTGCCTTGTCATTGAACAGTATTGTAAGGAGGGTGTACATATGTATATGACATCTTTGATGGAGATTTATATTTCTGTTTAAAATGGCTTTTATCGGCTGTGCAGTATACATTCTTGGAATTGCTGCCTGGCATTTCAAAGGAAGAACTGTACTTATGTACAAACTATTGTAATTTGCTGCTTGTGCCAGTATTGCTAACATCTGGACAGACTGGTAATTAGGGGTTTCTTTCAGCTACATTTATTATCCACCACATGCTCAATGTTAAACTAGCCTCATGTTTATAATTTTTGTTTAGAACTAGATCCGTAGACCATAGCTGCATTCTGACAGAGGTCTTTGATGAAATCACACAGTTTTCCCACGTAAGAAATACTTCCTTTATTCCTCAGATTATTAGCTGTTTTAGTCACTGTCAGAATATGATTTGCTCTATAAATCATGTGGTATATGCTCATAATTTATGATAGTCTCAAACGGCAGCAAGGGACATGCAGTAACTGTGGAATACCATTTTATTCTTGTCAACAAGTAGAACTGTTCAACACACGTAATGCAACCACCAGTGAATTCTGAAAAATTTCTTCGCAAGTGATGAAAAGGCCACTTGCTTGAGAAACCTCAGGTTCCTCTGGGAAGCCTGCTTAGTGCAAAACTCCCAGTAATATTCAGTTAGGAGTTCAGACCATTTATCATCAGGATTTAACAGGTTATAAGTAAGATTTTTCTAATGTTTCTATTTTGTCTAATCACAATCTCAGCAAAGGCCAAGCACATTCGCATCCATTGCATCGCTTAAAGTGCCAAGACCGCACACAAATTATGCACAGAAAGCTCCCTAAGACAGCACACAGCAGTGACAGTTGAAGGCATAATGTTGGCTTGTCCTTTCCATATCACTTCATGGGATTTTCTTTACCCTGACCTGGCCAATAGGCTCTCAGTTTAATGTCTCACCTAGAATACAAGGGTCTGGATTTTGCTGTGGGAGCAATGGTGAAACTATAAGCATTTATTGTCAATTCCAGTGAATCCAACAACAACATCTGGGCTTCAAATATACAGAATAATGCAGACATCTAGAAATTGCTGCCATTGAGTCTAAGTTTCTCTAAAGAATGCTCTGTAGAGGTTCCAAAAGTACAACCTCTCTTGCAATCATGATCTGGTGAGCACATCCACAGCAGGACTGTGTGAGCTCTGATGAAGAACCATCTAGACTCGAAATGTTGACTTGCTCTCTCTCCAAGGATGCTGCCTGACCTACTGCGACTTCCAGCACTTTTAGTCTTCTCCACAGTAGCACTGTTGGTCTTGAGGTAAATTCCTTCAAAACTAAAAAGCGACACCTTGTAAAGTACGCTGAAACTGGAGTTTATACTAGCTTCATAACTGTTGCTAAACACCTTCGCTGGCTCTGAAAGGCTTATTTTGTATTTTTGTAGCACCACATTTCACTATAATCTTCAGGCCTTGACTCTTTGTCAACTACTTGTTGTGCTCACTGGTAGATTGCGTGGGCACACAAATGACACCCAGCTCTATCTCACTACTGTCAGTTCTACCACTACTGTTAAATTATCAGACTGCCAGCCAACATACTGTACTGCATGGCAAGGTCTTTGCTCCAGTTGCATAGTGGTTTCTTTAGTCTCCTTTTAAAACACCATTTCCAGGCTGTTAAGGATATTCAAGGCTGTGATAGACAAATTTTTAATCCGTAAGAGAATCAAGGATTATGGGGAAAAGACAGGAATGTGGAATTGAGGGTTATCAGATCAGCCGTGATCTCATTGAATGGCGTTCATTTGGATGGCGTTCATTTGGAATTTGGCAACACAGTTGTGGGTGTACAGGGAGTGCAGTAGGGGGCTGAGGATGCATTGTTGGGGGGCTCCAGTGTTGAGTGTTATTATGGAGGAGGTGCAGTTACCCATCCTCACTGATTGTGGCCTGTGGGTCAGAAAGCTGAGGATCCAGTTGCAGAGGGTGGAGCCGAGACCAAGGTCAAGCAGTTTTGAGATCGGTCTGGAGGGGATAATGGTGTCAAAGGCAAAGCTGGAGTTAATGAGCAGAAGTCTGACATAGGTGACTTTGTTGTCCAGATGTTCCAGGGATGAGTGCAGAGCTAGGGATATCTGCTGTGGCCCTGTTATGTCAGTAGGAAAACTGCAGGAGATTGAGGCGGGCTGGAAGACTGGAGTTGATGTCGGCCATGACTAGCCTCTTGAAGCACTTCATGATTACTGAGGTCAGAGTCACTGGGCGGTAGTCATTAAGGCATGTTGCATGTGCTTTCTCAGGTACGGGGATGATGGTTGTCTTCTTGAAGCAAGTGGGGACTTCGGCCTGTAGGAGGGCAAGGTTGAAGATGTCGGTGAATACCTCCACCAGTTGGTCTGTACAGCATCTGAGTGCTCGGTCGGGGGCACTGTCTGGGCCTGTTGCCTTCTTGAGTTGACGCCCAGGAAGACCGATCTGACATCTGCAGCAGTGACGGAGGGAACAGCTATGTCCGGGGGCTTTCGGGGCACGTGTTACCGTGCCACTGGCATTCTGCTCAAACCGAGCACAGAAAGCATCCAGCGGGTCAGGGAGGGATGTGTCTTTGTCCGTTAGCTTGCTCTGCTTCATCTTGTATCCCGTAATGTTGGTTAGGCCTTGCCAAAGGTGCTGCGAGCCTGTTTTGTACTGCTTAAAGGCAACAAGGAAACTTACAGCTTGTTTGCAGTCGGCAAGGTGTTATACAGTTTGCTTGTTGCCGCTACAGTAGAATTCAAGCTGCAGCGTGTCCTAGTACTGAGGAACTGGCTTCGGGTGGGGGAGTTGGTAAAAATTAGATTCAAGTTCAAACAGGTGCTCTTAAAGATATTACAGTTTAGTTTGCTGAGTATCATCGTTTTGTAGCAAGCTCTGTACATCTTTCTTACAGTGTAGATGTGGTATTTATCCGATAGCTATATTTTACTTTATACCTGGCATAATGCCTTCACTAATGAAGATGGTACCAAGAATTGACAGCTCAATGGCTCAAAATACAGAATTGCCTTTTATCATGTTCTGGCTTGCCTCCTCCCATGAATTCAAGTACTTTCTGAAGTATGCTGTCATGCTTCTCTTTGGTTGAGCCCAACATTGTAATGCCAGGCATTGGAGTCAACATTTCCAGCTTGTTCATTTACAGTTTCGATGCTTTTGTAATATATTTCATGAGCTGATGCAATGTAAATGGAAAACTAGAAAAAATCAATACCTCCCTAAAGGGATATTGAACTTGCATAACTTGGAACTTGGCTTATCCTGTATCAGTTGCTAAAAACATTGGATACACCTCACTTGTTAAAATATTATACCCTGGCAACATGACAATTTTTTTCACGATTTGGAGGCTTGTAGTCCCATTTCCATTTATGGAATGCAAGCAAATTCACTCTTTACTTCAACAATTATAAATCTTGCATTCCATTGATTCATCACTTCTCTTTCTGGCCCCAAAGTCCTTCATATTATGACGCTCCATTTAGTTGTTGATTCAGTTTGCACCAGGTATTTTGTAAGTGGATGGATTATTGGGAACATATCAGTCGGTGCTGATTTCCTTTCTTGGCAAACAGTTTAATCTTTGAAACAAGTTCCAATACTCCTGCGTGACAAGTCTGTAACTTGCATACTTGAGTATCCTGTCACAGCTCATGTTCTTCAAACATATTCATTCCTATAAGTTGCCTAAGCATCCTCAAACACCTTGACACATGACTTAGAGTCATAGAGAATGTACAGCGCGGAAACAGACCCCCTCTGTTCAACTCATCCTTGCCAACCAGATATCCTAAGCAAATCTAGTCCCATTTGCCAGCATTTGGCCCATATCCCTCTAAATCCCTCCTATTCATATAACCATCCAGATGCCTTTGAAATGTTGTAATCGTACCAGCCTCTACCACTTCCTCTGACAGCTCATTCCATACAAGCACCCTCTGTGCGAAAAGGTTGCCCCTTAGATCCCATTTAAATCTTGTCCCTCTCACCTTAAACCTATGCCCTCTAGTTTTGGACGTCCCCACTCCCGGGAAAATAGCCCCAGTCTATACAGCCTTTCCTTACAGCTCAAACTGTCAACCCTGGCAACATCCTTGTAATTCTTTTCTGAACCCTTTCAAATTTCACAACATTCTTCCTATATTAGGGAGACCAGAATTGCATGCAGTATTCCACTAGTGGCCTAACCAATGTCCTGTACAGCCACAAAATGACCTCCCAACTCCTGCACTCAATGTACTGACCAATAAAGGCAAGTATACCAAACACCTTCTTCACTATCTTATCTACCTGCGACTCCACTTTCAAGGAACTACGAACCTGCACTGCAAGGTCTCTTTGTTCAATAACACTCTCCAGGATTTTACCATTAAATGTAAAAAGTCCTGCCCTGATTTGCCTTTCCAAAATACAGCACCTCACATTTATCTCAAGTAAACTCCGTCTGCCATTCTTCGGCCCATTGGCCCATCTGATCAAGATCCCGTTGTGCTCTGAGGTAACCTTCTTTGCTGTCCACTACACCTCCAATTTTGGTGTCATCTGCAAACTTACTAAACATACCTTCTGTGTTCACATCCAAATCATTTATGTAAATGACAAAAAGCATTTGACCCAGCATCAATTCTTGTGGCACACTGCTGGTCACAGGCCTCCAGTTTGAAAAACAACCCTCCACCACCCCTCTCTGTCTTTTTTCCTTCGAGCCAGTTCTGTATCCAAATGGCTAGTTCTCCCTCTATTCCCTGTGATCTAACCTTGCTAACCAATCGACATGAGGAACTTTGTTGAATGTCTTACTGAAGTCCATACAGATCACATCCACCATTCTGCCCTCACTAAACCTCTTTGCTACTTCTTCAAAAAAACTCAATCATGTTAGTAAGACACGACTTCCCACGCACAAAGCCATGTTGACAATCCCTAATCAGTCCTTGCCTTTCCAAATACATGTAAATCCTGTCTCTCAGGATTCCCTCCAACATCTTGCCCACTACCAATGTCAGGCTCACCGGTCTGTAGTTCTCTGGCTTTTCTTTCCCACCTTTCTTAAATAGTGGCACCATGTTAGCCAACCTCCAGTTTTCCAACATCTCACCTGTGGCTATCAATGATACAAATATCTCAGCAAGGGGCCCAGCAATCATTTCCCTAGCTTCCTACAGAGTTCTGGGGTATAGCTGATCAGGTCCCAGTGATTTATCTACCTTTATGCATTTTAACTTATCCAGCGCCGCCCCCTCTGCAATATGGATACTTTTCAAATGTCGCTATTTATTTCCTCATGTTCGCTATCTTCCATATCCTTCTCCATAGTAAACACTGATGTAAAATACTAATTTAGTATCTGTGCCATCTCCTGTGGTCTTATTGATCTTTAAGGGGCCCTATTGTCTGCCTAGTTACCCTTTTGTCCTTAACATATTTGTAGAATCCCTCCTTTACCCAAAGCTATCTCATGTCCCCTTTTCCACTTCGTGATTTCCGCTTATGTATGCTCCTGCTGACTTCGTACTTTTCTAGGGAATCACTCGATTTCTGCCGTCTGTACCTGACATATGCTTCCTTCTTATTTTTGACCAAAACCTCAATATCTCTAATCATCCAACATTCTCTACACAACCAGCCTTGTCCTTCACTGTAATAGGAACTTACTGTCTCTGGACTCTCGTTATCTCATTGTTGAAGGTTTCCCATTTTCTAGTCATCCCTTTACCTGTGAACATCCGCCCTCAATCAACTTTTGAGAGTTCTTGCCTAATACTGTCAGGATAGGCTTTTCTATAATTTAGAAATTTAACTTTGCGATCTGGTCTATCCTTTTCCATCACTATTTGAAAACTAATAGAATTATGGTCACTGGCCCCAAAGTGCCCCCCCACTGACACCTCAGTCATCTGCCCTGCCTTATTTCCTAACAGTTGGTCAAGTTTTGCACCTTCTCCGGTAGGTACATCCATATACTGAATCAGAAAATTTACTTGTACACACTTAACAAATTCCTCTCAATCCAAGCCCTTAACACAATGGCAGTCCCAGTCTATGTTTAATATAGTTTGAGATAGAGAGATAGTATTATACTGTTATGCCTACGGCAGCCCCGCTTCACTTAACCTCATCAAATGAAACAAGAATTGAAACTGTCATGAATCTTCCTCAGATGGTAATCACTTGTTAAATAGAATGGGTAACACAGAAGGAAGTGGTTCTTTGCTCCAAGTGTGTATTTATGCTTTTTATCAGTCTCTTACCTTTCCACCGTTTCTAATCCTATTGTCATAAACTTCTATTCTTTTCATCCTCATACATTTGTCAAGTTTTTCCTGAAAACCTGCTACTGTGCACCTGTACTCAGTTTGAATTCGATGGCTCTCACTCACCACCAATGATAACATCCAGTTTCTCAATTGTTGGAACTGTTGCTATCACATTCACCAAAAAATCTTCAAGTCACTTTATTTTCCAAAGCAAGGAATGGGTTTACTTATTTTATAATTTACAACATCTTGAATTCTAGTTATTTTCATATAGGTTTCCCTAAAGGCTTTAAGCAGCATTGGGTTTATGATGTTTTCTACACCATTGACAGTATTTTCCATTTATCTGCTTTAGTTTTGACTGATTACATTTCATAAATCCATTTGATCGCTTGTCAACTTCTTTGTTGAAGATTGCTTGGCTTTTTTTTAAAGCATTTTTCCATTGCTCATGTTGGCCTGCTGTTTTATGTTTTCAGCTCCAAACATTCTCTCTCAGAGAATGATCTGATATTCCAAAGATTATTCTGTCCGTCATTGTTGCGTCTATCGATTCATCAAAGTCACATGTTTTACTGCAAAACTTGAATTAGGCTTCACACTGATCCAAACCTCTCACATTTTTCTAAATACATATCAATTCTGAGCTTTCCTTTGCTGGAATTTTTACAACAATGTAGAGCCTCTCCAACAGGATGAATATAGCTCCGAAGTTCCAAATCCAACAGCCCATCCCTAACATGGTAACTACTCTAAGGTTTTGGAGTAGATCTGTAGCTCGGGTTGTGGGTGTTGAGGTTGGTTGGCTCGCCGAGCTGGTTTGTTGTTCTGCAGACGTTT
>JAHRHZ010000217.1:11461890-11509090 GCA_024137785.1 Ginglymostoma cirratum
AAACGTCTGCAGAACAACAAACCAGCTCGGCGAGCCAACCAACCTCATCACAGTAACTGCTGTCTGTGCAGGGGAAGTGATGTGGGCAAGTTCCATTTGCGATTTACAGAGTCAGATGCTCATACACAACAGCAGAGTCCTCCAGTCATGCGTGATTTTCGTCGACAAGGAAACACAATGTCTGGTAGGAACAGACCTAACCTTTGCAGAATTGCTTGAATAGCTAAATTGTCGTTTTGGATATGGTCCTGAGGCACCTTTGGATGGTTGAGGTGCTCTTTCACAGAGTTAATCTGTCCTTTCTAGAATATTAAAAATAAGTATGAATTGGCATAAAAAAGTGCTTACACTCAAGAAAGCTGTCACAAAGCTGTTAAAAGGAACCATCAACAGAGCTGTCAGCATTTAAAAACTCCAACTATTTAAATATTTGAAAGAATAAACTGTCTGGAATGTTAAAAAAAGCTTGTTATTTCAATCTGTCTGTTCATATAAACTTGGATGTTTGCATTACAGGATTAAAGTTGAATGACCAACTTCACAGCCCCATATTAACACAGTGGGGTGCCTGCCACATCACAGTTTGATTGACAATACCAAGTGATTATGAACTATTTGTAGTGGAATTATTAATTCTAATGCTTGAATCATGAGTGAATAAAGGGGGTTAAATGTAATAAATGATCTTTTATCAATTACTTTTGAATAGTGAATTCATCAATAGATAGAACTTCAATTCAGCTCCTTCTGCGCTGCTTCTGAAATCTGTGCAGGATGGATGTTGGGTGATTTGGCACGTCCTTCATCCCGCCAAGATATCTGCACTCCTTTTTATTCTGGCCTCTTGTGCATCCCCAGTTTTAATGGCTTTACAGTTAGTGGTTGTGCAGTCAAATGTCTTTGCCCCAGGTTTCTAAATTTGTTCTGTGCACTGGACCACCTCACTTTTCCTCTTGAAGATACTCCTCAAAATCTGTTTTTGATGAAGCTTTTTATTTGACGTCTCCTTACGTGACTCAGTGTTGTGTTTATTTTATAAAGTTTCTGTAAAGGGCCTTGGAATGTTTCATTGCAATAAAGCTGCTTTCTAAATATGTTTACGATTAAGGATTGTATTTGCTCAACAGAGATTACTTAACTTCGAGAAACCAGGATGTGGAAGGCAAGAATACACTTGTTGGAATGATATATGTGCTGAGCAGTAAGCATGTGGGAGGATGGAGGATGAAGGAAGTAATAATGAGAACTTATCAAAGATGGATGTTGTAATTGTACCAGCCTCCACCACTTCTTCTTGCAGCTCATCCCAGACAATGGTAATATTGATAATATTGTTTTGGTAATATTGATACCTTATGGTTCAGTTGATTTTTGGATCTATTGGTTTGACATTGAGTAGTGACTTTCAGGCCCTGCCTGTGACCTGTGAATTACTTCCCATTCTTCTTATTTCCTATTGTGTATTACTCCCTGCGCCGTCGGTACTCCTTTCACCCTCACTCCCAATTCCGGTGAGCCCTTTTACGTGGCCATTTACGTGCCTGCCTTACTCCTGGACTCCCTGAATATCAACATGATAATGTTTCCTCACATCAAGGTTCCCCACCATCTTCACATTTACCCTTTGCCATTTTGTCCAGACACCAGCTGCCTGTCCTCCCTTCCCTGCTAAAGCGAAAACTGTGAGAGGGAGCTGCTGCCTGCAAGTGTGCTAGCTGAGAATCTCAGGCTGGTGCGTTGCCACTGGCCAGCTGGGTGAAAGGATGGTCCAAGCTGGCATCATGCCCCATCACCATGGCGCTGCTTCTGCCTTTGTAGTGGCTCCATCTAAAGTGAAGAGAAGAAACATCTGCTGTGTACTCAGCCAGACTGGGGATATGGGACCCAACTCGATGGATACTCTATTGGTGTACCAGTCAAGTTTTTAAAGCATTGAGTACCTTGAGTTAATGGGAAGGTGCAGTTAATTCCAGTGAGTAGGATAATTAAGGAGATGGAAGTCACGTACGTAGGCTTCTTGCCACCTGAAGAAGAACATTGACCTAACCATCTAAGAGGGAGGAATTAACTGTTTAACTCAATGGCCAGAATCTGATTATTGTGTGCTCTCCATATTAATTCATCATGCTTGCCATTCTTCTCAAAACCCCAGGTAAGGGAAAATGTCACCTTTTGCATCAGTCTTCACTGTAGAGAATACAAGTAACGTCCTACAAATAGCTGTAAATCAAGAGATAGAAGGGAGGGAGGAACTCAAGTAAATTACAATCACCAGCAATGTCAGCAAATTGAGTCCTGACTGATGTCATCCCAGGGTTGAAGGAACTGGCTGGGATATAGTTGCTGAAGAAAGGTCGCTGTGACTTGAAATGTTAACTCTGCTTTCTCTCCACTGAAACTGACAGACCTGCTGAGTTTCACCAACAATTTCTGATTTTTGTTTCTGATCTTCAGCGTCCACACTTCTTTGTTTAATGATCGATGCATTGGTTCTAATTTTCTTACACTCGGAAGATTTGGGGACGATTCATTTGGATTGGAAAATAGAAAATGAAACTGCTTTATTTAAAAAGGGAGAGAAACAGAAAATCAAAAACTAACAGGCCACTTTGCTTAACATCTGTCACAGTGAAGATGTTAGAGACTAATATTAAAGACGTTACAGCAGGGCACTTGGATAAAATCAAAAGGTGATGGGCAGAGGTAGAGTTCAATACAACCTTTTTGCTGCCAACCTTCTAATCCTTCTAAACCACCCTTCTAATTCTCTTCCAGTCATCTAATTTATCTCTAACATGGATTAATGTTTCTGAAGGCAAACCACATTCAGCTAAAAGCTATGTAACGTTCTTTCAAAAGGACGGCCTTTTGGTGATCTAACATAGCCTATCTACGCATGCATTAAGACTTCTTCTTAGGCAGAAATCCATAGCCTGGGAAAGTACGGCCGCAGTCCCACCTGAAAAGAAAGGCTAGTGGAAGTATAGTGCTTTTCATGTCTTAACAGCCCATGAAGTACTTCTGAAGCAATGTCACTTTTGTAATTGCCAAGTGCTAGAGAATGGGATCAGAATAGCAAGGTGGTTGTTCTTGACTGGCACAGGCTCGATGGGCCAAACAGCCCTTTCCTGTGCTGTAGACCTCAACGATTCCAATATAGGAAACAAAGCCGCTGGCCTGCATAGAATAATTGTCACAAATAACAATGTGATAATGATTAAATAATCTGTTGTTTGTTGTACTGATTGAGAGATAAAGTATAAGTCAAGACACTGGGGATTTTCTGCTGCTCTTCTTCAAGCTAGTATTGATGTGAAGCAAGTAGATGGGCCCTCCGTTTAACATCTCATTTGAAAGCTGCCACCCCCTCAGTACTCCACTTGAGTATCAACCTCAACATTGGCACACAAGACCTGGAGCAGAACTTGAATCCAGAGCTTTGTAACTCAGAGGAAGGTTTTTCCACCAACTGAGCCAAAGCATCTGCAAAACAACCTCATGTTAACTACTTAACCCTTTGCAAATAATAAAATGTTTTGGTCTCCTGCAGGTGAAGCATTATATTTACCCAGGAGACTTAACCCTTTCAATAAGTCAGACTGGTACATGGAAGCCGAGGAGGCAAAGCATCTCATCTGTTGAATTTAACTCCAAACCTGCCATTATTTAAACCTCAAGTACATTTGCATACACTTTCCACTAATCTCCAGTCCAGCCTCAAATATTATGCCACATGGCAATCACAAGTGAAAGGCTGGTATCACGTCTTATGAAACCAACTCAAACTGCTGGCCTAGCTGTCTGATATACAAAAGCTCTGTTCGTGATTATACAGGAATGTTGCTTGGCCAAAATACATACCACACACAACCACATCAAATTAATTTGTGATACTGGATACTGATAGGAATGAACATTTTCTGCAAAGATTACAATCTGAAAAAACAAAATCGATATTCGTACAACAAGCAGAGACCCTTTAACATGGATTGCATCCCATTACCACTGGTCAATCATGGCCAACTCTTGAAAATAGAAGCCTTTCTGTTTGTCAATAATCTGACTGAGTTCTGAGAGAGGAGAAAAACTGCATTTATTTCCCACTGAAACCGCTCTTCAAATACTGTATTAGTAAGAAAAAGCAATCCGCCAATTCATAATAATTTTAGCCTTGTAGCATATGGGAATGATTTTTAATATTTGCTGAAAAATGTCTGATACAAAAATATTTATATTGCTATCCCTAAGTTTCAGAGTACATGAGCTCAAAGCCTCTCAATATACTTTTAATTATTGCAGATTTAATAGATCATTTAATTTGTTCTATGCCAAAACTTATAAGGCAGGCTTTTCTCCATTTGCCAACATTTACGGCTCAAACAAGTTCTGTTGAACTGCTTTACAGGACTCACAAATTAATATTAATTAAATTAAACATCCAGATTTTATCATCATCCTGCAGGAATCAACTCACAATCTTTTAGCTTTGAAACACTGCTCTTGAGTCCATTCTGAGGAAGGGTCAACGGACCAGAAATGTTAACTCTGATTTTTCTTCACAGATGCTGCCAGACCTGCTGAGCTTTTCCAGCAACTTCTGTTTTTGTACAAGTGATCTTATGGGGTTACAACTGAAGGGCATTGTGAGGAGGGTTTTGTAACCTTTAAAAAAAATCGAGGTGGGGGACCATTTCAGGTCCCATCCCGTGACAGCTGTCAGCACATCAGCCTGGAAGGTTATTCCAGTTGCAGGCAATTGAGAGCCTGCGTCTGGGTACCTTGTCTAGTTAAGGACATTGAGTGGGCTTCTAAGACCACCAGAAGTGGAAGTTGGCGTTGCAGGATGGGAAGTCTCTCCAGAGGGTGGCATGTCATTGTGTGCAATGATGGCTGCGGAGACTGAATAATTTCCCACAGGTAGGTTAGCTCCACTCCAGCGGGGAGCTTGTTGGCCATGAGCTGAAGCATTGCAGCGAGGTAGATTGAGAACAGTGTTGATTGAGGTGATGACGAAGCCCCACTTGACACCGGCCGAATGGGGAATGGGTCAGTGGTGGAGCCATTTGTCATTACCATGACTTCCATATCGTCGTGGAGCAGGGCGAAAGATGATGACAAACTTCATGGTGCATCCAAAGCAGAGAAGGACGCTTCATAATGCTTCCTGGTTGATGGTTTCAAAGGCATTTTTGTAAGGCCGAAGAAGGCCACGTACAGGGGTAGGTTCTTTTCTCTGCGTTTCTCCTGCAGCTGTCACGCGGTGAAAATCATGCCCGTTGTGCCAAAAGCCACACGGCAACTCTGGGAGGAGTTCCTCAGCCACAGGGAGGAGATGGTCGAGGAGGACCTTGGCGATGAATTTTCCAAGGATCAACAGCAGGGAGATTCCACTGTAATAACCACAGTCGAACTTGCTCCTTTTCTTTTTTGAAAATACTCATGACCGTGGCATCTCAGAGCTCTACTGCAGTGTCATCAAGCTGTAGTGTGCAGATGATGCTTGTGTATGTACCATCTCCGAGAACTTACTCCAGACTATCATCAGCATCTTTTACAGAGGCATATGAGAGCATGGGTCTTACCCTGTACAGCCCCCTATCGACTCACCCTGAGAGTGGAAGAGAGGCATCCTTGTCCATGAGGGACCTCCATTGATGATAGTGATGCAGCAATGGCTATGGCTTCGGGGCAGCAGGGATAAAGTGAATCGAGAGGGTGCCTCCCTGTCTCCCAGCAGGTCCACCAGCAGCAAGCTTCCTCCAGGTTTAGGCTGGACTGTAGTTTCAGGTGGTCTGCCTGCTATTGTCAGATCCTGCTGGGATCTCCAATCTGGGCACAATTAGACAGTTCAACATATAAAGTGGCTGTTCACTGCCGCTGTCTCAGGTAGCCATTGCCTCTGCTACCCCACCTCCAGGAACACAATTAGCCAACTCACCCAAGGGATCTTCCCATATTTCAAATTTTATTTTTGGTCTCAACTTCAAGACTCACCCAACTCACAGCTTGGGACTGGGAAGATTCGAAGAGTAGAGTTAGAGAGGTTTAAACTCTTCCTTCGGATCGCATTATACTGCTTGATATTGAGACTGTGTGAGTCTGAAATAGACTGTTTTCTGTTCCCCAGTGTAGTGTTCAATTGTTCTGAGTTTGATGACAAGAGTCTTGTCACTGATTTATGCTCACCTTGCTTGATTGGTTAAGCCTGGGCAAGGGCTCAGAGAAAAGTAAAGAAAGCTGGAGAAAGAGCTGGCAGTCAGTGCTCTTCCAAAAATAAATAAAGTCGAATAAAACCTGTTACACATGTAAAAGCTGAGAGCAATGGTACACAGATCTGAGATAATAAATACCACTAATATAAATATAAAATAAAATTCTGTAGTAACAACTCACATCTATAAATTTCAAAAATATTTGGTGAGGACTGTATTGTCAGGAGGATCCATGTTCTTCCTACTGTTTGTTTGATTTAGTGAATCCAGTCACAATAATGAGCATCTATTACCACACACTAATATTTATAACAGACACAATCCTCTTCCTTTCCATTGACACAAATGACAACATTTTCAGCAGGATCAATGTGCCCACTTGAACATTTGTGAGCGTGATACAAATTATTATTGAGGCGCTTCACACAGCAGAGGTGAACTGAATTGTGGACGTGATACTGACCAGAAAGGAAACAGTATCTGGAACCCTACACTCCACTTGTTTGCAAGACAGTGAGCCTGGGAGGAACCTGCCAACTGAATTAATGCCATGACCTTCAGAAGATGGAAGGATGTCAATAAAACCCCAAGGAGAAGTTAGCTTTTAATCAACAGACAATCAAGAGTACATGTTGTGGGAAAAAAAAATGTGCTTGAACAGGAAGTGTCAGGAGGAGTGTAATGGAGCTGAAATGGTGGGTCTGGCAGTCACTACAGTAAATATCTTCCATCCTGCCTTCTTACTTTCCCATGTGTTATGCCAAAAAAGAAGTCTAGTCTCAAAGAAAAGATGGGATCCTTAATTGATATTGTGTGTTTTGTAGTACAATGCACAAGCACAAGCAATGCTTCAGACTTTCATGTAGTATGTAGGGAATACGTTTTCTTGCCTTTGGATCATCTGCAATACAGTCTCACAACCACTGCAGTAACAGACAATAGCACAGAGACAGAAATACATGTACATCTGCGAAACTACTAGTACACATTACTTAGTAATCCTGGCAAACTGCTAAATGAGACTCAGAGAGGTTATTTCGGGCTTGCGGATTTCCTTGGGATAAATATGAAGCTTTACATAAACTAAGAACATAAAACTAGGAGCAGGCGCAGACCACACAAGGTCACCAGGCCTTTCTGACCATTCATTCTGATCATAGCTGATTTTGAGCTTCATTTTCACTTTCCAAAGCTCAGTTTCCAAATCTCTTGTGTCCCTGGGACACCAAAATTTTGTCTTCTTCCTCAGTCTGAAATGGTTTTCTGTCCACAGACGACACGAAGATTGGTGGAGTAGCAGATAGTGAAGGGGACTGTCAGAGATTACAGCAGAATATAGGTAGATTGGAGAGTTGGGCAGATAAATGGCAGATGGAGTTCAATCCGGGCAAATGCGAGGTGATGCATTTTGGAAGATCTAATTCAAGAGCAAACTATACAGTAAATGGAAAAGTCCTGGGGAAAATTGATGTTCAGAGAAATCTGGGTGTCCAGGTCCATTGTTCCATGAAGATGGCAATGCAGGTCAATAGAGTGGTCAAGAAGGCATCCTGCATGCTTTCCTTCATTGGGCGGGCTATTGAGTACAAGAGTTGGCAGGTCATGTTACAGTTGTATAAGATTTTGGTTCGGCCACATTTGGAGTACTGTGTACAGTTCTGGTCGCCACATTACCAAAAGGATGTGGATGCTTTGTAGAGGGTGCAGAGGAGGTTCACCAGGAAGTTGCCTGGTATGGAGGGCGCTAGCTATGAAGGAACGTTGAGTAGACTAGGATTATTTTCATTAGAAAGACGGAGATTGAGGGGGGACCTGATTGAGGTCTACAAAATCATGAGGGGTATAGACAAGGTGGATAGTAAGAAGCTTTTTCCCAGAGTGGGGGACTCAATTACTAGGGGTCATGAGTTCAAAGTGAGAGGAGGAAAGTTTACAGGAGATATGCGTGGAAAGTTCTTTACGCAGAGAGTGGTGGGTGCCTGGAACACGTTGCCAGCGGAGGTGGTAGATGCAGACATGTTAGTGTCTTTTAAGATGTATCTGGACAGGTACATGGATGGACAGGGAGCAAAGGGATACAGACTCTTAGAAAATAGATGACAGGTTTAGACAGAGGATCTCGATCGGTGCAGGCTTGGAGGGCCGAAGGGCCTGTTCCTGTGCTGTAATTTTCTTTGTTCTTTGCTCTTTGTATTCAACGATGGAAGATTTACATTCATCTGGAATAAAGAATACCAATGATTCATAACCCTTTGAGTGAAGTAATTCCGACTTGTCCCATTCCTGAATGGATTATTGATAATTATGGACTCCCATGTGAAGCCACCCACGTCAAATCACCCAATGTGACACGCCTTACTCTTTGGAGCCTCCCCAAAAGAGATTGTGAATGAGTTGACAACATTTCCTGGCTACAGTAACTCTTAAAAGCAATCAATGCCATCAATTGCATCTGTATTGAGGACTAGGTTGGGTGCATCCATTTCTAGAGAGTTTAGACAGTCACCTGAGCAGGGAGAATTGGGATACATCACAAAGACTGAACAGATGTATGGACTGATAGGGATCACTGGATAGGAAGCTGCTGGTGCAGATTTTGTGTTACGTATTTGAGCCTGCCAAAGATACAGGATTCTTTGTGTCAGTTGTTCACTTTATTGTAATGGGCGGCAACACACAGGGTCCCATGCCCATTTGTACAATATCCTAACTCAGGGAGGAAATCATAGTTTCCATTGGACTAGAGATTCTTTGCATGAACTGAGTTAACAGGAGAAGAGGTGTAGTTTTATCTACATTGTATCTGTCTTATACCACACCATGGTGAACTTAATAGGGCAGATGATCAGGATTACTCAGCACCATCAATGCAACTTATAGTTACATAATCACATAACATAAGGAATACATGGCTTTGTCCTCACTTCAGTGAGTCATCTTAGAGCAGATTGCATCTTATATCTGCATCTTGTTCTTCCTTTCAGATAAAACCACTCTCTCCTGTATTTCAAAGCTTTCTAATGACTGCTTATTTAGCATACACTTCTTAAAAATCTGAATGTCTCTGTTGGGTCCTCAAAGGACATATAACCTACTCCTCCTTCTTTGATACTGTTCTCCGGCTTGATTCGTTTCTGGTTTGGCCAATTCTTCACAAAACACTTTATCTCCACGGTGTTGGAATATTGATTTATTGTCGGGAAAGTAGGACCAGTCTATTGTTCAAAAATCAAGAGGATGCACTGTAACAAGAAGCCTCATCCACCAGATGCTGTGTTCAGAAAACCTTGAGCATGGAAATGATGGCTGGATACTTTGCCTGTTATGAATAACAAATCAAACATTATGGGCTGTAAGTTCTCTATAGGCGTGGTTCACATACATATAGTGATCTGCCACAATGGTATCAAAGAAGGGAAACTGCACCTGATACAGCAATGTTTACGTCAGCTCCTATAGTGTAAATTTGGATATGGGTAACATAGCAGCGGAAGATTTCACAGACTTTTATTTCAGCTCCTGATATCTACAAAAATTATAGGCAGAGGCACATCAGTATCTGGGTTAATATTAAGTCATCCAGTTACAAACAGTAGTATGCCTTCAGCAGCACATCACGCTTCCACTAGCCCAGTTAAGATGGAGACTGAAAATTTTATACCCTCAGATCACATGCTGTGATGTACTGATGATATCATGACTATGATTCTTAAGGGTTCACTGCGTACTAACTATGAGACATTACACAACACATAGAATTATACCATCTTACTGTATAGGAAGAGGCCTTTTGGCCCATCCTGCTATGCTGCTTCTTTGAAAGAGTGATCTACTTAGTCCAAATCCCCTGTGCTTTCTCCATAAAGGTGCCCGTTCTTTTATTCTTCAAGTCTATCTACAATTCCTTGTGAAAACTGCTGTAGAAAATACTTCCAGCACATGCTTGAAAAAGATTTTATGATGTCATGATCATTAGCAATTCAACGTAAAGGGCACTGCAATTCCACCAAATAGACAACCGGAACAGACACAAGCAGCAGCAACACGGGAGCATTGTCATCTTCAAATCAAAATTGCACAAACTTGGAATTTCTAGATCTCGTTACAGGACTGCAGCTTAAATTAATTGCTGCATGACTACTGAATTACTTTTGACCTATGGCTCTTGCATTTTTGAATCACAATATTAAACCACACAAGTAACAATGCGAGGAATGATCCAGCAATCTGATTCTTTAAAGCATGTTGAATCGAAGGATAAATGACGACAGGTCACCAGGAGAACTCCATAAACTCTTCAATCAGTGTCAACACCTAAACATTGTTCTGAAACAGTCATACATTCAGTTCAAAACACTAAATTCTCTTCCCTCTTTACAGATACTGCCCGGCCTGCTGAGTATTTCTAGCACTTTCAGTTTTGTTACACACAGAATGTTGATTGGCTTAATATGTCATAAACAAGGCCACACCTGAGAACAGAAACATAAGCTTTGATTATGTGCTGAAGTCTGAAAAATTTATCAAATCAAAGCTGGAGCTTTGCCACTTTGGGTCAAAAATCTGGGTATCCTAACACCTTTCAGAGTTTTGATTGATTCCAAAGCCCAAAACCACTCACTCAACAAAATGATATGCGGTCAATAAATACAACTTCACTGGCAGCATCGTCAACAAATGAAAAAAACAGGTTTACACCTCAGTTATTACTGTGTATCTTTGTGTTTGTGTATATTTAAACTTTTAAACTGCACTTCTCATCTAACATCACAAGATAATGAATTAGCCAAATAATGCGGAGAATGCTCATGGGTGACAGACTTTACAAGATCAGCACTGTTCCACTCTAACCAGCACTCCAGTTTATGAGTTCACTGATTGCAGTTATGGAAAACCTTTCTGCTCATTTGCACTTGCAGTCAATGGGATTTCCTTAAACATTACTCCTTATGAACAAATTACATTTGTTTGTACAGCTGATATATGTGAAAATGCACATTTTTTCCACATGGACCTGCTGTCTGTATTCCTGTACTTCTTCAAAGATTTACTCAGTTGAGGTATTCTCCAAAAATCTGGAAGCTATTTTCCGCCTGTGTGCAATTAGTTCCAAAGTTAAAACTGAATAGATACAAAGGAACCAGAATCAGCATTTTACATCTGTATCAGTTAACCCTGACAATATGAATTTGGCTAAGAATATGACATTTACCACACCGCTCCAATACAGGAGGTAGCTGGGTAATAAAGGGCATTGGTCTGGTAACATGCCACATGACAGTCCAGGGAGCTGATGTCCACAAATGGGAAGACATGCTTCCTTTACTATGATGTAAATTTTTTCTTTAGTGCTCCCAGTACAGTGCTTAACCTGTTGGGCCAGCAGACCAACACCTGAATTCACAGTATAAGCTCCTAGCCTAGGGCTTTTGTGGTGCAATAGTGGTATCCCTACCTCTGTGCAAAGAGGCCCAAGTTCAAGATCAAGTTCAAGCCTGAGAGAGTTGTTGAGGAAAATATCAATCCTATCCACTTAAATCTCAGCAACAGGAATGTGGAAACACATGTCTTTACCTCAGTGAATGAAAAAAAGCACTTTCTTCAAATGGTGTCCAGAGTAATTAATCCTCCATAACACCTAGACACTGCACTGCTCTTTTGACCTTCAATTGGCCACATATGGAAAGCTCTGGCATTAGGAAGGAAAGAGGTTAGTGGTCTCCACTTACCATACACTCACCTTCCTACTTCCAACGCCATGGTTAAGATTGCCGCCCAATATTGATAGGCGGGGTCTGTAAAGAAATTCTTGCTTTACAGAATTACACAGCACAGGAGGAGATCGTAGTGACCATTGTGTGTGTATGGGTTCTCCCAATGATCATCTCACTGACTGAACCCTCTACCATACCCCATAACTCTGCTCATTTTTCCTTTTCACATAACAGTCTAATCCCCTTGGAATGGCTCTATTAAACCTGCTTCCACCTCACTCTCAGGCAGTGCACTCCAAATGTTATCCATTCACTGCATGAGTTTTTCCCTATGTCACTTTTGCTTCTTTAGCCAATTACTTTAAACCTGTGCCTTCTCATTCTCAATCCTTTCAGAAATGGGAACAATTTCTTCCTATCTACTCTGTCCCGATACCTCGATTTTGACTACCTCAATGAAATGGCAATCAGCCTTCTCTTCTCCAAGGTAAACAGACCCATGTTCTCCAATTTATCTTCATAAATGTAGCTGGAAACATTCTCATGAACCTTTCCTGTACCCTCTCTCTGATGCCTTCACATCCTTCCTAAGTGTGACACCCAGATTTGGACACAGTACTCCAGTTCAGGCTGAGCTAGTGCCTCACAACAGTTCAAGATAAGCTCCTTCCTCTTGTATCTCATGCCCCTACTGCATACTGTATACTTCATTAACTGCTCTCTACCTGTCCTGCCAAACTTTTTGACTTCCTTCTGTTCCTGAACACCCTTTAGAGATGTGCCCTTTGTTTTATATTGTCTCTCCAGTTCTTCTGATCACAATGAAATTGAACATCTCCAAATTGAACATCATCTACCACCTCTCAGCCCACTTCACCAAGTTGTCCAGCCTTTTGAAATTCTACTGTATCCTTCTCAAAGTTCTTCCGAGTTTTGTATCACACGTAAATTTTCAAATTGTGCTCATCCAAAGTCTCGGTCAGCCATATATAATCGAAAACCTACAATGTGGAAGCAGGCCATTCAGCTCATCAAGTCCATGCCAGCCCTCTGAGCAGCATTCCACATGGACCCACCCTCCCCTCCCTCATCCCTGTAACTTGCAGTTTCCCATGGCTAATCCACCAAGCCTGCACATCCCTGGACACTATGGGCAATTTAGCATGGCCAATCCACCCAACCTGCAATCTTAGGACTGTGGGGGGAAACCAGAGCACCCAGAAGAAACCCACACAGACACAGGGAGAATATGCAAACTTCACACAGACAATTAAAGGGTCTGGATCGAACCCAGGTCCCTGGTGCTGTGAGGCAGCAATGTTAACTACTGAGCTACCATGCCGCCCGGACATATAGCGGAGAGAACAAGGGTGTGGAAACACAACAGTAATTACTTCCAAGAGGTGCAATACTAAACTGGAACAGTGCCACTGGAATCAGAGCTTAAAGGCTTTCTGTTTCCAATCTACGTTAATGAATGAATATTGAAACCAGCTAGAAACTGGCCAAGGCTGCAATGTAGTGGTAATGTCATTACACATGGTAATCCAAAGACCCTACTGTGCCAGGAACATGGGCATGAGTCCGACCATGGCAGATGGTGAAATCTGAATTCCATAAAAACTCAGAAATTGAAGAAAGGCTTGTCCAATGGTACCATGTGTCAATTGTCATAAATAAACATCTGGCCCTTTAGGAAAATCTGTTGAAAGACAACAAATGTTAGCCCAGGCACTGATGCCCACATCCCACGAACTCTTTAAAAAAAAAGTTGACTGATGATTGCAAAACAACAGGAAGAATTTTAGAGGGAGAGTATAACCAAAGGTGTAAATGCCTTCCCCAAGGCTATTTTGGTGGCAGGTGGTAAATTAATCAGGCAGATGGATGGTAGGCAGTGGCCTAATTAAGTTCAGGGTAGCAAGGGAGTGGCCAGGGATCCTGCTCTGCCTTCAACTGAGGCTGCAAAGTGGGCAATTAAAGCCAAATTAAAGCCTATCCCACAGTCATTGTATTACACTCAGCAGGGACAGACCTTTGCTGGCAGCCTTTGGGAAAGTGGGCGGCCACTGTTGTCAGAAACTGTTCCTTGGTAGAGAGACCAAGCATCAGGAGGAAGAGGGTTACTGTCCTAGAGCCATTCCCCTACCCCCACTATCAACACCCCATACCCCCTCCTCGAATCCCCTTCCACTGTTAATTATCTGTTCTTTCTGGCAAATACTGCGTCCGTTGCGCTGCCTCTAATGCACAGCCAGCAGCATCTGTGTGGCCAGAGGCTGTCGAAGACTGAATTTACAAACTTGGGGAAGGCCCAGTTAAACTGGCAACCGTTCCAAAAACAGGCAATCGTGAGGCCCCAATCCACCATTCCATTGCATCCTTTCAGTATAGACCAAGTTTCAGAACCCTACTCCTACTCCTCACCAATGCTGTCAGTTCTGAGAGTATTTGATGCGAAGGCAAAAGATCCTCCCTATCTTGAGCAATTTGCTGTTATTTTCTCTGGTTCTTGTCCCTGAGGGCTAATTGTCAGGAGCACGGACAATACTCCTTGTGTATGTTCAGACTTTAGAACAGACGTGCACAAAAAATTACCAACAAAGCCACCTTCCAAAATTTTACTTGAGTCCCAGAAGGGCCTGGATTAAACAGTGGGAATGGCAGCTGGAATCAGCTTAATTACTTCCAAAGGTTGGGCTTTTCCATTCTTATCCAGTTCAATGTTTTTGAGTTGGACGAACAATAGCTCTTGTTGATTGCTCTAAGAAACCTACCTGGTTCAAACACATGGATGAAGGTGGAGCAGTGGATGTAGTATACATGGATTTAAGTAAGGCATTTGATAAGGTTCCCCATGGTAGGCTCATGCAGAAGGTAAGGAGGCATGGGATAGGGGGAAATGTGGCAGATTGGATTCAGAATTGGCTGACCCTTAGAAGACAAAGGTGGTAGTGGACGGAAAATATTCAACATGGTGCTCAGTTACAAGTGGTGTACTACAAGGATCTGTTCTGGGTCCGCTTCTATTTGTGATTTTTGTAAATGATTTGGATGAAGGAGTGGAAGGGTGGATTAGCAAGTTCGCTGATGATACGAAGGTGGGTCACGTTGTGGACAGTGCGGAGGGTTGTTCTGGGTTACAAAGGGACATTGATAGAATGCAGAGCTGGGCTGAGAAGTGACAGATGGAGTTTAACCCTGAAAAGTGTGAGGTGATTCATTTTGGAAGGATAAACCTGAAAGCAGAATACAGGGTTAACGGAAAGATTCTTGGCAGTGTCGAGGAGCAGAAGGATCTTGGGGTTCATGTTCACAGTTCCCTGAAAGCTGCCACCCAGGTGGATAGAGTTGTTAAGAAGGCGTATGGTGTGTTAGCTTTCATTAATAGAGGAATTGAGTTCAAGAGCCGTGAAGTTTTGCTCCAGCTATACAAAAGCCTGGTTCGGCCACATCTGGAGTATTGTGTCCAGTTCTGGTCGCCTCATTACAGGAAAGATGTGGAAGTGTTGGAAAATGTGCAGAGGAGATTTACCAGGATGTTGCCTGGAATGGAGGGAAGGTCTTACAAGGAAAGGTTGAAAGAGCTAGGGCTTTTCTCTTTAGAACAACGAAGGATGAGAGGTGATTTGACAGAGGTGTACAAAATGATCAGAGGTATAAATAGACAGCCAGAGATCTTTTCATAGGGTGGAGGTAGCTTTTACGAGGGGACATAGTTTTAAAGTGAAAGGAGATAGATATCGGGGAGATGTCAGAGGTAGGTTCTTTACTCAGTGAGTGGTAGGGGCGTGGAATGCATTGCCGGAGAGGGTAGTGGAGTCGGCCTCATTAGGGCCATTTAAGCGGCTATTAGATAGGCATATGGATGATAGTATAAGGTAGCGATGGAGGTTATATAGACCTTAGGTTTCGGGTAAAAGTTCAGCACAACATCGTGGGCCAAAAGGCCTGTCCTGTGCTGTACTGTTCTATGTTCTATGTCTTTCAGGGAAGGAAATCTGACCGATATGTGACTCCAAATCCACAGCAACGTGGATGACTCCTAACAATCTCGTGGGCAATCAGGGATAGGCAACAAATACTATCCAAGCCTGTAATGCTCACATGCTGTGATTGACTTCAAAAAACATTTAATCACTGTTGAAAAACCTATCAGATATTCGTCCTGAACCAAAAAGTATCAGCATCCAAATTTTTAACTGACCCAGCATAAACAGAGGTAAGAGAGTTCCAGATTTCCACAACCTTGTGTGTGAAAAAGTGCTTTTTGATTTCATCCTGAAAATGGCCCACCTCCAATTCTCCCATTATGCCCGAAGTTTGCCAGCAGAAAGAAAAGCTTTCCTGTTTCATATGTACCAGTTCCAAGGCCATTTCAGTTCTTTTCACTCTTAGACAATTACTTTAAGCTGACTTAAGGAGGGTTTCCACATGTAACAATGTTATCAATTCATCAAAAGCTCTGTAAGTGTTTAGCGTAAAATAGTTCAATGTTGGTATGTCTGAATCATTGTCCCCACAGAATAAAATCATTGATCCTGCTCTGATAATGTGTTAAACAGAAACTGTGTCAGCCACAGAAAGTTTCCATTTTTCATCAATGCTTTTTTGGAAGCAGGGAACTGTGGAGCATCAGGTGGTGAGTGACCACCCACCATTCTCCTCAGCAAGTGTGAAGTGCCACTAAAGACAAAGTACCCTCTAACTTTGGTTTGATGAAAATTACTACCCCTTGTTTCCCTTGGTTCAGGTTCACTTTGGACTAATTTAAGGAGCAAGTCATTTTTAAAACATAATGCTGCAGTGAAATTAGCTCAATCCAGATTGTCTCAAAATGCTTATTACAAATTTCACAGACCTGCTGAACTGAAATTTGAAAATAGAAAGTTTGATTTCAAACAAAGCAGCTTGCATTTTCCAGCTGTCCATGGGCCTGTTTAAACAGATTGGAAATTTCAGCGTTAAAATGAACAGACCTGATTACTCACAGGCCAGATAGATCATCCTTGGCAAAGGTCAGCAGACAATTTAGAATGAATGTTCAGACCTGTAGTACTTCAGGTTCCAGGTGGGCCTTGATTGCAGTGGATCCTCAGTTTACCTAAACATGATCAATTTCATGGATACAATCTCCTTGGCACTGATCTGGATGTTTGGACAAAGATTCATTTGTCAAGTTGTGTACTTTTGGGGAAAAGTCTACCTTTTATGTGGGAATGTTGGTCCCTTTAATAATTAGGTTGTTTGAGGGATAAAGTACCTTGCTTTCAGTAACTGATCACGTGATCAAGTGGCTTTGGAACAATAGGAAAGAAAAGGAAAAACCCAGAAAAAATAAACGGGAAGTTAATGATAGGGGACAGTTGATTGAAGATGTTGTTCAAGCAGGATTTTAGTTTTCAGTTTAGAACAAACTCGCTGCGGGAAACCTTTTCTGTTATGCAGGGTTCAATTGAAAGAATTCTTAGCTAAAGTGGCATATAAGTTTTGAGGAACAAAAACAAAGTTGCTGGAAAAGCTCAGCAGGTCTGGCAGCATTTGTGAAGAAAAAGTACAGAGTTAATGTTTCGGGTTCGGTTTTGAAGTTCTGAGGAAGGGTCACCGGACCCGAAATATTAACTCTGTTTCTTTCTCTTCACAGATGCTGCCTGACCTGCTGAGCTTTTCCAGCAACTTTGTTTTTGTTCCTGATTTACAGCATCTGCTGTCCTTTCGGTTTTTATATAAGTTTTGAGAACTGAAACTCTCTACTGAGTTGAACTGCTCAGATAGAAAGTTGGGGATAAAGAGAAAAAGAGCTTTAGATGCAAGATTCCAAAGTTAAAGGCTATCAGATCTGGGAGCAGTCTGACCTGACGGAGATTCATTAAAGATGCTAGCATTGGGAGTACTGAACTAGGATTCTACAACTAACGAATGGTTAGAGGAGGTTTGAACTGACAACCTTACTGGATCGCAACTTTTCTATTCAACTTTGAAACAGTCCTCAGACCAAGCGATTAATCTACAAGTTCTCATTCGTATCTGACTTGAGATGCAAATCAAAAAGAAATTTGCGATAAGAAGTTCAGATTAAGATAAAAGTACCTATGTTCATTGCACTTTAAGATAACTATGTAAAATAGAGTGTAATTATCCATATTGTTTGGATTTTGTGCAGTAAAATTGTTTAGATTTAAACACAAACCTTGTGGCTTCATTTTTTTTCAGGAAAAACCTGGGTTATTAGATTTCCAAACAAAACGTAGGAAAAAAACTCTACCAAAATCAAGACATGCTGTAGCTGAATTGGTCCAGAGCCTGATATAGTTTATTTTTGGCCTATTCAAACTTCTTACCAACTAGAAATGATAACAAGCACAGCAATAGTGAAACGATTCTGCCTTTTCCCGTGCTTGTCCAGGTCAAACACTGGGAATAGCAGACACCATTTAGCACTAGCCTCTGGCATTCTAAGGTTAACAGAGCTTATCAAATGCTGTCATCAGTCAGGCCCTCTCCTCTAACATATCTCGCATCATCATGAACAGGTGAGAAAAGAAGGCAAAGCATTTCTCAATCAGTTTTTCACTTGGCACAGGCAGGTCTGAGGTTGATGACAATCCCAATCCGCAGCAGAGAGCTGCATTCCAATGATATTGATTTACACAGTGAATCTAGGAGAATCTCTCATGGCGTAACACTACACTAAAGATGAATAGAGACCATGAGCCAAACATTCCAATGAAATATGGGCTCTGTCTTCCTTGGGATCTCTAGCCAGGCATCAAAAATTAGAAATCTGTTCTGTTTGTTATAGATGGTTGTGGAATTGTGGAGGTTTAGGGGGACAGTAGTGTTGGGTGGAATAGGAGAGGGTTAATCTTCCAATTGCTCCCTCATATCAAGACATGGTACAGAGTGGAGGGTCCCAGAATGCTCTTGGAATTACATCTTTGGAATTAAGCCCATTGTGCCTTTATATCTCGACAAAGCTCTTTCCAATTAGCAAGTGGTCCATGGATGCTTGAGGAAAGGCCATTATAAGTAATGGCGACCACATCTGACAATGCAAAGGCCTCTCATTCCCACAATTTGTAGCAGATTTTGTGATCTTTCCCCGGAAAACCAAAAGTTCCTCTTTGCCAAATTACCGCTGGTGAAATCTTGAAGCTTGCACACTTTGGTCTTTGATAAGAGATAATAGGAACTGCAGATGCTGGAGAATCCAAGATAACAAGGTGCAGAGCTGGATGAACACAGCAGGCCAAGCAGCATCATAGGAGCAGGAAAGCTTGACGTTTCGGGCCTAGACCCTTCATCAGAAATGGGGGAGGGGAAGAGAGTTCTGAAATAAATAGGGAGAGAGGGGGAGGTGGATAGAAGATGGATAGAGGAGAAGATAGGTGGAGAGGAAACAGACAAGTCAAAGAGGTGGGGATGGAGCCAGTAAAGGTGAGTGTAGGTGGGGAGGTAGGGAGGAGATAGGTCAGTCCAGGGAGGACGGACAGGTCAAGGGGGCGGGATGAGGTTAGTAGGTAGGAAATGGGGGTGCGGCTTGAGGTGGGAGGAGGGGATAGGTGAGAGGAAGAACAGGTTAGGGAGGCGGGGACGAGCTGGGCTGGTTTTGGGATGCGGTAGGGGGAGGGGAGATTTTGAAGCTTGTGAAATCCACATTGATACCATTGGGCTGCAGGGTTACCAAGCGGAATATGAGTTGCTGTACCTGCAGCCTTTGGGTGGCATCACTGTGGCACTGCAGGAGGCCCAGGATGGACATGTCGTCTGAGGAATGGGAGGGGGAGTTGAAATGGTTCTTTGCAAGCTTGTTAATAAGTAAACTTAATGACTAACACCATATAGTATGAAAATTGGAACAGCTCACTCTGAATCTGTTGAAAAAACAGATGAAAGCCACGGAATATTTGAAGCCAGGGAAGTGAAATTTCCTACAGCTCCACATGCTTTCAGATTTGGATCTAAACCTGCTCTGAACTGATGGGATCCAGACATTAATCTATGGTTCCTCAACTCTATGCTGCTCAGTGTGGCTGTTTGAGCTGAAAAGCTAACTTTTAAGAAAAAAAATCAGCTCTGGAAGTTCAGATGTTGCTCGGTTTTCTGAGCCTATTATTCAAATTGCACCTTTGCCAGCAAAATCAGAAATGGCAGCAGGTGGAAAAATTTCAGAAGAACATGGGGAAAATTACAAGACAACTAATGAGAAAAACAGAAGGTGTTGGAAGGACCCAGGTCTGGCAGTCTGTGGAGGGAAGGGGTAACAGAGATAAAAGACTAGATTTGTAGATTTTTCAGTAGGATGAGAAAGGAGGGGTGGAGAGTGAGTGGCCCGCTATACTGTGAACCACTGAATCAGCTCTTGGGAAGCCAATTAATGGCTGCCAGTGGAAAGATAGTCGATTACTGGAGCACTGGCAGGGGACACGTCTACATCCCATTGGGAGCCTAGGCCAGGACGTCAAGTGGGAGGACAGTTATACTGCAAACAGAAAATTGCTGTGGCTATAAACTTAAAGGCTCCCCTATTCTTGGAATGTGTTTTTATGTTTAATGGAAGACTCGTTGATAAACACAATCAAATGTCAGACAAGACGCTGCCACATTCACCAGCAGAATCTGTTGCTACATGCAGCCACATAGAAAAGACACATCCTTCTGCCTTTGTGCACCATCGACATAGGTGCAGTAAATCACCCTGGAACATTTTCTCACCCGGCACCTGGGAAATGCAATGAGAAATGGCGGTTTGAGTTGCTCTTCAGCATGCTGGTGAGTTCAAAATTGCAGCTGGGCCTCTGGGCTTGGGGCTGTGCTCGCCTTGTGCAGCTTCTGAGGCAGGCACAGTGACATGGTATTGCTGAACTGGTTTCACCACACTGCACTTCATGTTCAGGAAGGTAGCATCCTGTTAGCACGTGGCCTTCAAAATTCTGTCCTACACTTCAGGTGAGGTTCCTCAGAACTGGACATTGCATTCACTCTATTTTGCTTCTGCTGTACATGGGTTGCTCATGAGTTTTGCTTCAGAGAAACCAGTTTGGAACTTCCACGCAGAGGGTCTGCTGATGGCTATGGACACTGAAATGCTTGGTACATTGGCAGACTTACTAAAACTGGATTAATGTTGTTAGATAAGGTAACAGTTCTGAAGGGGTTAATGCTCATGTTATTTTGGATCCACCTATTCAACTGATGTCACACACAGTCTGGAGTTTTATTTCAGATTTTTGAGGGAGCAGATGTACCAGTACTTAAGGAGCTAGTATTTATACCTGACCAAATGTGGCTGGAATTGTCGACAGCATGCAGTAAACTTTCTTGTTATCCAAGAACAGTGCACTTTCTGTAGAGACTCCACAGTTTTGCATCCTGGCACACTGATCACCAAATTGTTTTTGCTTAATACTAGGCTGAAGGAGGTTTTGTGTCAGTGAACTATTTCAAAAAAGCACCACCCAGGATTGCATGAACTGGCAAATGTTGCAAATTACCAAAATGGTCAATGTGGAGGTATTAGCTTGACACAGGGTATTGCACAGAGCTTGGAGCCCAGCCTTTCCTCCATGAAATTGCTGGCCATTGGCACACTTGCAGAACCAGAGCGGAGGTAATGCATGATGGCCAATGTTTCAGCGCCCATTGTAGCATAAACCGAAGCTAATCAGTATCTGGGCACTGCAGTGGGGGTTTTGACTCAGATGGCGTGAGCTCAGGTTCCTCTCCTGCGAATGCTGAATTCCAGAGGTGCGGTCGGAGTGACTGCCCTTGACACCGAGGCTGAGCACTTGAGCGAGTATCACAATGATGAGCCTTCACAAAACTGGAGTCAATGGGAATCGAGAGGGGAAACTCTCCCTGCTTGCTGGATTTGTAACTGGCAGAAAGAGTGACGGTTGCGGCTGTTGGAGGTCAGTCATCTCGGCTCTAGGACATCTTTGCAAAGATTCCTTAGGGTTGTGTCCTAGGCCCATCAATGGCATTCTCTCTGTCATAAAGTCAAATGTGAAGATGTTCACTGATGACTGCAAACTGTTTAGCACCAGTCACAACTCTTCAGATACTGAAACAGTCCATGCCCAAATGCAGCAATCCCGGACAGTATCCAGATTTGTTCTGACAAGTGTCAAGATCCAGGTAAGAGCATCCTGTTTGATTGGCACCAGGTCCATTTTCTCTACCACCAAAGCTCACTAGTCAAAGTGTTTAATATCTACAGGATGCACAGCAGAAACTCAACAAGGCTCCTTAAACAGCACCTTCCAAACTCTCAAGCACTTACATGTAGAAAGACAATGGCAGCAGATAGATAAGGGCAGTACCTGCAAGTTCCCCTCCAAGTCACTAACTCACTATCCTGACTTGAAATAGTATCACGTTCCTTCAGTGTTGTTTGGTCAAAATCTTAGAACTCCCACTGTGAGGCACTGTGGGTTCACCTAGACCAGAAGGACTGCAGCAGTTCAGGAAGGCAGTTCACCACCACCTTCTCAACTAGATGAGGGCAAGAAATGTTGGCCCAGCCAGCAAGCCTTACATCCCATAGATGAATTATAAAAATATCATATCACCTCTTACACTTCTCAGCTCCAACAGATACAAGCCTGACCTGTCCAATCCATCATCATAAGATAATGCATCCATTTCAGGTATCAGAAAAGGAAACCTTCTCTGAACTGTTTCCACTGTATTTACATTCTTCCTTCGATAAAGAATCAGATGTCTCACCTGTGCCCTGCACAACTGAAGCATAATCTTCGCTACTTTAGTATTCAATTCCCTGGTAATAAAAGATAATTTTATAAGACCGTAAGACATAGGAAAAGAATTAGGCCATTCAGCCCATTGAGTTTGCTCTGCCATTCAGTCATGGCTGATATGTTTCTCAATCCCATTCTCCTGCCTTCTTCCTGCAACCCTTGATCCCCTGACTAATGAAGAAACTATCTATCTCTGTCTTAAATACACTCAACTGCTTAACCACTGCAGTCTGATGTGGCAATGAGTTCCAAAGACTGACCACTCTTTGGCTGAACAAATGTCTCATCATCTCAGTTCTAAAGGGTTGTTCCTTCTCTCTGAGGCAGTGCCTTTGGGTCCTGCTCTCTCTTACTAGTGGAAACATCTTCTCCTCATCCACTCTATCCAGGCCTCTCAGTATTCTGTCAGTTTCAATTAGATTCCCCCCGCATCTTTCCAAACTCCATTCAGTACAGATCCAGAGTTCTCAACCGCTCCTCATATGGTAGGCCCTTCAACCCCAGGATCATTCTTGTAAACCTCCTCTGGACCTCCTGCAATGCCAGCATGATTTTCCTTTGATACGGGGCCCAAAACTGCCCACAATATTCCAAATGCAGTCTGACCAGAACCTCATATAGCCTCAGCAGTACACCTTTGTCCTTGCATTTTAGCCCTTTTGAAATGAATGTTAACATTGCATTTGCCTTCCTAACTTCCAACTGAACCTGCACGTTAACCTTAAGAAACTCCTGAACTAGGACTCCCACGGCCCTTTGTGCTTCAGATTTCCACAGTCTTTCCCTGTTTAGAAAATAGTCTATGCCTCTATTTTTCCTACCACAGTGCATCACCTCACACCTTCCCACATTGTATTCCACCAGCCATTTCTTTGCCCATTCTTCTAGCTTGTCCAAATCCTTCTGCAGCGTTCCCACTTCCTCAACATTATCTGTCCGTCTACCTATGTTTATGTCATCTGCAAACTTAGTAACAATGCCGTCAGTCTTTTATCCAAATCATTAAGGTATGGCATGAATAATTATGGTCCCAACATTGACCCCTGTGGAGCTCCACTAGTCACCAGTTTGCATCCTGATAAAAAGCCCTTTATCACTATTCTATGTCTTCTGCCAGTCAGTCAATCCTCTATCCACTTTGCCCCAAAACCATGGGCTCTTAGCTTATTTAGCAGCCTCTTGTGCAGTACCTTGTCAAAGGTCTTCTGGAAATCCAAATAGATCACACATCCACTGGCTCTCTTTTGTCTAACTTACTTGTTATATCCTCAAAGAATTCTAATAGACTTTGTCAGGCATGACCTGCCGTTGATGAGGTCATGGTGACTGGGAACTATATGACTATGCACTTGCAAGTTCACTATCATCTCCTCCCATTGACTCGAAAATCTTACCAAAGAACGAAGTCAGGACAACTGGCCGACAGTCTCCTGTCTTCTGCTTCCCTCCCTTCCTAAACAGGGATGTTACATTAACCATTATCCAGTCCTTTGTGACTCTCCCTGACTCCAGTGATTCCTAAAAGATCACCACTACTGCCTTTATAATCTGCTCAACTATGTCCTCCAAAACTCTAGGTTGTTGTCTATACGTTCTAGGGTGATCTATCCACCGTCAGACATTTCAGCTTCCCCTTAGCGATGGTCACGACACTCACCTCTGCCCACTGACTTTCTTGAAGTTCTGGCATGCTGCTGCTTCCTTCCCCTATGAAAACCGATGCAAAGTACCTATTCAGTTCTTCCACCATTTCTTTGTTCCCAGTTACTACTTTACAAGCCACATTTTCCAGCAGTCTAATGTCCATTTTTGTCTCTCTCTTACCTTTTAAATACCTAAAAAAACTCTTGCTTCTTTCTTACCTTTTAGATATCTTGCAATCTAGCCAGCTTACCTTCATATTTCATCTTCTCCCCTGCTCAATGTTTTTATAGTTATCCTCTACTGGTTTTTAAAGACTTCCCAAACCTGCATTATTCTTCACCGCACTGAATGATTTACTTTTGCTTTTATGCTGTCCCTGACTTGCCTTGTCGGCCATGGTTACCTTGTACTCCCCTCAGTATGTTTCTTCTTCCTTGGGATGAATTTCTGCTGTCCCTCCAGAAACTCCTGCCATTGTTTCTCCACCATCTTCCCCGCTAGGCTCCCCTTCCAATAAACTCTGGCTTGCTCCTCCCTCATGTCTTTGTAGTTATCTTCACTCATTTGTAATACCGTTACATCTGATTCCAGCTTCTCCCTCTCAAACTGCAGGGTGAATTCTATCATCTATGGTCACTGCCCCCTTGGAGTTCCTTCACCTTAAGATCCTTAATCAAGTCTCATTACACATTGCCAAATCCAGAACCGCCTGTTCCCTAGTCGGCTCTCTCACAAGTTGCTCCAAAAAACCAAACATTCCACAAATTCCTTTCCTTGAAATCTGCCACCAACCTGCTTCTCCCAGTCCCCCGTGATTATTGCAAAAGTGCCTTTCTTAAATGCCTCTTCTATCTCCTGATTTATTTTTTGCCCCACACCCTGACAACTGCTAGGAGGCCCGTATGTAACTCTCATTAGGGTCTTTCTTCCTTTGAGTTTCCTCAACGCGCACAGATTCTATGCTTTCCGACCCAAATTGCTTCTTGCTATCCATTTAATTACACTTCTTACTAACAAGGCAACCTCGCCCTACCCCTCCCACCCACCAGCCTGTTCTCTGGACATTTTGTTCCCCTTGCAGCCACATCTCTGTGATACCCACAGCATTGTACACACCGATTTCAATCCGTGCTACAAGCCCAATTACCTTGTTTCATGTACTGCATGCATTTAAGTACAACACTCTGAGTCCTGTATTGACTGCTCCCCGTCCCCTTTCTCATAGTTGGTCCCTAATTACTGTCCCTGAAGTTTGATCCCTGCCCCTTTCCATATTCTCTGTCCTATTACTTGTTCTGGAAACTTTAATAACCTGTGCTGAGTTCCCTCCTTGAACATTCTTCCTAACTTTCCACGCAACTGAACCCCTCTCCAACACCCCCAAATATTTAATTTAAAGCCCTATTCACAGCCCTAGTTATGTGATTCACACAGACTCTGGTCCCTGATTCAGATGGAGCCCGTCTCATTGGAACCCCTTCCCCTGTACTGGTGCCAATGCCTCAAAAAAGCGAACCCGTTTCTCCCACACCCCTCTTTGGGCCACGCATTTACCTCTTTAATCTTATCGACCCTGTGCCAATTTGCTTGTGGTTCAGGGAGGAGGCTGGTGATTATTTCCTTTTCGGTTCTGCTTTCTAATTTAGCCCCTAGCTGCTAATATTCCCTCAGCGGAACCTCTTTCCTCTTTCTACCAATGTCATTGGCATCTACATGGACCACTACAATTGGATATTCCCACTCCAAGTTCCTCTGCAGCCCTGATGAGATATCTTAAACTCCGGCACCAGGCAGGCAACACAGCCTTCAGGCTCTCAATCCTGGCCATACAGAATGATGTCCATGTAACTATACCATCACTGATTGCAAGGTGTAGAGCTGGACGAACACAGCAGGCCAAGCAGCATTAGAGGAGCAGGAAGGCCGACGTTTCGGGCCTAGACCCTTCTTGGCCTGCTGTGTTTGTCCAGCTCTACTCCTTGTTATCTCAGATTCTCCAGCATCTGCAGTCCCTACTATCTCTCCCAACAAATTCGAGGTCGTTAATCTAAGGGGTGTGACTACTTCCTGAAACACAGCATCCAGGTAACTCTCCCCCTCCCCGATATGTCATCATGTTCAAACCTCAGACTCCAGTTCATCAGCTGGAGTCGCTAAGCAACGAAACTTCCTACTCATGTCGTCACTATGACCCCCAATGGGGTCCACTAGTTCCCACATCATGCAGGTACAACACATCTCTTGGCCTGGCACCTCTATTTTAATTATTTAGTTCTTAACTTGATTGTTTAAAAAAAATTGTTCTGGTCTTTTCATTTGTAGCCTATAAATATTTCCCCCTTTTATCTTCAAAGTAACTTAATTATTATGGGCCAGACCAAACTCCCTCAAAACATATCAAGGACATAGCCTAGATCCCAAAATTTTCTTATTTTAAAGGCAACGGCAGGGCATTGTGTTCCGGATGCAATTCGATTGGTCAAACCACCAGGCTTGATGCAAAACATGTTTTATTCATACACTACAGTTAAAACACAGACAAAATAAAAAATAAAAGAAGAATTGGCTTAACTGTAACTCTACCAAAATGCTTAACAAAATAATAAACTACTCATTAACTGTTCCAACATCATAAAATCCCATTAACACAACCTTGGCAAAGGCAAAGTGAGTAAAATAGATTGTCTTGATGCAATTCTAGCAGCAGGAAGAGAACCCCAGCTATTAGCTGTAGCAAAGAAAAACAGAGAGATGTCGCAGCTTCCACAATCCCAACTGCTACTGAAAGCTAAGCCAAAAATCCTGGTTCTGTTGGAGCTTGACCCCACCCCTTCAGGCTGCTTCTATTGTTCCAAAATTAGAAAAAACCTGAGGCCTCACAAGCTGTTTACTTATTGGCTTGAAGCAGACTACTTGGTACCACTGTTGCAGTCTTTCGTCATTAAAAAAAAGGACAAAATACACCTCTTAAAGCCATTGTCACAGAATAGATATAGAAACATGGAAACACAGAAGATAGGAGCAGGAGGAGGCCACTTGAACCTGCTCTGCTATTCTTCACGATTATGGCTGATCGTCCAACTCAATATCCTAATCCTGCTTTCTCCCCATAATCCTTTATCACATTCATCCCAAGTGCTATATCGAGTCAGCTCTTGAATAGAATCAGCGTTTTGCCATCAACTACTTCCTGTGGTAATGAATTCCACAGGGTCACCACTCTTTGAGTGAAGAAATGTCTCCTCATCTCTGTCCTGAATCGTCTACCCAGAATCTTCATAGTGTGACCCCTCGTTCTGGACACACCCACCGTCGGGAACATCCTCTCTGCACCTACCCTGTCCAGTCCTGTTAAAATTTTATAAGTGTCAATGGATCCCCCCTCATTCATCTGAACTCTAGCGAAAACAATCCTAACCTAGTCAATCTCTCCTCATATGTCAGACCTGCCAACCCCAGAATGAGCCTGGTAAACCTTCGCTGCACTCCCTCGAGAGCAAGAGCATCCTTCCTCAGAAAAGGAGACCAAAACTGCACACAATATTCCAGGTGTGGCCTCATCAAGGCCCTGTCAATTACAACAACACATCCCTGATCCTGTACTCAAAACCTCTCGCAATGAAGGCCAACATACCATTTGCCTTCTTTACCACCTGCTGCACCTGCATGCTTACCTTCAGCGACTGGTGCGCAAGGACACCCAGGTCCCGCTGCACACTCCCCTCTCCCAATTTATAGCCGTTCAGGTAGTAATCTGCCTTCTTGTTTTTGCTTCCAAAGTGAATAACCTCACATTTATCCAAATTATACTGCATCTGCCATTGATTTACCCACTCACCCAACCTGTTCAGATCATGCTGAAGGATCTCTGCATCCTCATCACAGTTCGCCCTCCCACCCAACTTGGTATCATCTGCAAACTTGGGGGTGTTAAATTTTGTTCCCTCATTCAAATCATTAATATATACTGTGAATATCTGGGGTCCCTGCACCGATCCCTGGGGCACCCCACTAGTTACTACCTGCCAATTTGAAAAGGACCCATTAATTCCTACTCTTTACTTCCTCTCTGCCAACCAGTTTGCTCTCCATCTCAATACACTTCCCCCAATTCCATGTGCTTTAATCTTTCATATTAATCTCTTACGTAGGACTTCGTCAAACGCTTTCTGAAAGTCCAAATATACTACATCAGCTGGCTCCCCCTTGTCAACTCTGCTAGTTACATCTTCATAGAATTCCAACAGATTTGTCAAACAAGATTTTCCCTTCATAAATCCATGCTGACTCTGTCTGATCCTGTCGCTGCTTTCTAATCAAATTAACAGCTATCACCAGCAATGAACGTAAGGTTTACCCGTGATGTCACTGTTTTGTGCTGGGCCCCTGATCCTGGGCTTCAATTTATCTTGTAAAGAAAGCTCTAATAAACTATGAGCCAAAAAAAGAATTCAAGTAAAAGGCATCTCTTCAACTCTGTACTAAATTGCCAGGCTGCCTCCACATTTCCCGAACTGCACCTCATTTGGTATGAGTCTCCCCTGGATGTGATTTCTCCCTCCTGATTGTGCAAAGCTTATAGATCTGAGATTTTCTGAAATTTTCATATTACACGCTGCACCTGCACATTAGTTCTTTCTTTGCAATTCACCAAGACACCTAGATCTCTCTACAGCTCAGTTCTGTAATTTCTCACCATTCAGATAATAAAGTTAAAGATAAAAAATAATAAAGATAATAAATTTTTTAAAATTCTTCCTGCCAAGATAGACAATTTCACTTTTTCTCATGTTATGCACCATTTGCCACATCTTTCTCCACTCACTTAACCTGTTTGTATCCCTTTTTAGTCTCCTTACATCCTCTTCACAAGTTACATTTCTACCCATCTTTAAGTCATCAGCAAATTTAACAACCATCTCAATGATCCCATCTTCCAAGGTCTTTATACAAACTGTAAAGTGTTGAGACCCCAGCTCTCTGTCACATCATTATTACATGTTCCCAACCAGGAAATGTTCCATTTTTCTTTACTAGTTACCTGATTTTGTATCCATTGCTAATATGTTACTTCCAGACCTCAAACCTGTATTTTCCGTAATAACATTTTTTGCAGCACCTGGTCAGATATACATTTGAACTCTAAGTACAAAGTACATCCACTTCATCCAGAGCACATGGTACTTCTTAAAGAACTTCAACGAATTGGTTAAACGTGATTTTCCTTTCACGAAACCATGGTGACTGTTTCTGATTTTCTTTGAAATTTTCTAAGTGCCCTGCTTTGTCATCTTTAAGGATAATCGCAACATTTTCCCTAGTCAGACGTCAAGCTAACCGGCCTGTAAGTTCCTGCTTTTTGTCTCCCTCCTTTTTTGAGCAAAGGGGGTACATTTGCAACAACCCAATTTAAGGGAACCAGACCAGAGACTGGGGAATTTTGGAAAAAACAGAACCAACGCACCAACTACCTTCCTAGCCACTTCCTTTCAGACCCAGACCCATCAGGGCTCAAGATCTGTCAACTCAAAGCTCTAACAATGTGCTCAGAGCCTTGTCCCTATTAACTGTCATTTTCTTTAGTGTGCTCTCGCTTCTACTTCCTGATTTACAGCTATTTCTGGGATGCGACTGTATATCCTCTGTAGTGAAAAAAGATGCAAAATACCTGTTGAGTTCATTCGCCATTTCTTTATTTTCCATTATTAATTCCCCAGACTCACTTTCTGTAAGACAAATGTTTAATTTGCTAACTCTTTCCTTTTTAAATATCTAGACACATATTTCCTATATATTTTATTAGCTTCCTCTTTAAATTAGACTCTACTCTAAATCTTTCCTCCTTATTAATTTTCTAGACTTTGTTTGCTGTTCTTCATAATTTGTCTAGTTGCCTGAGTTGGCATCTATCTTTGCTCGATAATATGCTTTTCGTTTTTGTTTGATTGCATCTTTTACGTTTTTAGTAAACCACAGATAATGGATATGCCCCTTGGAATTCTTCTTTCTTGTTGGAATGCATCTATTCCACTTAAATATCTGCCACTGCATCTTCAATGACCAAATTTGCTGGTCCGTTTTAGCTAGCTCTGTTTTCATGACCCTTATAATTGCCTTAAGTGTCTAGTGTTGGACCCACTCCTCTCTCTTTCAAACTGAAGATAATTCAATCATATGATGATGCCGGTGATGTAGGGACACCCTCACTATGAGGTCATTAGTCAATTCCATCTCATTGCACAGTAGCAGACCAGTTTGGCTTGTTCTCTGGCTTGTTCCAGAATGTGATGTTCTAACAATTTACCCTGAAAACACTCAATGAACTCCTCTTCTAGGCCATTTTGCCCATCTGTTTTTTTCCAGTCCATGTGTAGATTAAAATATCCCATGACTATTGCTATACCCTCCTGGCAGGATCTCAATTTTTCTTTCTTTATACTCCATCCTTCTGGGTTAATGTTTATGGGGCTTGTACACTGCTCCCATAAGTGATTTCTTGTCATAATCATTTCTCATCTCAAACCAAGCAAATTCTACTTCCCGGTTTCCTAAACTGAGGCCTTCCTACTTTATTGTGTAAACATAATAATTAATTAGCAGAGCCACCCCTCTAACTTTTCTTAGTTTCCTGTCCTTCTTAATGTCCAGTACCCTTCAACATTCAAGTCCCAATCTATTTTAACCTGCAGAAGGACATAGATCAAATTTATTTGTTTCTATTTGTGCTTTCAGTTTGCATTTGGTTCCAAATGCTCTGTGCATTCAGATATAGATTTGGTTTTGTTCTTTTATTATTTTTGTAACCTTTTGTCTTCTCTGTTGATTACCTCTTAGATTTGTATATTCTGTCTTTCTTTCATGATCTGTTTCTCACTTCCTCATGTTTTCTCTTTTGTCTTGACTCAATTCTTTGATTTAGCAAATAATCTCCAGTTTGATCTCTTCCCCAAGTATTTAGTTTAAATTCAAATCTACTTCCCTTGTAACTTAGCTCAGCAGAACATCAGATGCCACCTTGGTTCAGATATTGGCCAATCAATGGTACCAATCCCACTTTTCCTAGTATAGTCCCAGTGCCCCATGAACTGAAACCCACTTCTCTCACATCAGTTTTTGAACCACATATTTATTTATCTAATTGTATTTTCCCTGTGCCAATTAGTTTGTAATTCAGGTAATAATTCAGAGCTTATTATCTTTGAGTTCAGTTTTTAATTTGGCACCTAGCTCCTCTTACTGACTATGCAGATGTCCTTCTTTGTCCTGCCTGGGTCATTGGTATCTGTATAGACCACAATAATTGGATCTGGAACCCTTGCAATGTGAGCTTCTGGACTTTTGCTGTTTGCTGCAGAGAATAATGCCAATCCCCTTCATTATACTGTCCCCTCCTACCACTAAATTCCTTTTGGCTCCCCCCATTTGAATGACTTACTGCATCACAGAGAAATGATCAATTTGGTAAAGTTTTCACTCTCTTCCAAGCTGAAAGTACACAAACCTGTCAGGCAAATGAAAAGGCTTGGCTCCTGTCCTCTGAGTGACTTTACCTGCTTAACTTGCAGTTATGCTCGCATATCCCTGATCGCTGAACAAATTACCAGACCCTTTCCGAGGGATGCGACTAGCTCTAGATACAAAACATCCAGGCAACTTCCTCACCCTTACCTATTGCAGCATCCAAAGCCTGACCTCCACCTCATAAACTCTGAGCCAAAACTCCCTGAGATACTAACACTACCTGCAGATGTGTTTGCCCAGATTATACTGGCATCCAGAAGATCTCACATCCTGCAGCTTTGACACATCTTTTGTCCTTACTGTGTTTTAATTAACCACTTAATTATTTGATGAAATTATTTATTTCCTTTTGCCATATATTTTGATAACCTTACTGCTGATATCCATATTATGGTAAACATTAGGATTACGAATAGAATCATGACCATTTATCAGATACTCACAAAACAGCTTCTTCCCCCCCAGTTCTGAGGAAGGGAAATGTTAACTCTGGCTTTTTTCTTTACAGATGCTGGCAGACCTGGTGAGCTTTTCCAGCAACTTCTGTTTTGTTCCTGATTTACAGCATCCACAGTTCTTTTGGGTTTTATTTAGCTTCTTCCCCTTTCATGGAGTGAGAATCAATTTCTCAAAGGTAACAAAGTTAATAAAAGAAATCATAATTGAAGCAGAAGCTTTCTCCGTCCTCAACTACCTCCTTTAATAACCATACATCCAGCACTCTGTTCAAAACCATACTATGTGCTAAGTCACACTGAGATGCCTAGTTATATTTGTTACTGAAGAAAGAGCTAGCTGACCCCAACTACAGAAATATTAGTTCAAGCTGCTTTCTATAATTTTCTAACTTCAATTTCTCTTCCAGTAGATTCTGTGAAGCCTGGTTTAATGCTAGGAAATTTAGAACTGAAACAGCTGATTTCAGTGAAGTGTTAAATACAAACAAAAATTACATTTTTACAAAGAGATTAAGACTCTGTAACTAATCAACTGCCAGCATGTTGAGGTAGCATCAATGTTTTGAAACCATATTGCAGTTCCTTCACTGTCATTGGGTCAAAATTGTATAATTGTTTGCCTAATAATATTTTGAGCGTACTATTACCAGTCAGAGTGCAAAGATTCAAGGCCACCAAAACCTTCTCAAGGATATTCAGAATTAGGCAATAAATGCTGGCCTTGCTAACAATGTTTGAATCTCATGAATGGATCTTAAATAATGAATGTTATACATTGACTGAAATCACTGTATGCCTAGTCTGCGCACTTGCGGCAGGCCTTTCATGGTGTACATTAACGATATCCTCACCAAAATGTCATCTGGGAGAGGGTATAACCAGAAGAGTCTGCATCCATGACGGAGGCAACATGGCGTTTATAAATCTGTGGGGGTGCTACAGAGTCAGATGTTGTGAACAACTCAATATATAGGATGGACTGATAGTCAAGGTATATTGAGCAGCAGGTGTATTTTGAATGTCCGCAAGGATGGAGCATAAATTTCCTTAAGCCACGTTGGAATTCAAGGAGAGCCGGTCGAGTGCTGCACTGATGTATGATGAAGGACGACACGGAGACATGTGATGAGACAATGGAATCCTACATAAGGACATAGAGACATATAATGACAGGCATAAGCCAAACAGCAGAATAACCTATTTATTAACCACCAAGAAACTGAGATCCTGCAGAAAACAAATGTAACCTGCTGAAGCAGTTGGAACATGCTCTCTCGTGCATTCTGTTCATTATTCTGATTTCTTATTAAAAAGGTGGATTGTCTAGCAAAAGGGATAGGTTGTTTCTGAGATGAGAGCTCACTTTGCACTTTGTGGTATTTCAGGTTATATCAATGGACCAGCATTGTACTTGTGAGGAATTCCAGCAACAATATATGAGTTCAGTCATACCAACTCAGCGGGGCATCAAATGACGAGACGGACAACGCTGTTAAAATTACAAAACGTACTTCCAGAAAAAACACATGAATCTGACACAAACCCACACTTTGTTCCTTTTTTTTACTGGCACAGCATAATGAGATACTGCACAGCTCACCAGCTCGAAACTGGCATATTGAATGAAGGCCCTACTTCTTACAGCAAGTTGATGCCTGAAGCTTAAGTAAGAGAGAAGCTGTATCTGAGCAGGAAAAACACAACCCAATTCTGCAGTAAAGATGCTGGCTAGTAGCAAACAGTAACAAGCTGGTTCTGAGACTGTAAAATTCAGACGAACACAATGAATAATAATCTTAGAAGTCTCACGACGCCAGGTTATAGTCCAACTGGTTTATTTAAAATCACAAGCTTTTGAACTATTACTCCTTCGTCACTCCACCTGATGAAGGAGCAGTGCTCCAAAAGCTTATGATTTTAAATAAACCTGTTGGACTACAACCTAGTTTCATGAGACTTCTGACTTTGACCACCCGAATTCAACACTGGCACCTCCACATCATGAATAACAACCTCAGCGTTGAAGAGTAGCAAAGGAAATGTGTGTTTCTTTTAGACAACAAATTTCAGAGCCGTTGATCAGTGGAATAATATAACTTTTGATGTTACTGTTCTCAAGTGCCCTTATTTAAAAGCTTTCTTGCAGGAGAGAGATTTTTATTATTAGTGTAACTGCATATTTTGCGTGATTAACCTTGCACTGAGAAATCTCAGAAGCATAGGTCACATAGTTTTCAATCCTTAAGAATTTGTTCCTGATGAAACATAATAGCAGATGCCAGCTGGTAATTTAACAGAGTTGTTCATATTTTGGCCAATGACTGGTTGGCACATTATCATTGATTCTAAAAGGATGAAAGTCAGGGGGGAGCTCAATCTCCCAAGCAGTAAAGGTAAAATTATCCCTGTATATGACTGCTTTAATTACTACACAATGAATCACAGAACAAATCTGGTGCAGTTCTCCCGGAGCAAGCTCCATGACAAGATCTATCTGACTTCATTTTCCCCATAATCTTCCTTTTTATATGCAGACTCAGTTCTATTTTAAATGATGCCATTGTCTGTGACTCCATGTATGAACCTTAACACTCCAGCTATACGTGCACTGTTCACATCTTTAATCTGTGTGGTAAATAATGATTTAATTGGTAACATTTGTTATTGGTTTTCGACAATCTTTCCACATCTTCCCTGATCTGAAGGAATCCTTTACCAGTGGAATGAGACAGAGGAGCAGCCTCATAAAAAGCATTCAGGATCCCTCAGACAGACAGCCGCAAACATTACTTTGTCCTCTTGTAACTTCCAAGGAGACAGAAAACATAACCATCATAATTAAATGCTTCAATGCTTTTCCCTTCATTCGCTTTCCCTTGTATTTGCTCCTCAAAGGAGTGAGGTACATTCAAGTTTATTTTTGCCCTGCACTGCACCATGCTTTGGCAGAATTCTTGTAACTCTGTAACTGTAACACCACTAATTGTGGCAAATGCCACCCCAGACATGGTGGTACCCTCAATGGCACCACAGAATGGAGAAGACACGGCACCACATAAATTGGGCATGCTTAACAGGGCTAATCTGTGTCCTCAAATCTGGCCTCCTTCAGAGCAAGATTCTTGATCAGAAGTGGAGTGATGTGGCTTCAAGATTCTAAAGCACTCAGGTCTAATACTGTACACAGTGCTACCAGCAACCAGTACACTCAACAGCTGTTGATGAAGCTTCTGATGAAGGGTCTAGGCCCGAAACGTCAAGCTTTCCTGCTCCTATGATGCTGCTTGGCCTGCTGTGTTCATCCCGCTCCACACCTTGTTATCTCAGCACAGGAACAGGCCCTTTGGACCAGCAAGCCTGTGCCTATATATGACACCTTTCTAAACTAAAAACACTTTGCCTCAACACAGTCCATATCCCTCTATTCCCTGCCTATTCACGTTACTGTCAAGATGCCTCTTAAATGTTGCCGTTGTATCTGCCTCCATCACCTTTTCTGGCAGTACATTCCAGGCATTCACTACCCTCTGTGGAGAAAACATTTTGCCTCTTATCTCCTTTAAACTTTCCCCCTTTTACCTTAAACCAATGACCCCTAGTAATCAATGTTACTACCTACGGCAAAAGACTCCAACTATCCGTTCTATTCATGCCTCTAGTAATTTTGTAAACTTCTGTCAGGTCACCCCTCAGTTTCTGACATTCAAGAGAGAAACAAACTGACCCTTTTTTTTCCAATTTCTTCTCATAGCTAATAACCTCCAAACCAGGCAACATGCTGGTAAACTGTTTCATTACCCTCTCCAGAGCCTCCACATCCTTCTGGTAGTGTGGAGACCAGAACTGTATGCAATATTCTAAATATGGTTAAAGTTCTATACAGTTACAACATGACTTGCCAATTTTTGTTCTCTACTCTTTGACCAATGAAGGCAAGTGTGCCATATGCCTTCTTGATCACCTTATCCACTTATATTGCCACTTTCAGGGAACTGTGGGCATGGTATGCCTAGATACCTCTGTATGTTAATACTTTGAAGGGTTCTGCCATTTCCTGTATCCTTTCCCCCGGCATTAGATCCTTCAAAATGCATCAGCTCACATTTGTCCATATTGAATTCTATCTGCCATTTCTCCGGCCAAGTCTCTAGCCTATCTATATCCTGCTATATCCTCTGGCAATCCTCCTCACTATCCACAGCTCCCCCAGTATTTGTGCCATCCTCAAACTAATCAGGCCACCTACATTCTCCTCCAAACCATTAGATATATTACAAACAACAGGGGTCCCAGCGCTGATCCCTGTAGAACACCACCGGTCACAGGTCTCCACTCAGAAAAACACTCTTCCACCATTACTCTCTGTCTTCTATGACCAAGCCAGCTCTGTATCCACCTGACCAACTCACCACGGATTCCATGTAGCTTCACCTTCTGAATCAGTCTAACGTGAAGAACCTTGGCAAAGGCCTTACTAAAGTCCATGCTGACAACATCCACCATTGCTGTCAATCATCTGCATCACGTCCTCAAAAATACTCAATCAAGTTTGTGAGACATGACTTGCCATGCACAAAACTATGTTGCCTATTGCTAATAAGTCTACATTTTTCCAAATGTGAGTAGATTCTATCTCTAATAATCTTCTCCAATAATTTACCTAGCACAGATGTAAGTCTCACCGGCCTGTAATATCCCAGATTATCCCTGTTGCCCTTCTAAAGCAAAGGAACAAAGTTAGCTATCCTCCAGTCCTCTGGGACCTCTCCTGTGACTAAAAAGGATACAAAGATTTCAAACAAGGCCTCAACAATTTCCTCAACTTCCTCCCTCAGCATTCTGGGATAGATCCAATCAAGTCCTGGGGACTTGTCTACCTTAATGCTTTTTAAAACACCCAACACTTCCTTTATCATATCGACATGCTGTAGAATATCAACATACCCCTCTCTAGACTCACCATCCACCATATATTTCTCCTTTGTGAACAAATGCAAAGTATTTGCTAAGGATCTCACCCACATTTTCCAGCTTAATGCATAAATTCCCTCTTTTGTCATAGAATCATTGAATCCCTGCAGTGCAGAAACAGGCCCAACAAGTCCACACTGAACATCAGAGCATCCCACCCAGACCCATCCCCCTATAGCCCACCTAATCTACACATCCATGAACATTACAGGCAATTTAGTATGGCCAATCCACCTAACCTGCACATCTTTGGACTGTGGGAGGAAACCGGAGGAAACCAACGCAGACACAGGGAGAATGTGCAAACTCCACACAGACAGTCACCCAAGGGTGGGACTGAACCTGGGTCCCTGGTGCTGTGAGGCAGCAGTGTTAACCACTGAGCCACCGAGCCACCGTGCCACCCCTTGAGTGGATCTACCCCTACCCTAGTTATCCTCTTCCTCCTTATACATGAATAACATGGCCTGGGATTTTCATTAATCCTGTTTGCCAAGGTCATTTCATGGCCCCTTTTTAGCGCTCCTAATTCATTGTTTAAAGTTTTCTTCCTATCTTTGTGTTCTTCGAGGGCTCTGTCTGTTTTCAGTTTCCCAAACCTTGTGTATGCCTTTTTTTCTTTTTGACTAAGCTCTCAATTTCCCTTATCATCCAAGGTTCTGAATTTTGTCATCCTTACCCTTTTCTTTCACAGGATGTTTGGTGGTCCTGAACTCTAATTAACTGACCTTTATAGGGTTCCCACATGCCAGATGTGGATTTACCCTCAAACAGCTGCCCCCAGTCTACATTCCCCAGGTCCTGCCTAATATTGTGCTAGTTAGCCTTCTCCCAATTTAGTACTTTCACCCAAGAACTTCTCTTACCTTTATCCATAAGTAACTTCAAATTTACAGAATTATGGTCACTTTTTCCAAAATGATCCCCCGCTGAAACTTCAATCACCTGGCCAGGCTCATTCCCCAGTACCAGTGAAATGGCCTCTTCCCTATTCGTACTACTTACAAATTGTTTCAAAGAACTGTGCTGGATAAAAGTAACAAATACCCCTTTGCAAGTCTTTGTGCTAAGGGAGTCCTAGTCTAAATATGAGAAATTATAGTGGTTGGTTTGCTTGCTGAGCTGGTTCATTAGTTCACAGACGTTGCATTACCCTGCTGGGTAACAGCATCAGTGCAGCCTCTGATGAAGTGCTGTTGTGTTTTCCCGCCTGATATTTAAACTCTGGAGTCCAGGCGGGAAAACACTACAGCACTTCATGGGAGGCTGCACTAATGATGTTACCTGGCAGGGTAATGAAACGTCTGTGAACTAGTGAACCAGCTTGGTGAGCGGACCAACCACAGCATCCACAACCCAAGCTACAAATCTACTCAAGAACCTTAGATATGAGAAGTTAGAATCACCCACCAGAACAACCCTGTTGTTTTCACATTTTTCCGCAATCTGTCCACATATCCATTCCTCTCCCACTGGCTGTTGGGAGGTCTGCAGTACAACCACATCAAAGTGATTGCACCCTTCCTATTCGTGATCTCTACCCATATTACCTCGATGGATGAGCCCTCCCACGTGTCTTCCCTCAGTACAGATGTGATATTCTCCCTAATCAGTAACCAAACTCCTCTCCTCTCTTACATCCCTTTCTAACTTGCCTGAAACATCCAAATCCTAGAACATTAAGCTTAAATGTACTTAACTGTACTATCTTCCTGTTCCTAGCCTCACTGGTTCCTGGCACAGGGAGTAATCCTGAGATTACAACCTCGAGGTCCTGCTTTTCAACTTCCTAACTAACGCTCTGAATTCCCTTTGCAGGACCTCATCAATCTTCCTGTCTGTGTCGTTAGTGCCAATAATGCACTGGCTGCTTGTCCTTCTTTTTGAGAATGTTTTGTGCCCCCTCTGAGACATCCTTGACCCTGGCACCAGAAAGGCAATGCACCACTCTGGAGTCCCTTTTGTAGCCGCAGAAACACTTATCTGTGACCCTGACTATAGAGACCCCATCAGTAATGCTCTGATGCATTTTGACCCTCCCTGTTGTGCAACTCTGAAGAGTTACCTAGATGGATGGTACTCCCTTGAACAGCTTATTGTTAGTGCAGAAGGTGAGCTTTATGTCTTGCATTGGCTTTCTTGCCAACATCCTGATGAGTGCAAGATGAAAAGCTTCAACAAAATATGCGTTTTTTTTCTAATAATATTTCCCCAAATATAAAATAAGGAATGCGCTAATTGAGGTGATGAAGTTGATGGGAGAATCGAATGGAGTTGGTAGAGTGGAGTTACTTCTTCTGCAGGACAAATGTGGAATAAGACGGTGTAAATCTTAAAACTGGAGCTGGGACATTCAATGTTGACATAACAAACTGTTTCTTTACACAAAGGCTAGTGTAAATTTGGGATTTTCTCCCCAGAGATCTATTGCAGTTAGGAGATCAATTTAACATTTCAAAACTGAGAATGATAGACTTTTGCTCGGCAAGGCTACCAAGGGTTATAGGACGAAAGTGCGTCGATGGAATTCGGCCAAAGTTTGTCGATGACCTAACTGTTTAGCCGGATAGACTCAAAGGCGCTGAATGACCTCATCTTGTGCCTATACTGTGCAGTCTGCTTGCAACCTCTGAACATGTATGGGCAGCTACCTGGCTTGCATTCTGTAAATGTGGTTTTTATGTCCTGAATTTGCACACTGCACCAACCTGCTTTCTAAACTGAGAGAAATTGATGTTTAGAAGCATTAGTGTGTTCCCCAGTCACTTAGAACTTCAAAATCCTGGTGAAAATGCTGGATTCAAATATGAGCTTAAAGTCTTGCCATCAGGCCTTGGTAAACTTGTGAAAGAGAGACAGTGGCAGCGGCTCCAGTCTTAGCTTTTGCTGTTTATGAGGTTTCAGAAACCGCATAAGGTTCAGAATTAAAGTTTTATATTCCCACAAAGAGCAAAAAAGAAGAAATTGAAAAAAAATACACAAATACAAACAAATCTATTTCTATCATGGTTAAAAAATGTTGCAATTGTAGGCAATTTTAGCTGTCACATTTACTCCCTTTGCTGTACCTTGTTACTTAGGTCCATACCTGAATAAGGTTTATGTAATTTTAGAACAAACCAAATGGCCAGCGCTTGCCTTAAGTAACAGTAAAACGTTCAGCGTGCCAGACCTACTCATCACTATATGGTATTATTGAAGATATCCATAGATTGTTGCATGTTTTGTTTCTTATCCACGGACGAAATGATTTTTCTCTCATCGCTCTTAAAAGCCTTTTCTCATGACCTGGTTTAAATGTAAATTTCACGCAGCCCCACTCTGAAAGCTGCTCCATTGCAGCTCCTACCTTGTGCTCCAGTTTGATGACCCAGATCTCCACTCTTGGGTCAGAAATGTAAATATTGCCGGGTGGAATATCAGCACAGGAGCTGCCAACAAATCCCTGGGGGCGGGACACGAAACTCTGGTAAAAGCGTAAGCGCTGCTCTTAAAGCAATTTCAGACCTTAGTTCAGAAATGGGCACAGGAAAGCATGAAACTGCACAGACAGTAATTAAGGAATGATTTTGATGCGATAATGCACACGGGCAAGCAGGGAGATGAGTTATTAAGAGCAGGTAGCAAACAACCTGCTGATACAGCAGCACTGGGCTTATATAGAAGGAAGTAGCAACTCACAAACACCCAAAACATGTTTCCAATGCAGGATAATGCTTAGAATCCTCTCAAGGTCAGCAAAGGTTAAGTGCGGTGAATTCATGCTGCCTTGAACATATATTTTATACAAGACAGATAGCTAGCCTACAATTACAAAAAAAATCTCATGGAACTAAATAGTGAGATAGGTATAAGATGCAACTCAATTAGATGGATACAGTGTCCTGAAATTCATCACTGAAGCCTCACTAATGTAGTCGGAATTCCAGAAAGGAGGTTAATAGAATATCTTATGTTCAATGCTCACTGCTTAAGTTCAGTTCGAATATGCTCATTGTATATGCAAAATAGTGGCAGTTAACAAAGTTAACATATATTCCAGCTAGTTCCTCTTGCTTGGCTCCTGAGCAGAATTTGTGTGTGGAAAAAAAGGACATTTTTTTAACTTACGAACAAAAATTGCTTGATTGTAAGTGGACTTGAGTTTTACTGAAAAGAAAGGTCATCCTGTTGAAGCTTCTCATTTTGCACTCATCAGGACAGACACGAGACACTGCTGCTATTGATATGTTTTTTTTGTAGCAATACGGTGGCATCATGAAAGGTATTCTGCAACAAGCAGAATGTGGCCACTGAGCCAAAAAAGATGTTCTATCTACCATGCAAAAGAGTTACATCATATAGAAATTTCAGTGCCAGTGGGATGCCAATCACACAAGCTGTATGACAGGTGGGTCATGTCAAACAGCCCATTCCTTCACAACAGACACTGTACTGCCCACATTCAACCAACCCATATTTGCAAAGCTCAGAATATAGTATTCACCATCAGATGTGATTATGTAATTGGACAACACTGACTGAACAACCATAAGTGTGCTAAGGATTACACTGCCAACCAATGCTCTCTCTAACTTTTGCAGTGTCTGTGTGCACCTCTAAGTAGTTTCTGTGGTATCTTTAAACCACAGCATTCATTATGTGGAAATCATGTGGGTTTTTTTTTTCACAGTGTATATATTAACAATTAACAGTGAATGGTTATGGTATTTTACCAATACAGGTATTCTACTTGCCCAAAAAAACGTCTGCTCAGCTCAGAAGAAAACCCCTTTGGTAGTGGTGCGACCTACATCACATATAATAATGACCAATAGATGTCATTTCAGTTTTGTTGATCTCAGAAAGCCATTTCTTTGTGAACAGGATTTCACTTTTTTGTGGAGCTTCAAGGCTCCTTTGCTTTCCTTTTATTAAGGTAGCTTAAAATAATTTGAAGAACATGAAAGAAAAATATAACTTGCTCCTTGTATTTTGTCCTTCTGGAGTGGCTGTCTCCCAAACCTCGTAATGCCTGATGCTCTCATTTACTGCAGGCTGTAAAGTGTAAACTCTCTGCTCTGAAACACTGCAGCTGTGGCCTGCTTCTTCCCTCTCCCCACCTCCTGCTGCTTCTCTGTGCTAGATGTGCATTTGATTAGAAGCTGGAGTTCTGATGCTGTGGAAACAACTCATGAGCATTGAGTAACAATTGATGGGTTCAGCAATGCTGGCCTGGGATTTACGGCTGTGGGACATGCTGAGGATCATTGTGTGATCCGTAGCTTTTTTTCCAAGGCATGGCTGCTTATAGGGAATGTTGCTATCAACCAAGTCAAGTCACCATGTGACTCACTTGCAGTTGCTATAAGCTACATTTATGTACATGCAGAAATGACGTGTCAAAGCTTTATACCTTAGCAATTAATCAAGAGCAAGTGGGACAACTGTTCCCTGGTGTATTACCAATAGCAAAACCTCTAACAACACAGCTGACTTACCATTTTTGAATTTCAACACAAAACTGGTGAATAACTGTTCCCTGATGCATTCTCCAATGGCAATGCCTTGCCCAGCTGCACCCCTTTACTCATGCAGTGTAAATTGCTTCTCCCTTTAAAGTTTGGCATTCTTGCATCTGTCCTGACGAGTGCTTCAACAGATTGTCTCTTTTCTCAGCAATACCAATTACGAACTTATTGCTGAAAAATGATATATTTTGTTGAAGCTTTCACCTTGTACTCATCAGGAGAATTCGCAAAATGTCCCAGTGTAAAGGGAAAACAACTTTATATTATGTGGGAAGGAAAGTGTTGATTGATTGGCAAGTGGATTCTGGTTGATCAGAAATGTGGTCTCGGATAACACACCAGTTATATGATGGCTGACAGTTAATTGCCAGGTTTTGTTTAAATTTTATACTTGGCAGGTTGACACTGATTGGTCAAGGCATTGCCTTGAGAAATGTACCAGATAACAGCTGTCACTGATTTTTTTCCAGTGGAAACAGGCCTAGTGTGTGTACATGTTCTTTCTGTCTGCAAAGAACAAAGCCCGGCATGTTAATATATGTAGATTCCAGTACGCTTAAGTGTGCCATAATATGAGCCTGAAATTTTATCCTAAGTTGGTTGTCAGTGCAATTCCTCACATACTCTGGATTATTTATCGAATGTTGTCCAATCACGGAACTGTATCTAATTTTGGGCATTGCGTTTTGACCGTTGCAAGAACAGGGTTGTTAGGTGTGCTCAGTACCTTGCCTGTTATGAACAGCCAAAGGGATATGCTGTTCGATATCATCCACCAGTTTTTCCGACATGAGACCCACATAACTAGCATTATGGACAGTGAAACTCATTTACAATACACAGGCAGAACATCTTTTTGCCTTGATCCCAGCGTCCTTTTGCTGGCAAGCACAAGTTGTGTTGCTATGGTATAGTAATGGCATGAAACTGCTTGCTTCACCTGTTGTCCAAACTTTTGAGATACCTCACCTTTCCAGGATAATCGGAAATAGACCGGACAATTTTTAGGATCAAATATGACAGCCTTGGGCCCATTCATGTGTGAGCGTGATATTCAGTGAGGCATGATCTGATCTGGGAAGCCGTTATTCCACAGGTTGGCATTGGTGCACCTTATTTCAGCTTCAAACTTACACAGTGAACAAATGGCTCAGGCCCAATTCATAATAATTGCTGATAAGTTTCTACTTTTTCAGCAATAGTTTGTGCTACCAAATGATATATATATAAAGAAAGATTATATTCCACTGTCTGGCTAAATTTTAACTCGCTAATCAGATTATCGTCAAATCTTGTGTCAGATTTGCATCATTGTTCTGTGATAGCGAAAAGCAAAAGTAAATAAACAGCATTTAGCAGACATTCTGAACAACACAATGCTGATTGAGTATCACAAAACTAAAGGAAGCGACCTCATGTGAATGCTCAAGTACTAATAATCGGAACAAACCACAGAACAGCCTATGAAACCCCATCTAATGCAGTGCTGTCATATAATGATGGGGAGGCAATGGTCTAGTGTTATTATCGCTAGAATATCAATCAGAGATCCAGGTAATGTTCTGGGGACCTGAGTTCAAACTCCAAATTGGTAGATGGTGGAATTTGAATTCAATAATTAAAACAAAATCTGTAATTAAGGATCTAATGATGATTATAAAACCATTGTTGATTGTTGGAAAAAACCCATCTGGTTCACTAATGTCCTTTAAGGGAGGAAACTACAGTTTTCTGAAGAAGGGTCTAGGCCTGAAACGTCAAGCTCTCCTGCTCCTATGATGCTGCTTGGCCTGCTGTGTTCATCCAGCTCCACACCTCGTTATCTCAAACTACATTCCTTACCTGGTCTGGCTTACATGTGAGTCCAGACCCACAGCAATGTGCTTGACCCTCATCTGGGCAGTAAGGCTGGGAAATAAATGCTGGCCTAGCAGTAATGCTCATATCCTGTGAATGAATTAAAAAAACACTTCCTCCAATCTCCTATCCCCTGTGTTGGGGATGTGGCTTTGTAACATCTTTCCACGATGCTAAGTTTGCATCGTGAATTGTGAAAGAATTCAAGACCGAAAGAATACAATGTGTAATCTAAGGAGCAAACACAACTGAAATAAACAGAACACTCAAGATGTGTTAGCTTTGAAACTGATATTAACGGAAAGCTGTAATGGTTATCCTTTGATGGACAAGATGAGTGGCCACTCATTTAAAATGTGAACATTATACACATGATTATAAAATTAACCAGGCTTTGACTCACAACAACATGCAGGAGAAAATTATACATAATTCCAAAGGACAGCTTGAGGAGACAGAACTAAGCCTTAGGGGGTAGTCATTGGGCTATCTTCACCTATAGATAGTTTGTCATAAATGATAATCGTTAAAGATAAAAAACATACTTTTCTTTTTGATTCTCATTCCCTGAGATCTCCTTGTAAGAGGCTAAAGGAGGGGAAAATGGGCCATTAGGAAGTTCATTTTATTTCCTGTTCTTCACAGCTTGACAGGGAAGTGAGCACCAAAACGCTGCTGTTGAGACAGGGGAGGGGTCTAGGCTAGAAATTTCAACAGCAAGTTGTTCCAACAAATATTGAACTATTTCATCATGAATCTTACCAATTTCAACTGCCTGGGTGGATCAGTAAGTCAAATAAACCTAGAAGCAGAATGAAGGTCAAGGTAATTTATAACTCTCAAGGAAGCCGGGAGGAAGATATTGTAAGTAATTCCTGATGCACATAAATGGAGACTTAGGAGTCAAATCCTGGCTGTTCGAGGGACAATGATCTCAGGGTCCTGACGACTTGCAGAGTAATGGAATCACACAGAGTTTCTGCCAATTGTAGAGACTCTACAATGACATGTGGCAAATGGCACAGATGCAATGCCAACCAATGCAATACTAGATAGTTGTCTCTCCACAAAACATAGCTTCCAGGAGCAAATAAGAGGTGATGGAACTTTTGCAAATATCCTACAGCAAGGCGGCCTTTCGGCACATAAATCTGTGGGTCGACTCAGGATTTTAGCTTCTGGGGCTGCGCATTCTAATCCTGGGAATCTGCAATGTTGCATCATAAGCCTGGCTTCCCAAGTTGTCTGCTGTTTCCACTGTCTCTTCCCTGTCCAAAAAAAAAACCTGCTGAATCCACATGGGCAAAGCATTTCACAAACTTCCGTGCACTTTTGCAAAATTCCCTAAAGAAGAATCAGTGACCCGGAATTTCCTGAAAGTCAGGCCAACTTAATGCCGATCTTGCCGGCCATTACTTACAACATCGTTTCCTTGCTAATCGCATCAGCACATGCTGGAAAACCACGTAAGGAAGTGAAAGTCAGTGTTCACAATCTGGGTCAGAGGTAAGCATGGAACTAATGCTATATTCTATAATGCTATATTTTCAGAAAAAGGGTCCCAACCGGAAATGTCACCTCTCCTGCTCCTTTGATGCTGCCTGGCCCTCTAACTCCACACTGTGTTATCTCTGACTCCAGCATCGGCAGTTCTTACTATCTCTTCCTTCTAAGTCCTTCTTTAAGTTCAAAAATTAAGTCAGAAGTCACCAAACTGTAACGTAATGCACAGCATAAGATCATGAGAAATAGAAGCATGAACTAGGTTTATGGATCATTGATGTTACTTGAATCCAACAGTATTTTCCTGACTGAACTCGAAACCACTAGATTCCCTCAACTGTTCAAAATATTATTGATCTAGCTTTCCATGTACATAACTACGGAATATCCGCAGTTCTCTGAGGTAGATTCCAAATCCACAAAGGTGAGCAGATCACTCCGGATCCAAATCTGAATTGCCACCTAGTCCTGATATTCACTTACACAGCCACTCATTCCCTCATTAACATGCTCACTCACCCAGGTACTCATTCACTCACACACTCCCTCACTCACCCAGCTACCCACTCCCCTACTCACCCACACACTCACTCACACTCCCTCACTCACCAAGCTACCAAGTCCCTTACTCACTCAAGCATTCACTCACTCACCCAGCTACCCTCTCCCCTACTCACGCACCTACCTACTCACAACATCACTCACCCAGGTACCCACTCCCTTAGTCATCCACCCACTCACTCCCTCGCTCACCTAGCGACCCATTGTGTTACTCACCCACCCACTCACTCCCACAGTCACCCAGCTACCCACTGCGTTACTCACCGTGCCATTCACTCCCTCACTCACCCAGCTGCCTACTCCCTCACTCACCCACTCACTCACTCCCCCAGCTACACACACCCTTACTCACCCACCCACTTACTCCCTCACTCACCCAGCTACCCACTCCCCTATTCACCCACCCACTCACACCCTCACACACCCAGCTACCCACTCCCCTACTCACCGTGCCGCTCCCTCCCTCACTCACCCAGCTACCGACACCCT
>JAHRHZ010000217.1:11509190-11532893 GCA_024137785.1 Ginglymostoma cirratum
TCACCCACCCACTCACTCACTCACTCACCCAGCTGCCCACTCCCTTATTCCCCCACCCACACACTCACTCACGCAGCTACCCACTGCCTTACTCACCCACCCACACACTCCCTCACTCACTCAGCTACACACTGCCTTATTCCCCCACCCACTCACTCCCTCACACACCAAGCTACCCACTCCCTTACTTACCCACCCACTCACTCCCTCACTCACCCAGTCAGTCATCCATCCTCGCTGCAGTTGTTGGTGTTCATGACCTCACTGTGGTTCTCTATCCCTCCACTGACTGACACCCCTGGGTCTACAGAGACTGACTGTCCTGCCTGCAGTCCCCTCTTTGAATATAAAAATATATAATCCCCACTGCTGCTGCTGGAATACTGCTGCACCTCTCCTGAAGTTTTGGTCTGCTCTTGGCACCAAATACACAGCACAAAAAAAAACTGCTCTTAACAGGATGTATGAATATTGTAATTGCCTTCCCCATGCCAAGTAAGTGTCTCTCAAGCCCCAGTTTCCATGCCTCAGAGTGAGGGAATATACTCACATTGCACTGGTCCAACAATCACCCACTGCTACTCTCCGACATTGGCTACCCATAAGTTTATGAGTAAACCTATTAACAGCTAATGCGGAATAGCAACAACCTCTGAATGGAGGAGTAGCTCCTTTCAACAGGTTCTTCCAGTTTCAACTACTTGAATTCTGAATCTAGACTCCACAGGCCATGAAGGACCCATTGATAGCCTTGTGTTCTGGACTTTTCAGGCAGGAGAAACAGTCTCTCAGCGTCTACTACACTAAAACCTCTCAGGATCCTAAACCGAAATAGAAATTGCTGGAGAAACCCAGTGGGTTTGGCAGTACCTGCAGAGAGAAAGCAGAGTTAATGTTTTGTTCCAGTGACTCTTCTTCAGAACTGATCAGAATCATTAACTCCTCTTTCTCCCCACAGTTGCTGCTAGACCCGCTCGGTTTCTCCAGCAATGTCTGTTTTTATTTTAGATCCTCACAATCCGGAGTTCTTTGTTTTAATCACTCAGAATCTTATCTTTCTCAACGCGATAACCTCTTAATCTTCAAAACTCAGATATGATAATCCTCTCATCCCAGCAATCAATCTTCCTCATCACAGCCCCTTTAAGGCAAGAATATCCTTTGTTAGCTACAAAGTCTAAAACTGTACAGGCCACCTCAGGCGCAGTCTCATGGATTACTCGCACAGTTGCAGCAAGACCTCTATACTGTTACACTCCAATCTCATTACATGCTTAAGAAAATATAATTTACCTCATTAGGGTAATTAGCTTTACAAATTTTTTCGTACTTATCATTCTGTTGTTACGCAAACACATTCAAAGCTTTAAAGAAGGCATAGATTTCCCTGAGGAGAGTGATATTTAAAATAAAAGTCTTGTAATAATAGCTATAAAACAGCAGAATCCCTTGACACTGGATTCCTTGGTGCAGACACAATTTTAAAAATACTTATGGAGTTCATTTCGAATTGGTGTAAATACAAGGATGTTGTGTGACCCTGTCTTTTATGTGGAGTGGACAGAGATACTTGGAGAGAATGCAGGGGCGGTTCACTCGACTGATATTGGTGATGCCAGTACTGTCCCAACAGGAGAGATCGGTTCGACTGGGCCTGTGTTCACTCGAGTTGAGAAGGATGAGAGGCAATCTAATTGAAACATACATAATTTTATAGGAGTTGGATGAAGTGGATTCAGGGAGTCTGGCTGGGGAATTCAGAACCAGAGGTCACACTCACAGAATATGGGGCTAGACCATTCAGGGCTGAGATGAGGAAAAGTTACCTCATCAAATGGTGATGAACCTGTGGAATTCTCTACCGCAGAGGCCGTGTAGACCAAGTCCCCGAATATATTCAAGACAGTGATCCACTTCGAGATTTTAAAGGCATCATGGGGTGTGGGGAGAAAGCGGGATTATGGCACTGAAATAGAGGATAAGCCATATTGAACAGTGCGGCAGGCTTGAAGGGCCAGATGGCCTACACCTGCTAGTTTTTATTTTGTTAAATTAATGAAGTCTTGGCAGTACTTTTGCTGAGTCATGGGAAAAGATCACGAAGATTTAAATAAAGACAGTTGCAAGGGGCTCCTGTGGTACAATGGTAATGTCCCTACCTTTTGGCCAGAAGGGTTCATAAGCCCCCTGGTCCTGATGTGTGTCATAACAAGTACAGGGTAGCCAAGTTGAGCATCCACACATGCTACAACATGCCCAAAGCAGATGAAAAATATTTAAGAAGAGTTGCAGGTCACTAGACTGTGACTTTCATTGAGTCATACAGCAGAGAAACAGACCCTTCAGTCCAACCAGTCCATGCTGAACATAATCCCAAACTAAACTAGTCCCACCTGCCTGCTCCTGGCCCATATCCATCCAAACCTTTCCTATTCATTATCCAAATGTCTTTTTAAACGTTGTGATTGTACCCACATCCACCACTTCCTCAGGGAGTTCATTCCATATGCAAACCATCCTCTATGTAAAAAAAAAAAGCCCCTCACGTCTTTTTAAAATCTCTCTCCTCTCACCATAAAAATGTTCCCCCTAATCATGAAATCCCCACATCCTAGGAAAATGACCACTACCATTAACTCTATCTATACTCCTCATTATTTTATAAACTTCTGTAAGGTCGCCTCTCAACCTCTTATGCTCCAGTGAAAATAGTCCCAGCCCATCCAGCCTTTCTTTGTAACGCAATCCTTCCATACCCGGCAACATCCCGGTAAATCTCTTCTGAACCCTCTCCAGCTTAATAATATCTTTCCCGTAACTGCTCAGCCACTCAAGAGATACCCTGATAAAGATGCATGCCCCCAAAATGAATTTTAAACTGACTAACCAATATCCTGTATCTACAAAACACAAGAAATAGTCTGAATTACTCATATTTTACAGTATCATAGCATTAAATCTGTGGAATAATTTTGAGTTTGAATGATAATATGAAACGAGCTAGGCCGTGTTGAGTTTCCCTGACTATCATTTGCACTGAAGCCAATCTGAAAATGGTGGCAGAACAGCATAGTCATTTCAAACACCAATATTTCAATCCCAGGCCATGTTTATGCCCATGGAAAAAGCCATGGGAACTGTGCAGAGGTAAAATTTCCTCAAACTGATGTTGTGACTTCAAAAATGCTGAAATGGAGTTTTCTCCCATTATCAGAACATTTTTGGTAATTTGGATTAAAGTAAATTAATTCCATGCTCCCATCAGCAATGCTGCGGTCTATCTGCAACAAATTTCACACATTTATTACGCCCCATGCTTATTAATTATGACAGAGTTTTCACTTGTACAGCAATTATTTCCTGAGAAATGGAAAGAATGCCTTGCTGTGCTTAGCTACAACATTTCCTCAAGACTTTGCAGGACATAAAAATCGAGTCTGCTCAGACTGCAGAGGTGCTCTCCAGGACCAAACTCGCAGGAGAGACTTCCTGCAGCTGATGCGTACAGTGAAGCCAAGACTTGACATAAATCAAAACCTTTAATGGGGAGTGAGAGTTAGAGCACCGTCTAGAGCAAATATGAGCCCACAGGCCAAGACTGAACAAATACTGCAGGGAAAAGGCTTCCTTCTCACAGTTACGAGAACAGTTTTAGAATGCTTTCTCTCTTACCTTACATCATTCCATGTTCAGAGTTACAACTACAAGCAGTTAAACTGAATTAGCTTCGCCTTTCTTACTGCATATACTTCTTTCCATATCACATTAATAATCCTACCTCATTCCACGCTTTCTGTCCGTATAAAATTGATACCCGCTGTCATGTTTTTGAAACTTTTTCCAATCCTAAGTTCTCATGCCCACATTTATCACAGATTTTGCTTTTGCCCAGTTGTCAATATGCTTAGTCTAGCCCCCAGGGTTCACCGGAGTGTTTTCTTAGCTGCCATTTGATTCCTGTGAGCTAAACATTTGAATGCATGCCACAATGGGTTTAAACACAAGTAAGACAGAAGAACGAGGATTACTTCGATTGATGCAGCTCAGGTTTGCTTTCGAGAGCAGTACCTCTTTGGGGAAGGAAATCTGCCAACTTTACCTGGTCAAGCCACATGTGACTCAAAACCCACAGCAATGTGGTTGACTCATAGCTACCCACTGAAATGGTCTAGCAATGCCACTCAGTTCAAGGGCAGTTAAGGATGGGGAACAAATCTGACCTTGCCAGTGATACCCACACACTGTGGAAGAATAAAGAAATTTGTCAGCATTTTAATTTACGTTGCTCGAAAATTTCCATTGAACTTTTCCTCTCCTGTGCAGCTAGATCCACAGAACAAATATTGTCTTTTCCCTGGAATATATATCAATTGAGACTCTTTGTTCCTGAAGCAAATGGATGAGACTAAATTGCAGGCACTTAATTAGTGTGAGGTATCAAAACAAATGTTTTTTAGATGCTAACTCACTGACCAGGGTTTATAACTCAGGAGGATCTTATTTAGTGTTATCAGAAAGTGCCTCAGAAAGCCTCATCTCCACATTAACCTGGAGCCTTGTGGGGAAATATTTCAGCTGGCTGAAGACTGACTGCCACTCAGAGAACAGCACTGGTTATACCAGTCAGGATCACTGCTGCTACACATTTCCTGATTGCTACTGGCTCCTTTTCAGGCAGCCTTGCCAGATTAGTAATCCATGAGATCACTGCTGAAGGTGACTGATACCTTGCATAAAATGACCTGCATTTTCTCTCCAAAGGGAACAGGAGATACAAAATGACAAGAGTCATTCCACTCTAAGAACTTTTAGCATTCTGTAAGAGGCCCCCAGAGCAATTTCTGGAATTCATGTAACACTGAAAGCACCACCTGACGACAAGGCATTCAGTTTTTTGAACATGAAGGGCTTTGACTCAATTAACACGAAGTTTGTGAATGATGCTAACTGCCTGATGGCCAAAGCTCAAAACACTTTATGTTGCAATAATCCACCGTACTAGCTCTTACCATTCAGTCATATAGACCAGAAAGCTTCAAAGGGAAAAGCCCTGGAGTTATGCCTGTTAAACCTGGAGTTTGCTGTACTATGTCATCCAAAAATCATTGTATGTTAATATGTTGCAAGGTGCTATTTCTGGAGATTGAGGATGAAGGTGTGCTTAGAGAGGATTAAAGCACCTCTCTCCCAGCTACAGAATGTGGTTGCATGGGAAGGAGAGAACATGAAACAGCTAGTGGAGACACAACTTACAGCCCAATGCTCCCTGCAACTGAATAATAGTTTCCTAGCCAAATTATGCGTGACTTCTGTCCTTCTATTAGAGACAAGAGAAGAGAGATAAAATAGGTTTCATTTTAAAAAAAGGAATAAACTGTGATTTCCCCCATTACCCTTTCCGTGTGCACTTGCCTTCATTGGTCAGAACATTGATGCAGAGGTTGGAACATCATGTTATGGCTGTACAAGACATTGGTGAGGCCATTTTTGGAATACTGCATACAATTCTGGTCTCCCTGCTACAGAAGGATGTTGTGAAACTTGAAAGGGTGCAGAAAGGACTTACAAGGATGTTGCTAGGACAGAGATAAAAGGTACTGCAGATGCTGGAGAATCTGAGATAACAAGGTGTGGGGCTGGATGAACACAGCAGGCCAAGCAGCATCATAGGAGCAGGAAAGCTTGACGTTTCGGGCTAGCCTGGAGCTTTTTCACATGGAGACTGAGAGGTGACCTATACAGGTTTATAAAATCACAAGGGGCATGGGTAAGATGAATAGCCAAGGTCTTTTGCCAAGGGTGGGGGAGTCCAAAACTAGACGGCATAGGTTTAAGTTGTGAGGAAAAAGATTTAAAAAGGACCTAAGGGGTAATTTTTTCACACAGAGGGTGGTGCATATATGGAATGAACTGCTAGAGGAAGTGGTGAAAGTGGGTACAATTCCAACATTTAAAAGGCATCTGGGTGGGTATATGAATAGGAGGGGTTTAGAGGGATATGGGCCAAATGATGGCAAATGGGACTAGGTCAGATTGAAAAATCTGGTTGGCCCAGTCGAGTTGGACTGCAGGGTTTGTTTCCGTGCTGTATAACTCTATGGCTCTATGTATCTGAGATGAAATGTAAGTAGCTATCAAGTACTATGTAATGAGCTTTTACTGTTTTTTTTTTCAGACTAAGCCAATCTTCTGTTGAAGACTTTGTGCGGTTACACTTTCCCACTTGGCATCAGTAGCAAAAATCAATACCATTATAGAGGATTGATGAATTAATCTATCCAAATCATCTCAGATGGTTCCAGAGAACACAACCACACACCGTTATGCCAGGTAACAATCGCTGCCAGGAGTATTATTTGTGGACCCAATCCTTCCTGTGCATTACACAAGGAAAGATCAGTGAGCAATGGAATCACAGGGACAGGCAGAGTCCCATCACAATGCTAAACGATGCAGTGACAAGAACTTAAAACAATAATTCTGCCCAAAGATTCATGAGAACCGAAGTAGAAAAGTAAATAGCAACAAAACAAAGTCCACAAAACCCACAAAATGATTGAAATATAAAGGGTTAAGGTCACTTACTTGGACTGAAATTGCCTACACCACAGTTGATTAGCTATCATTCAATGACCATGTCAAACCATAATAGAAATAATGGACAGAAACTCACATACGTACTTGAAGGATCAAACTCTTCCCGTCATCCACTATTGCCTTGATTATGCTAGAATGGGCGTTCAGCAGTAAAAAAAATTGAAACCTCAAGATCTAATTATCTTCTACAGTCACGCAAGTATTATTGCAGTTAGTGTGAAGCTCATACAAATGACTGATTTTCGTCCCTAATACCTTACTGCGTCCACTTCAGTTTACTCAATACGCCCGCCATTCCCAACACTTTCGGTCTGTTGTTTATTATGCCGCATTTTATTTCCTCCATGAGGAAAGATTTTGAAATACTTTGTTAAATCTCACACAGAATTGCTCCCTTAAGCTAAAGTAATAAATAAATAGACCATTGGGTGAATATATTAAACAAACATTGACTGGATTTCAAATGAGCATACCTTCTGTGATGAGGGAACTAAATAAAGAATCTTGCGGCTTTGTGGAGCAGATAATAGTAATAAATAAATGTTAAAAGAAAACGCACTGACTGAATGAAATAAATAAATTCCTAGCCAATAAATAAATCGTAGATTGAAATGAATAAATACATTGCTTGACATAAACTAAATAAATAATTCCTGGCTCAATTAATCTTACAGTAAAAGTCATCCTGAATGAATCACACACTATTCCATTAACGTTTCAGACACTGAATGGTACATTTATCTGAATGTGTTTTGGTGACATGCTTACTGCAACTTTTATTTTTATAGTGCCTTTAATGTGGAAAACGTCTCAAGGGATGTTCCTGAGGGAAGCTTAAAAAAACGCAGGTGTGAACCTGACTGAATTCGTGGTGCAAGAACTAGGAAAAATGTCTGAACATTTCAGCAAAAGTCAGCTTTTAAGCAGATCTTTAAAAGTAGTGAGAGAGAGAAATGGTGCTGAAGTTGCGGACCCTCAGGGAGGAAATTCCAGAGAGTGGGACTAAAGGAGCTGAAGGCTATGAAACAGGTGTTGGGGTCAAGAGATGGGGAAAGACAGCAGACCAGAGTCACGGAACCGAAGGCACTGTAAGTCCAGAAGCTGTTACAGAGATATGATGGGGCATGGCCAGAAAAATGGAGATTAGGATTTCATGGAGTCAGTATGTCAGTCAAAAATCATCAAATGGAAGATCACTGTTTTATTAAGAGAATGGACTGTATAAAGCTGAGCTTTGAGTAAGTTGAAATTTAAGGATGATGGGTAGTGAGTGGCTGGACAGGATTTTTTTCTGGTTGACCTGCCTTCCTCCAGTTTTTTGTTTCTCAGCTTTGAATTAGGACCCATTCACTCTCAGTCTGTCCTTCTTAATTTTTTATGAATGGTTCAAATTGGGTTCTATTCCTGCCACAATATAACATTGGGGCTACATACATTACCATTGCAACCATTCAGCCTAAGTTACATATTCCTCCTCTAATTCAGACTTATATTGCTGCATTCCCTTCAACCTGAAGATCTGTTGAGTATTTCCACTAAAAAGGGGTGCAATGTTCATTGGAAGAGTAAATATGGGAATTAATTCTTCTTATGAATTCACAGTGGCTCAGGACAAGAATTTCTACGGTCTCGGTTCCTTTGGCAACTTGTATTCAACAGCTAGTGACTTTGTTTAAGAACAGCATAGTAAATGTGGCTGTGTTTATTGGCACGGAATATGGTCTCCCTGTCCAGGGATGTTATTTTATTGCTAATCAGTGACCTTCCTATGATCCAGACACCAGGTGAATATGGTCAAATCTGCACTTACCACAAGAAACACCGAATATGTGACTGAGCGAAGAAAGCCACGTATTCAAGATGCTACCCATTCCTCATGCACAAGCTCCGGAAGAACTAACTTCTCTTGTTCCAAGAGTTCTATTTTTTAAACCAGAGTACGGATGGTCTTTTCCACCTGATTTCTTTTCTACAAAACTTCGCGGTTATTGAGATGAATGATCTAGCAAATCTGTTGTGTCATTTTAGAATGCTTCCTAGTCAAATTGGCATTTAAGCATTCCAAAAGGAATGAATCTCCAAATTTATATAGCATGGGAATCATCTCAGGACAAGAATTGATTGATTACTTGTACTGAAGCACAAGGAAATACTGCGTTGCCCTATTGTAAGATGCATTCCAAGTTGTATAGAAAATATGGAGCAGATGTCAACGGCATCTGGATATTTTTCTGTCCCTCATACTTGCTCATTCCTGGGCACACCTTCACATTGCCCATTTCTCACAGGTGTGAGCTGATATTTGTGATGCCAGTACATAATTCTTGGATCACAGAACACGCTGGGAGTTTATTTACAAGTTGCAGGCTTGGGAACAGAAATGGCATTTATCAGAAACTCAACTTGATGTTTGTTTGATCAACTGCAACTGTTACAAATTATCATCCTTCAAGGAGTGACATTCATCCCTCCTTTTCAGTCTCTCAAACAAATGGAGTTAAAGCTGATGAAGCTGCTGTGGAGTTACTATTAACTCCGATGCTGAAGTCATTGTGTTTCATTCCCATTGCTCAACCATTGCCATAGAACAGCTCGTTCAGAGCACCAAGGTATAGTAGGGCCAATATTCCTGTCACAATGCCCACTAGAATCTCAATAGGGTGAGTGATGGGGCTCAGGAAATCTGGCAGACATTGGACTCAGTGGATGACTACCCAATGTGTGTTACACATGAGCTGTGAGCCAACTCTTAGTTTAAGATTACAATCCATGCTAATGAGGTGGGAATGAGGGGAGTCACATTTCTGTGCTAAATGTGCTATGTGCAGTTATTTCCTTTATAAAACAACTAACAGGATCTGGCATAATTTAAGATGCTAGAAAGCCGGTGTTTCAAGGACAACCCGCAACATGTTGATTTGGAGAATAAATTAAAAGTGAACAATAACTTTCAGAGGATTTTTCTTGTCAGAGTTTGGCTTGTTCACATGTTGAGGTTGTTATGCCTAATTGTTGCCAGCAAGCTTTGCTGATGCCGCAATCAAAATTCTGGAAGTCTAGTAATGATAATGATTTCTCTCTTTTTCTGGATTAGAGATAGTAAGGGAGGATGAAACAAGAGGTTGAGGCAAATTTGGTAGTGCCAAAAGTGGGCTTCTGTCACCTACCTTTACCCATGATACCAAGGCTATGGGCCTAGGCAGCCAAGTGTTTAAAGGGGGCAGTGATGGAGTGTGGGTAAATGGCACTGCTCCTCAAAAGTAACTCCAAAATACCATACCACTAATGAAAATTTCACTTTAGGCAAACACATTACGAAAGAATATTGCAACAGTACAACAACTCTGTGTGATATCAAGAAACAGCTGAAGGCACTGGAAATGCAAACTCTATGGGCCTTGACAACATTCTGGCAATACCCTCGAAGACTTGTGCTCCAGAATTAATTGTGCCCCTAGCAAAACTGTTCCAACACAGCTACAACTCTGGCATCTTTGCACCAATGTGGGAAATCATCCAAGAATGTCCTGTCCATGTAAAGCAGGACAGATAAAACCCAACGAATTATGGCCCTATCAGTCTGACTCTCGATCATTAGTAAAGAGTGGAACTGGAAGAGATTGTTGAAAGTGCCAGCATTTGGCATTTGTTCATCTATAGTCTGTTCACTGACACTCAAATTGGGTTCCATTACAGAGTTCCTATGCTCCTGGCCTCATCACAGCCTTAGTCCTAAAACAGACAAAAAGAGCCGAACCTAAGTTGAGAGAGATTGCCTGGAGATTGTGTCACCTGAGTCACAGCCTCCAAATGCCCTTCCCCATATTCCAAAACCTTCACTTTCTTCTTCCACCAATTGGAAAATGAAAACTTATCATGACTTCATCGAATGATTCTCGACTGCCAGTCAACCTTTATATCCCATTTCCAATATTTTAATTAATAGTAATCATAAGTGTACAAAGAAAATGGAGAATTCACATGATTTTATCTAATGTCCCTGTTTTGCCCCCGAGTGTTGCTTACATCAGAGTCTCAGAAATTAAGCTGGAATTCCCGGAGTCTCTCGGTCAATCCTGCAAAGTTGAAAACCCTAGTGCTTCTTTTCTGTAAACCGCTACAAGTTTGTTAGCTTTGTGGGAAGTTCAAACCCAAGTATCAATGCATCCACAGAATGTTGTGAGGCTGTTGTTAAGCAAGATATGTTTCTGCATGCTTTGTTTCAATGTTGTAATGCCTAACTATACTGTACCTTCTCAGCGATTATCTTGTGTTTAAATCAACTGGGTTCACTAACAGCGCATTGTCTTTTAATCAGTCAGGTTGCCTTCTGTCCTGTGGTGGGTGAATAGTTCTGCTTTCTCTCTCGTACTTATGGTTCCCATTAAATCCTCCATTGGGTCCTCTTTCACAGCCTGCAGCAATGTCTCCAGTCCCTGAGCATTATCTATTTTAACTTTGAAGTGCTTTGTCCTTACACAATTGTGCTCCTTTAACAGCTGTCCATCGTTTGCAATGTTACTTTAGATCATCGAACGCCTCCTCAAGACAGCTCACAAATATGTACATGAATTGTTTCCTCTTCCATTTCTTTTCCTGGTTGCGCAGTTACAGCCCATTTCAACTGGTATGCTGCAAGCACTAAAATCCTGAGTTAAGCAGCTTTCTTTGGACCCTAGTTGCACCAACAGCAGTTTCCTGAGTAACAGGAATATAAATAGCCACTGTTTACAATATTGGTTTCAGAATGATGACATCTTGAACATTCCACCTCAGGACTTTACAGATGCACGGTCCAATTTTTAAAAATTTATTCATTCATAGGTTGTGGGTGATATTGGATAGGCCAGCATTAATTGGCCTGCCCTAACTGCCCTTGACAAGGCAGTGGTGAGCTAAAGTTTTGCAGTTCGTGTGGTGTAGGTAAACACACTGTGCTGTGTGGAAGGGAGTTCCAGGATTTTGAACAACCATGAAGGAATGGTTCCAAGTGAGGCTGCGGCTCGGAGGGAAACTTGCAAGTGGCAGTGTTTCCATTCACTGCTTCCCTTGTCCTTCTAGGTGATAGAGATTTCAGGCTTGGAAGAAGCTATGTAAGGAAGCTTGGTGAGTTGTTTTTAGTGCATCATATAGATGGTACACACTGTAACAACTATGTGTTAATAGTGGAGGTAGTGAAATTTGAATGTTTTGGATGGGGTGCCAATAAAGTAGGTTTATTTGCTCTGGACTGTGCTTATCTTCTTGTACATTGTGGGAGCTGCACTCATCCAGACAATATTCCATCACACTCTTGATTTGTGCCTTGCTGATGAAGGATCGGCTTTGGGGAATTAAGAAGCGAGTTACTCACTGCAGGAGTCCCATTCTCTGACCTGCCATTGTCACTGATCAAGTTCAGTTTCTGGTTAACATCAACCATTGGGACGTTAATAATGGAGGATTCAACGACAATAATGCCATTGAACATCAAGGAGAGATGGCCTTTCCCTGGCACTGGTGTGATATGAATGCTGGTTATGCCATTCATCCACCAAACCTAGACAAGATTTGTTGCACATGGACACAGACTGTTTCAGTGCCTGAAGTGTTGCAAATGGTGCTGAACATTGTGCAATCATTGGTAAACATCCCACTTCTGACTTTATGACTGTGGGGAAGCTTACTGATAAAGTAAACATAGATTTTTAGGCCTAGGGCCTTATCCTGAGGATCTCTTGCAGTAATGTCTTGCAGCTGAGATAACCGACCTCCAACACCCAGAACTACCTTCGTTTGTGCCATGTATGACTACAACCAGCAGAGAGCATCCCCCTGATTCGCAATGACTTTCATTGTGTTGGGGCTCCTTCATGCCAAGTTTGGTTAAGTACTGTCTTGATGTCGAGGCCAAGCACATTGACCTCACCTCTGCACCAAAGCTTCTTTGTCCGTATTTGGACTGAAGCTATCACGAGGCCAGGAGCTGAATGGTCCAGGCAGAACACAAAATGAGCATCAGTGAGCAGGTTATTGCTGAGTAAGCACGGCATAATAACAATGTCAATGACATTTGCCATCACTTTGTTGATTAAATACCACACTATCTGTGTTCTCCAGGATTGACAGAAATATCAGGATGAATCATCTTGAAATAGCTGGGTAGCCTAGGAAGTTGCAAAGCCAAAGTTCATAAATCAGCTACAGGATAGAAATTCTGATCAAAAATCCATCTCTGACTTCTAAAAGCTTTCCGAATTTGAAATTGGACGTATTTGTTTCCTTCTGCACTAGAAAGGATGCTACAATAACATTTATGTATCCTACATAATGGAACCACCGAATAGTGTAGTGTTTATTTTCCCTTTCATTATGTTTCTTTTCTCCTTTGCCATCATTCTCCTGGAGGCTTTGTACTTCTTGCTGGATACAGTTTCACAGAAAAAAAGCTAACCCTTTAGTTGATTGCTCAAGAGATCAAGATTCATGTGTAGGATTTGACTGTGTGTGCTGGCTACATGACCAGAGACAACTTTAGTGCTATCCTTAATAGGCACCAACACACACATTCACTTGCAGTAGTCATCACTGGACAGTGATCAGAAACAGAAAACCTACCCTACCTTCTCCATTTTACCCCAGCACGGCAAGCCGAGGGATCTTAATCCTTTCGCTCCCTCGATTAAGGTGGAATAATTCACCATGAAGATTTTAAGCATGGGTCTTCCTATTGGTCTGTTTCAACTCATCCATCTTCATAAACACACAAAACACTGTTTTTTGAGGTCATAAACTTCATTGTCTTACATTGCTAGAACACATTTTAAGATTCCAGTTGCGGGGAATTTGCAACAATAACAAACAAAAGGAAAACAAAATCTATTTACGTAGCACCTTTCGCATCCTTTGAAGATCTCAAAGCACTTGGCAGCCAATTAAGTATTTTTGAAGGCATTGTTGAAATGTAAAAGAATTGCTGCAGCCATTCTATACACGACAAGCTTCAACAATCAGCAGGAACATTAAAAAAAACCTACTTTTTAAAAAAAATTATCATGGCTGAGAGGTATTGGCCTGGGCAACATGTGAGCATGTCTGCTCGTCTTCACTAAATAGTCTCATGTAGTCTTTCACATCTCCCTGAGAGTCAGGATGGGGATTTGGTTTAAAGACTCATCTAAAACACAGCTCCTATGGTACACGGTCAATGCTGAACTGATATCACACCTTTCCAGTATCGATATTTACCGAAGTCACCAGGTTAATCAGACTGTATATCTACTCTGTGGAAGAAAGCAATTATCCAACACATAAGAAATGTCAATAAATGTAAGGCTCCTTTTTAACAATCAAATGAGATAGATCACTGCTAGTCACTAGGGTTCATTTTTTATCTATAATGAATGGATATGAGGCACTGGTGAGCATTTTCCAACCAGTGTCCAATGTAAGATGGAAGCTGTGCAAGGACTGTCTGATCATAGAATCAGCATTAAGGTGTCATTCTACTTAAACATTGAGGATCCTGAGATTATCTCTGTACTTACCTGCAAGTGCCGTGCAATATGTTATATGCTGTACGTTAATGCTAGAAATTTAATAAATTCTCCGCCCCATAATTTGTGATCAAGCTACTGCTGAGATTAGTGATGTACTCCTGTTGCTCATGCACAAATACTGGCTGTTATATTTCATTTTGGACAGGACATAGATACACCCAAATTTGTAACCAATATTTTTGGAAGACTTATTGGAATTTGACTAAAACTAACCTGACCACTTTGCCTCATGGAAAATTGTAACTTTCCCATCAATATGGTTGTGCCCTGCTCTGTTACAGGGACTTGCTGTATTTTTTCTATTAGAATCCCTACAGTGTGGGAACAGGCCCTTCAGCCCAACAAGTCCACACCAAACCTCAGAGTATCTGTACCACACCCATCCCCTTGGAACCCACTTAATCTACACATCCCTAATAACTATGGGCAATTTAGCACAGCCAAGCCACCTAGCCTGCACATCTTTGGATTATGGGAGGAAACTGGAGCCCCAGGAGGAAACCCACGCAGACATAGGGAGAACATGCAAACTCCACACAGACAGTCACCTAAGGCTGGAATCGAACCTGGGTCCCTGGCACTGTGAGGCAGCAGTGCTAGCCACTGAGCCACTGTGCTGCCCTATCTCTGTGCTGCCCTATCTCCATGCTGCCCTATACCTATCAATAAAAGAAAACTCCATGGCCCCTCAGTCCATCTGTCCCGATCATCACCAAGCTCAGCCACAGTGTGTGTCCCATCTCATATCCTTGTTCCCACTTCTGTCTACAAATAAAAGGTCAGATAAGAACAGCTAAACAAGGTTAAAGGTGGAAATCTTGAAAAGGTGATGTTGGAAATGCACCAGCCAGTCATTAGCTTTGCAAAAACAGCATTTTGCTGAATGGCTCATCGTTCAAAGGTGGGAATGGAGTGAAGTTCCCATACTGAACGTTCACACTCTTTCAATCTGATTAAAGATGTACAGATATCCTGTGTGCCTTGTTGCGATGATACTAGTTCATGCTTTCAGCAAAAGATTTAACCCACATTGGCAAATCTAACTCATGGTAGCAGCTGCTAGATCTATTCTTTATCTATTATATTGCTTGAAGATAATTTCAGATTATTGTTTCAGTCTTTGCAATAACTACCAGCATTTCTCCTACTTCTTTAGTAGTAGGAAGCATTTTGGGATTTATGTTTCTGCTGCGCTCATTTTATCTGGTGGATTGAGGAGGTGAAGAGAAATTATCTTATAAATTATTTGAAGTGTGTTCTCAGTATAGATGGCCATACAATATGGAATCATAGTGACTAATCAGAGGGAAATGACTAGCAAAACAAAACTAATTAAAATCATGAGACTCTTTATTTAAACAAACATTCCTCACTGGTGATAAGACAGTAACTCAGCTGAGGAATAGCTTGTTAATGTGACATAAATATGCCAAACCTTATCTGGTTCTGCCTGGGGCTCTATGTAAAAGGAAAGTTACTAAAAGTTAGGGAGTAAAATTGGAACTTGGCACACTGTGGCTCATTAAGTTTGACATCTTCCAGAACCTTTGCGCCTCTCTTGGAAATGATCAACACCGAAGAGGTATACTGTCTTGCTGCAATAAAAACCCAGTGACTCCTTGTTGAGCTGAACTGGAAAGGGTTGGGAGGTGGAGTTGGTTGACCATTGAATGGTCAAGAGAGGGGCATAGTGCCACTGCTCTCCACAAAAATGCATTGAAAAAGTTTAAGTTGCTACTTTGTGAGGCTCCTCTAACAGTCCAATTAAGAATTGCTGGTTAAGCTGCTCGTGGCTTGCTCAGCATAGTTCCAATGCCTCTTTCATTTCTATTGAAAATACAATACATACAAGGAGCAAATAAACAGTGCAGAATACCCTCCTGCACATTCACCTAGTTCAAATTGTATTGGGTGCCTCCAAGATAGCTAAGGGACAGATGATTCAAACAGACATTATGTATTTCTAGCTTTCATGCCTGCTCATGTTAAAAGGCACACAGTCCCATGGGCATTGCCAAGACCCCTTTGGATAATGCTTTGTTGTAGGATTCATAGATGCCAAAGAAAAATAGGGAATGGGGTTAACTGTGAAAGACCTAGAAGAGCTGGTGGATTGAGGGAATTGGTGTCAGCTGAAGTTTTGTGTTGAGTAATATGTGGTGATTCCTTTCAGACATAAAGAGAAGGATATATGTCTCATTAATTGATGTAAAAATTACACACAAGTTCCAATAATGACAATTGGACAGCTATCTGTCTATAAGCATAAAAAAATTTTAAAAGGTGCAAAGAGACTTTAGCGTTTAGATGAACAAAACCACAGGAGAAATTAGTATAGATATAACAAAATGTGAAACCTGATGTCACAAATAAAGGCACTTACAAATGGAAAACAGTAAGGTTATACAAATGATCGGTTAGTCCTCTGTTAGAAGCCTGCATGGAGTTTTCAGCACTATATTAGGAAGAATCTGAGATCATGCATGGAATGCAGGAGCAATTCCGTAAAATGAAAGGAGGACATGTGAGGCTTCAGTTATTAGGGAATACTGAAGAAGCTGCGGTTTTGCAGAGGTCAGTGGCAGTATCATGGTTAGTGGGTGTGACACTGCTAGAGGCAAAGCAGTGGATGTAATCTGAGGATTTAACTGTGTAAATGCTGAAGGATTCCACTCATGACCGAACAAGGAACAAGATGGAAACTGAGGATTCTTAATTATGGAAAGGGAGAGGACGTATTTTTGAATGGGATGCTTCACTATGAGTGTGTTTGAAGCATTGGGATTTGAATGGCCTCTACCTGCACTATAATTCCTTTCAATCTATTCAAACTCTCTATTAAGCACCAATCTACCGCAATCTCAGAGCTGGGGAAGGACCACAATGCTAGGAACTGTGAAGGAGATGAACTTTTATTCAGCTGTGTACTTCCTGGCTGCAGCTAAAGTCTTTGCGGCATCTATTGACTGAGGCACTCTATTAAATAGAGATCAAACTATGTCATTCCCAACTGCCAGAGAGCAGCAGGCACAGTGATTATGTGACTTTCCCAAGATTACAGGCTTTCCCATGGTGCAGAGTACCATTAATTGTATGGACATTGCTTTGTGGTCATCACTTGACAGCCTTCCTCTGTAGCACCCCGAAAGAGATTCCATTGCCTCAATGCCCATCAGTGTGACTTCAGGTAGGCCTTTGGTTGGTGTCCTGGCAGCAGTAGTGACAGCTACCTTCTGCAACAGTCTACCATGCCATCTGTATTTCAGCCTTGCCAGCAAAGCAAAAGGTGGATGTCTGGTAAAAGAAGCTATAACTGATGAGTCTAGATTGCAATGTAGGCAGGTATGCTGAACATGCACACAACAAAAGCCATACTGCCACACAAAATGTGATACAGCAGATTGTTGCCACGCTGACTGAAACAACAACTGTCCAGCGCCTGGGCCATGCTAGAGGAAAGGTCTCTCCAGTATCCAGCAGAGCCCATGTCAATATACATGGTGATCCAGCTTGCCCTTCACAACCTTGCCATCATGTCAACACTGCCCTTGTCACCAGCTGAGCAATGAGCACCTCAGGAATAGAGAAAGGGGAAGAGGAGCAACAGCTGAAACCTGAACAGTGCCTTCGTGCCTGGGTTGTAGATGAGGTACAGACTGTACCAGAACAGCAATCTCAATTCACCACTAATCGTCCCACTCCTATCCGTGCTCCACAGGGGAGAGCGCATTCAGGAGCAACTATCCTCTGGCTGTGTGACACTGGTCCTACAAGAGACAGGGACGTGTGCCAGGGAGTATTATTCAACCTGTCTGGCTGATTTGGTCATCATGGTTGAATAGTTGCCGGTGTGTGCAGGTGATGAGATGTGGGTGTGAGACCTGCAGTTGCATTAAATATGTAACCGTGTGTTGAAACAAATAGCTGTTAATGATGGGGTCTGCCTGATAGAGGTTGCAGGTGGTGATGGGAGTGTGATGGTTTGCATAATGTCTAAGGTTACTGGTGCATTTGGTAGGCAAGGCGCTTTGAAGATGCATTCACTGATCTTGAGTATTCGGGTGAGGATCACTGAATCTCTTACAATACTGCATCTTGGTCTTTAGGTCAACGCTCCTGTCACTGACCACCATGGTCTGAATGCAGACCATGTGCTGTCCGTTCCTTTCAAAAGTCTGTCTGAAAAGCCTGCTCTCCTCTGGCAGCTATATCACTCCTGCTTCCACCTTCCTAAAAATGCATCCCAGGGATGTGGGCTATGCTGGCGAGACCAACCTTTATTACGCATCCATAATTACCCCTGAGCACGTGATGCTGAGCTACATTCTTGATCTGGCACAGTACATGCAGTGTAATTAAAACCAGAGTACAGTCAGCGAGGAAATTTGATGATCTTGGCCCTGCAACATGGAGGGAACAGAGATTTATTTCAAATCAAGATAGTATGTGACTTTGAGGAAAAGTTGTAGGTAGTGTTGTTTCAATAAGCATGCTGCTTGCTCGTCAATGACACAACTCTGGCATTTGGAAGGTGCTACAGAGGAGCCTGGGTGAGTTGTTGCAATGAATCTTGCAGATTATACACATGCTACCACTGTGCATCTGTGGTGTAGGGAATGCGTGTTTAAGGAGCTGGATGGAAATATCAATTAAATAGGCTGCTTTCTGGATGGTGTTGAGCTTCATGAGTGTTACTTGGAGCTGCACGCATCTAAGCAAGTTGGATGTGTGTTCCATTACACTCCTGGTTTGTGTCTTGTAGGTAATGGAAAGATGATGAACAGTCAGGAGGTGAGAAAAGTAGAACAGGGGCAAAATAAATAGCCCCTGCTTTACTTTTGCAACTACAGTATTTGTATGCCTGGTCCAGTTTAGCTCCTGGTCAATGGTAAACTCCAGGCTGATGATGCTGGGGCAGTTGACATGGCATTGTTGTTGAAGATCAAAGGAAGATGATTAGATTCTTCTGGCAGAGATGCCTGGGACTTGGACAGTCCAAATAGTTCTTGACACTTCTCCTTGAAGAAGGGGCTGATCAAAGAACCTTTTTTCCCCATTAGATGTTTCAATGTTCTCTGCTCATGACGGGATATGGCACAATTGCAGAGCTACGAACTCATCGTTGGTTGTAGGGTTGCTTAGCTTTATCAATAGGATACTGCTTTCTGCTGCTCAACGTGTATTTGGCGCTGAATTGAAGTTCCAGCAAGGTATCTAGTACAATATCCAAAAGTCTGGAGCCCAAGTTCTCTTGCTGTGCCAGTCCTTTCCAGGTCAGATTCTCTTCAACCACAACTCACTGTTTCAGTGATAGTTTATTTCACTTTTAAGAGAAGTAGATTACTTAAAGCAGTGAGTGCTAACCACTCATAATATTGCTGCCCACCTCACCCCACTCCTCTGATAGATCTGGCCAATAAACAGTGTGGCATTCACTCATTGGGCTGACTATTTGACGGAGCAGGTAAAACAAAGTTGGCGCGCTGACTGTACGACAACCAATGAGCAAGGGTTACTTGTATTAAAAACAAAATACGGCAGATGCTGGAAACCTGAAACAAACAGAGAATGCTGGAGAAACTTGGCATCTGTGGAGACAGGAACAGTGTTAATGTTTTGGGTTCAGTACAATTCTGTTATTTTCTTTCCTTGCAGGAAGCAGGGTGTGAGAAAATGCAGTCATGGTAACTGTGAGAATCAGTGGGCTTGCAATGGAACGTTTGTAGACAGCTTATAGACAGAGTGCACTCAAGGAAGGGAAGCAAGATTTAGATATGGACCAGGTGAAAGTGACAGAAGGATGCAAATTGGAAGCAAAACAGGTTAAATTTTTTCCAAGTTCAAGTGAATTCTGAAGAAGAGTTATATTGGACTTAAAACATTAACTCTATCTTTCTCTCCACACAGGCTTCCAGACCTGCTGAGCTTCTCCAGTATTTTCTGTGTTTACTTAAGGGTTACTTCCACATTGTGATCATTGTTATCCAAAGTATCCCCCAACCAGTCATTACTCACCCTCTCAAAACCTTTTATAACCATAAAACACATCTATTATATTGTTGGGTCCAAACATCGGACAAATATAAAACACCCCACTGTGTGCTAGCCTCATTTTCTATTTTTACTAGACATTGCAAAGAAAAACATGATTTATTATGTCAGGAAACAGTGTGCAGGCAGTTCAGTGATATGGGAAAACTGTCAGAGGGATTGATACCATACTGAGTGAAGAATGGAGCCAGCCGATGAAGTGGGCAATGACAAACAGCAAGCTGCAGCGAGCTGGGATTGCTTCCCTCAGCTTGTCGAGACAGTAGTGCCGCAGCAAATGGCTTTGGGCAGCAGGTCACTCTTTTAGTCCCTGTTGTGTTTAAATTACCTGCCTGCATGTGAGGTGAAACTGGCCTGTGTAAATAGAATCTACCGAGTATTATCTGAGAGGCTGAAACATTGAGGTTACAACATAACTATTACTCTGTACAAGTTGTTCAGCTTCAAGCCGTATTAAAAAAAAGGTGAAATGAGACCGTTTGGCAGTATTTGCATTTGGCTGGGAAACACCAGATGATTGAAAACACTGAGCTTAGTATATTTCAGAAAATGTATAAAATTACAAGGCATCTTTTCTATTACAAAATCCTCATATGCCAAATCATGTCAGTTATTATCCTCCGATAGCAACAGGCACAAGCTGAAAGTTTTGATTAGTTACAGAAGGATAATAGCTAAAACTTCTGTGAAATAGTTATTAATATTCAATGATCTATTTTATGGACTGTAAGCCTTTTTTCAAACCGACTCCTTGTACATAGCTTTTAAAAGCTGTCAGAATGCCTAATGGGTCGACAGCCAGTTTTGAGAACTTGGAGAATGATGCGATGCTGAGCGATCTTTAATTTGCTGAATATTTGCCTAAAGTGTCAACTTTACCTCCCCTTGATTATGTCTGATTGTCTTTCCACCCATCTCATTGTTAAATCCTTCCCACCCTTTTCAGGCTCAATACTAATTTCGCTTCAAATCTAAAGAGAGCAGTGTGGGAGCAGACAATATAAGACTTGCACTTAGCAGTCTTTAGACCTTCCTAATTTTCCAAATATGCACTGCAATGTATTTAGATTTATTACAGAACTACAGTGTCATGGTTACACAGGAACAGACTCTATCTGAGATGATGGTGAAACTGGACAAGACAGATCCCAGAGGGAAACCATAGCCATAGGTTTTACTTTGTCAGTCACTGAGCATGTTCACAAAGGGAAGCTAGAACTGCATCAGTTGTCAGCAGAGGACCCTCGTCTTCTGTATGCTTAGCCTAAGGCCCATTCTCTCATAAACCTCTGTGAATGTTTTCGAATTGTGACCTCTGAGTGTGTGCACACAAAAATGTTTTCTGCATAATGCAGCTGCTCATTAGTCTGCAGTTAAATGGCAGTGAAGGGCTTTGGGAGGATATTACCAGAGGCAGGGATGGGGCATGGGAAGTCAAGACATTTGCCCCCTGGTTGAAATTACCGGAGAAACAACTTGACAGTTGGACTTTTTCATCAGAAAGTGCTTCTGGTCCAGGGTTTAGCAGTAGACCTGCACCAACTCGAAGTGAAAGCTGTAGCATTGTTCTTCCTCAGGCAATCATGGTCCAATAGAACTTGAAGTTTTATAAACTGTAGATACAGACCATGCTCAATCTGAGAGCTCTCACACAACTGCAGTACTCTATTGTTTAACATTGGAAATGGCAGCAAGGAGCTGCTTTTGGAGAGGATCAGTAGTTCAACAATAAAGTACACTTATGCAGAATCTTTGAAAGAGAAATACATCACAGGAACATTATTGAACAACATATGACATGGGACCAGTGAAGAAACTATTATACAGGTGACCAAGACTTGGTCAAAAAGGTAGGTTTCAAAAGCATCTGAAAGGAGAAGGAAGGCAGAAGGAGGTGGATTTGTTTAGGGAGGGAATCTTGGACTCAGGCAAGTAAGGGGAAAATTGAGAAAACATGAATAGCCATAATTGAAGGATTAGAAATATCTCGGAGGGTTACAGCAATAATGAGGAGTGACTTGAAAGCATGAATCTTTAAATATACTCAGTGCATCTATTCAAATGAGCCCCTTGGTGTTTTCCCATGACTAACATGAAACTAACTGGTGTACAGAGGAGAGATGATCGACAGAGGGGATTAGAAGGGAGTTGAGGAAATGTTTTTCATTCATAGGTGTTTTAGGAAATTCATGGCCTGCAAGGGTGGCACAGACAGAAACATTCACCTATAGTTAAAAGGAACTTACAGGAACTGCTGAACAGTCATGTCCTACAGGCCTATGGACCAAGTGTACAAATGTGGGATTAGGCGATAAGGTTAGGATTATCACAGGAGCTGTTCATTGACTGACATGGACATGATAAACAAAATGACCTCATGTTGTTTCACAAATATTCCACAGTTATCCAATTTTTCTGTCTTTGCCATTCTGGCTAGAGGTGTTACATTGTCAATCCTCTACTCTCACAGCTTTACCATTTCTTCTTTTTGGGTGCTTTCTGTCAGGATCCTGATGACTTTTCATTCTTGAATCTTATCAGAGGCAAAACCTTTACTACAGTTATCACTCTGAATTGTTCTAATCTTCCCTCACCCTCTGTAAAAACTGACTAAATATTTATTTACTGTCAGCACTGCGGCTTTGTTCTGAACAACTAGAATTTCAAAGTAATCCTACTTTCACTCTGGACAGTAGCAAACATGGTGGAGGGGCAAAATGTGAGTCAGGTGGGGCAGTTGCCATGTAGGAGTTCTGGGGTTGGAGGACCAGGATGAGGGTAAAGAGGAATTGTAGCCTCTTGTTCAAAACAGTGTCTGATTGAGGAATTTCAGGGGGTGGGTGGTCCATGCAGACAGGCAATCCCTGACCTTCCTGCAGACCCCACCCAAGATCCCCTATTCCATCATCACTCATCTTGGGATCCCTTGCTGATACAGGGCTCTGGTGGGTGCAATGCTGCGAGCTGCCTCTGTTCTCCCACTGGTGCTGTCTACAATGCTGGCCTACAATCGGACAAAACTCTGAGGGGAAGGATTTCTGTTGAATAATGGGATAAGGATCTGAAGGATTTAGATTGAGGAATGCCTTAAGCACCACACAATGTCACTTAGACTTGTGGGGAGAACAGACCAGGATCTCAAAGCAGGGAGACCCACTATCCAGTTCTTCCCCTTGGTGCCTGTAACAAGAGCCTACACTGAAGGAGCACGCACTATTGGAAGGCCAGAATTTGAAAGAGCACAATAGAGTTGAATGGTCAGTGTCAGGGGGCAATCCATCATTGGAGGGTCAATGTTGAGGGAGCACTGCACAGAGAGAGGGTCAGTGCTGAGGGAGTGTCGCACTGTCAAAGGTTCAGTGTTGTGGGAGCAGTGGACTGTTGGAGCGTTAGTGCAGTCAGAGGGTTAGTGCTAAAGCAGCAATTCAAAGTTGGAGGTTCATTACTGAGGGAGCACTGTGCTGTTGGAAGGTCAGTACTGGGTGAATACTGTGCAGTGGGAGGGTTAGCACGAATG
>JAHRHZ010000217.1:11532903-11552994 GCA_024137785.1 Ginglymostoma cirratum
ACTTTGCAGTTGGAGGGTCAGTACTGAGGGAGCACTGTGCTGTCGGATGGTCAGTACTGGGGGAATACTGTGCAGTGGAAGGGTTAGTACTAATGGAGCACTTGCAGTCGGAGGGTCAGTGCTGAGGGAGCACTGTGCAGTCGGAGGGTCAGTACCAGGATGCACTGTGCTATTGAATGGTCAGTGCTGAAAGAGCATCACATTGTCGGAGGGTCAGTGCTGAGGGGATAAAATATTAGATTGTGTTTCCTACATTATAAAACCGATCATACTTCAAAAAAGCTCTTTTATAAGCAGTGAGGCACATCAGGTCAAAGGACAGTCCTTCAACAGCACCTTCCAAACTTGAGGCCTCTGCAAATTCGAAGGACAAAGTCAGCGAGACATGGGCATACCACCATCTGCAGCTTCTCCTCAAAGATACACACCATCCGGACTTGCAGAAATATTGCAGTTCCTTCAGTGTCGCTGGGGCAATATCCTGGAACTCTCTCCCAAACACTGCGGATGATTCTACACCTCAAGTACAACAGCATTTCAAGAGGCATCTCATCACCACCCACCACCTTCTCCAGTGCAATTATAGTTGGGAAAAAAAGGCTGGCCAAGCCTGTGACACCCCCCAATCCCATAAACAAATTAAAACGCACAACAATATCTACCACTTGAGTGTAATTTGTACACAGTTGCGTTCATGCAATAAACTACATCTTGTAAAAAAAGACAAAGGATTGTGGATGCTGGAAATCAGAAATTGCTGGAAAATCTCAGCAGGTCTGGCAGCATCTGTGGAGAGAAAAACAAAATTAATGTTTTGGATTCAGTGACCTTTCTTCAGAACTGACTTTATCAAGGAAAAGATTGGTATATGTACTAGAGAGAGGGAAATGAGTAAACGGTAGGTGGAGATGGATCCCAGAGATAAACAGTCGGGCAGACAAAGGAATGTAGACAAAAGTACATCTTGTTTAAGACAAGAAGAGTCTCTTCTCATGAGAGCACCAAGTGGTTTTCCTCTACTGGAATATACCAAACAGACCCTGTTGATTCCTATCTTGTAAGAGGATGGTGGCAGCAAACCTACTTTGCAGTGAGAAATAGACAGGGAACCTATACAACACGATAAGCAATGATATGGATTGTTTGTATGACAATTTCCACCCCAGCCTCTTTGATCCAATGGAAAGCCCACGCTTGACCACGTAAGGATGCACTTAACACCGTCTGTCGCAAGCCTTCCCTAAAAGAGACGACAGAGGGCTGTTACCAGCTGTCCAGGTATGTGTGCCAAATTCCTGTTGTCTGGATTAAACACCACTTATTGACGTGCCTGACACATTAATGCTGTGCTGAAGGACCTGAATACACACCAATACCTACACAATCTGATAAACGATTCCATATATTACCGAGTGATGTCTGCAACCACTTACAGTGTTTATGGGTTAATACCAGCTACTGGTGTGAAAGTTTCAACTTAAAGTTGCGAGTGTTCCCTAGTCATAAACATTTTTGGAAAGATTTTGGAAGCAGTGCTTTCAAACAGATGTTTCTTGACGAATGCTACAGGTCAGGAATTGCTGGCACATATCTGCGATTGTTTATCATAAAGTTGTCACGATTAACCTTTGTGTATCTTTAGTTTATTGTACTCTGCCAATATTTTAATTAAATCTGTACAATATTAACAGATTTACTCAGTTCATGTGAACTGAAGAACACTTACTGATTTAACTGAAGCCACTTTAGCGAGGGATTGATTATAATGAAAATTGTTGTAAATAGTCTGATGAATTGGAAAATGATGTGTAGCCCTATAATATGCTCACTTCACAGAAGAAAGCTGAAAAGTTACTGCTGTCACTTTAAGCCAAGTTTGTCCTGTGTTTCTTCAGTGTTTGAAGTATTATATCCTTCCACCTGTTGTTTTCTTTTATTCCTAGCTTTACAATGATCTTGAACTTTGATGCTATTTTGCAATTATTCTTTTTAAATGTTTGATAGCGTTCCAGTAAATGTTTTGTGAAATACTCACAAGTTATGGTCTAGATTTTGTGCCAGGCAGACACTGGTGATTTGTTGATGAATCAGCTTCCCCCTCATGAGAGTCGTATTCTTGTCAGCAGTAACAAGTCATTCAGTGCGGTACAAGGTAATCAGCTCTCAGAAATGCATTAGTTGGTTCTTACTAACGGGCATCAGTGCAAACAGCAGGACAAACATTTCCAAAATGGAGAAATCAGGGCCAAGAAATTGCAAACGTTAGACATGGAGCATGTATACAAGACCTCAAAATGGCAGATGTGATATCTTTGTAAGACACATTGTGTAGTACATGGAGAGCCAACACAGAACTAAACCAATTTAATTATGTTTAATCAACCTTCTCAGATAATACTTCCAGTGCAGGTGAGACTTGAACATAGACTTTTTGACCAGAAGTAGGGACACCAACACAGCACCACAAGACCCCTGTAGACTGGTTTAGCCTGGTGTATACATTTTTATAAATGGCCACAAGAGAGGTCTATCACCCTCCTCCATCCTCAATGAATGTGTTCTACACTGTTCAAGATTTGATACAAGTTGTATACATCGTTTATTTTCCATTTATTTCTAAATCCACTGGTTTTCTGTTCCTAAGAGGATATCTGCTCTTTTCATTAGAACATTCAGACGTCGGTGAAGGACCTTGACCCAATTTGGCCTGAGACTGAGAAGTTATTTCCATCAAGGACTGATTTTGTATTTGACCTTCAATTGTAGTGTCCTCTTCATCAGACATGATGATTATGACTCAGATCTCAACTACTTTCAGGCACTACTTTTGTTGGAGAAACTATTGGTCCTCAACTCATAACCTAACTGTCCAAATGATCAGATCCATCTAATTCTTTCCAACTCCTTTCTCCTTCATGAATGTCTGAAAGCAAAACATGATTTATATGGACCAAACCCAACCTCTCCACGAACAAACATCTTGGCTAAACATGTGTGAGCACCAGGTGTACTTACGGCTCTCCCTGGAAGCTACTTCAACCTGTTCTGCCACCTTAACCTTCTAATTCGACTTCAGACTTTTATCTCACTCTACCCCTATAATGACACCATTTCCATCCACATTACTTCTTCTACTAATTGTGCTAAATATGGCTTTAGCAATGAAAACTGCTCTCTAGGCTGTCTTCCAAGAAACAATTCAGCTGGTGTTCTACCATTGGTGATATGAGGTACGTTTTGATAAATAAACAAAAATATTCACCAGTTTGAGATTCAATAACCTTTGACATTTCTTCCAGTTTCTGTCAAGCGTCTGTTTAATGAGACCATGTTTAGTAATTTGGACTGTGTGCTCTGCCAATCCATTTGAAGCAGGATGATATGGTTTAACTCCATTCATAACATTTGAAAACTCTGCTAAACAAAACTGTGGTCCACTGTCAGCCAAACTGGCAGCAATCAAACTACGAAAACACTCTAAAGCTTTGCTAATTATTCATTTTATTGGGACCAACTCAACACATTTCAAATGGCTACATGTCAAAATGAATAACTGTTGTCTTTCAAATTCTGCTGAATCAATGTCCAGCCTCTTTTCTACATCTAGACAAACACCACTCTTTCTCAATGTCTCTTCCACGTCCTTGTCTAACGTTAGCCACCAAAGATAATTTTGCACTCGACCCTTTGTCAGATTCAACCCTAGGTGCTGATCATGAAGATCACATTGCAACTGTGATTTGTGTCTTTTCAGAATTACAACTCTGACTCCCCACATAACACAACCTTTATCAACTGACAACGCATTCTTACAAATAAAAACTAAGCCTGATTTCTCAATATAATATTGCATTGACCACCTTTTTATTGCATTCAGTGGGTGTTGGCACCACTAGCTTTTCCAGCATTTAATGCACACCTTATTTGCTCTTGAGAAGGTGGTAATGAGCTGCCTTCTTGAATCACTGTAGTCCATTTGTAGATACAACCACAATGGTGTTAAAGGGGAGTTCCACGATCTTGACCCAGTGACACTGAAATCTGGGTGAATATTTCTGACTCAGGATGGTGAAGAATTGCAGGCTGTGGCATTCACATGTAACTTGTCCTTCTAGACAGTCACAAGTTTGGTGCTATCAAAATAGCCTTGATGAGTTGCTGCAGTACACCTTGGAGATGGTACACACTGCTACTACTGTGTATCAGAGGTGAAGAAAGTGAATGACCTCTTGAAAAGTTTCAGATGCTGAAGAAACAACAAGTGGCAGCCTATAAAACTGAAGTAGACTAATGTGAGTGTATGACTTTGATACATCACTGAACTAAAGTTGTGGACAGATATTTCTTAGAATCCCTACAATATGGAAACAGGGCCTTCAGCCCAACAAGTCCACACTGACACTCAGCAGCATCCCACCCAGACCCATCCCCCTAATCTACACATCCCTGAACACTATGGGCAATTTAGCATGGCCAATCCACCTAACCTGCACATCTTTGGATTGTGGGAGGAAACCCACACAGACATAGGGAGAACATGCAAACTCCACACAAACAGTCACCTGAGGCTGGAATTGAACCTGGGTCCCTGGTGCTGTGAGGCAGCAGTGCTAACCACTGAGCCACTATGCCACCCTATATTGTCAGATATAATTTTGAAAGAACATAGCCTCCTGACAACATAGTGAACAAATTCTTGATGTTTGGCAAATTATCAGGTAGACTACATTCAAATACCAGATTTTCAGTTGTTTTATGATTGCCACATTATCTTATACTTCCTCAGAGATAGTAAGAACTGCCAATGCTGGAATCAGAGATAACATGGAGCTGGAGGTACACAGCAGGCCAGGCAGTGTCAGAGGAGCAGGAAAACTGACATTTCGGGTCTGGACCCTTCTTCAGAAAAGTTTCAGAGGCTGAAGAAACAAGTGGCAGCCTATAAAACTGAAATAGACTAATGTGAGTGTATGATTTTCTGAAACGTCAGCTTTCCTGCTCCTTTGATGCTGCCTGACCTGCTGTGTTCATCCAGCTCCACACTGTGTTATCTTATACTACCTTTTACCTTTGGTACTACGATTATAGAGTACTCTGTCCTGAGGAAGTCACTCGACCCAAAATGTTAACTCTGATTTCTCTCCACAGATGCTGCCAAACCTGCTGAGCTTTTCTAGCAATTCCTGTTTTTATTTACTCTGCTCAACTTTTGCAACAGTCTCCTCTGTTTTCAGTCTTTTCAGCTCTTGCTCTATTTTCTCCCTAATAGCACTGTACACTAGGCAAGACCTGCACTAAACTAGTCTGCATCTTTAAATTGGTCTGATACCCTTGAATTGGTTCACCAATTCCACCAAACACCCAGGGATACTTTGCAATATGTTGTCTTGTGTTTCAAGTTTCCCTACTGTGCAAAAAGTCTTGTTACCATTTAACTCCAGGGTTTTTAACCGCTTCCTTCCAAACAAGGCTTCTTTCTGATCCTTCAGTATAATAATGAGAAATCTAGCCCATTGTTCTCTATAGATGATTTGAACTATCAGCTTCCTCAGGGTGGGGATTTCTTAATTCTATGCGTGATTTCTCTGACTGATGCTGACTTGATTGCCGATAATTTAGTGATTCAGGAATCACACTGACTGATGTCTACCTGTCAACCTTCATGTTCAATGAGGCTCCACCCAATATAGGTTAGACTGTCATGCCCGGTGAATTTTCATTGGATGTTTTTATTGTTTCTTATTGGATGGATCTCACCTGACCTCTCATTGACCCGCTGTTGTTTGACAACTGCTTGCAATGACTGCCATTTCCTTCCATCAACATTTCCTCCATGTACCTTCCCCTGTTATGTCTTGGCCAGTTGACCTTTCTTCTTGCAGCTGTAGCACTCTGTGTTCTCTAGTGGACAACGATGTGCCCAGTGTTGGCCGAGGCAGCCGTAACCGGATTTTGTGAGCATCTTTGTTGCAGCCTTTGGCTCACATAGCTGCAACTTACTTAATTCAGCGTTTGACCAGGAGTTGGTAACTTTGACTTCTTGTGAGTAACATTCCACCATACCCACGGACATTGTAATAAAACAAAGAACTGCAGATGCTGAAGATGTGAAACAAAAACAGAAATTGCTGGAGAAACTCAGCAGGTCTGGCAGAATCTGTGGAGAGAAGGCACATACATTGTGCTTGGTGACTTATGTCAAAGGTTAATTTTGGCAATGTAAGCAACTTGCCCCAAACGCCCTTTTTACACCCTGCACAGATCTGTCCTGTACAGCTCTCTCTCGAAATTCTCCAGACTTACAATGGATGCACAGCGTTTTCAAAGTCACGGTAATCTCTCCAATATCCTCATGGTGTAACTGATCCCTTATTCCAATAGTTTGGGATTGTTGTGTTGCTCACATTTTACACACTGTGTCCGACAGCAGCCTGTCTTTTAGTTTATGTTCTTGAGTGTTTCATACATTTTGGGCCTGCCTCAGTCAGAAATATCGCCCTTTTCCCTTACCCCACTTCCAGCTCAATAGGTGGATTATCAGGGTATTATTAGCTGTGAAAAACATCATGTCATCCACATAGCCACCGAAACACTCTCAATCATGATCGTACTCTCCTGTAATATTAAATCAGCCATCTTCGAAGGTCAGTCCACCTATGTGTACAAACTGTCTTTTTGCAAAATCCAGGTTTTGACACTCTTTCTCAGCAAAGAATAATTCAGATGGAAGTTTATCCAACCCAAATTTATTTGGCTATGAACATTACTATCCCCTTCTCATTCCCAAGTGTGACATCTTTGTGGGACATACTAAAACAGGACAAATGGAGTATCAACACCTAACTAAACCGGTTTATGCTGAATATACATTGATATAAAAACCGAAAGAACTGTGGATGCTGTAAATCAGGAACAAAAAATTAAGTTGCTTGATTGCTCAGCAGGTCTGGCAGCATCTGTGAAGAAAAGAAAAATCAGTTAACGTTTCAGGTCCAGAGACCTTTCCTAAGAACCTGACTTGATACGTTAATCCTGATTTTTTATTCGCAGATGCTGCCACACCTGCTGAGCTTTTCCAGCAATTTCTGTTTTTATACATTGATATAAATGACCACAAAAGAATGCTATTACAGCAGGTAGGAAGCATATGCTAACACAGGGTCAGAAATTGACTGCCTGTCAGCTTAGTAATGGCAGCAAAGAGGTGTCTAATAACATGTCTGAGGCAGGCATTATCCTTTTGCATAGGCAAGTAAGGAGTTTCATGCTTGCTTGAGGACCACTCTCCAAGGTTGGGTTGTCTCTGGACAAATCATCACCAGCCACATTCACAGACTATCTGCAACAAAGAAGGTAAGTAAGTAGCCTGAGGTTAAACCCGTTTCAGAGATAGTAGGAACTGCGGATGCTGGAGAATCTGAGATAACAAGGTGTAGAGCTGGATAAACACAGCAGGCCAAGCAGCATCATAGGAGCAGGAAAGTTGACGTTTTGGGCCTAGACCCTTCTTCAGAAAGGGTCTAAAGAAGGGTCTGGGCCCGAAACGTCAGCTTTCCTGCTCCTATGATGCTGCTTGGCCTGCTGTGTTCATCCAGCTCTACACCTTGTTATCTGAGGTTAAACCCATCTGCACATATTGATCCCAACCTGTGTCCAAGCGCAAGACAGTCTTTTTTCATGTAAATGTAATCAGCCAAATGAGTATGTCACCACAGAGGTTCACTGAAACAAAAGCCCAAGGCCGAACAGAATATATTCCTGATTGGTAATACGCAAATTTTGGATGTAAATTGGACATTAATATTGGAAGAGTGTGTCATATTTTTTCACATTGGGTCTCTGTCAATTTTTCATTCTGTTAAACCGAGAGCAAAAAGTTGAAGGTATTGAATTGGTAAAAGTAACCCCAAGTTTTTGGGTAGATGTCAAATAAAGGTGAAATAAGGCCAGGCCTAGGGCAGCACATAAATCATTTTCCAGTATTCCAACTCATTTATCACGGTGGTATTTACAACTCATTGCCAACTCTAACCCGCCAAACTGGGGGGCTTTGAACTGTTGGTGCAAGTTTAAGAGTCTACTAAGGACATCCCATAAATGTAGGATCATTTTGAATAGCATTCTTCTTGTATCTCCATTTTCCTGAGGCTTTTTTTAATGGAACCTTTTAACCACCTGCGATCCAGTACACAACACCACCCACCCCACCCGGACTCTTCCTCCACTCCTGGGGGAATAAGTAGAGGTCAAATGATAGAATTTGACTCAGATCAAGTTGCAGCAAAGATGTCTGCAGCCAACTGCCAATCCAAACCTGCTGTTCAGAAGCTCTTGATGTGGCTGGGGCAAAAAATATCCCAGGGCTGATGTCAGTTCAGCCTCTAGGTTGCAGTTCACCTAACTGATCGGGGAGCCCGAGACTCATGCATTTGTTTAAAGAGCTTCAGGCTTTATCTGGTGGGCTTCATACTGACAGCCTTATTTGATGCCCACTAGGTTTTCCAGAACAAGGAATTGACCTCAAAAAAGTGTTGCAGACTGGCACATTGCAAGGTCCAGGACTGTGCACTGAGGGACGCACTAAACCTTGGGGCAGCTACCACCAAGACACAGTGGAGAAAGACCACCGTCTGAGGTCTTTCTGCCAATGTTAAATGGGGGTCTGTTCAATTATCAGACCCTCCCGGTGCTCAAACGTGTGCAAATACAATCTTGTCTTCTTCATTGTAGGAGATGCCTTTGGTTTGTTTGATGGACAGAGTCAAACTCTAATGTTTGTTTGTTTCCTTGATATGCTACTGTACAGAACTGAATTTCATTTCTGCCTATGAATATATAAAGTTTTTTCATGAATAACGTATATCTTTGAAATTAAAAAACGATGCCTATTTTAATAAAGGATATGTTTGCCTGCAATGTGAAAATGCTGTCAAAATGTGAAAAGCTTCACCAAAACAGGAAAATCATAGAATCCCTACAATGGGGAAAGAGGCCTATGTCTTACTGACTTATAAAGCGGGAGAATGGGGTTGAGGAACTTATCAGCCATGATTGAGTGGCGGAGCAGACTCGATGGGCCAAATGGCTTAATTTCTGCTCCTATGTCTTATGTCTTAGGCCATTCAGCCCAGCGATTTGCACTGACCCTCTGAGCAACATTCCACCCAGACCCAGCCCTATCCCCATAAACCCACATTCTCCCATGGCTAATTCACACAACCTGTACATCTCTGGACATTACGGTACAATTCACCATGCTGATCCACCTAACCTGTACATCTTTGGACTATGGGAGGAAACCCATGCAGATACAGCGAGAACATACAAATTCCACGCAGTCGCCCAAGACTGGAATCGAACCTGGGTTCCTGGCACTGTGAGGCAAATGTGCTAACCACCGTGCTTATGGAAAAGGTGCTGGGATGTTAGGAAATGTAAATTGCAGCTGTCAACTGTAATTAATACAGGAATATGGGATGGGCTATAATGCCACAATAAACAGCAACCACATCTAATTGTGTTTTGGTGGTTTATGCATGAATGCAAGGACACAGTTTATAAGTTAATGTGCTTGGTGTAGAGTCTTGCTGGATGGGAAGACAGACTGGATGACTGGGGGTAAGGGTCACCTTATTTGTGGCCTTCAAATTTTAAGGATGTTGTAATAAAGAACTGAGAAATTCAAACAGCTACAAATCAGGACCATAAATTTCAATGTTGACCTACCCATCTGTCTCTGCCATTAAGCGTGGCTTCACACCAGGAGTATTCTCTCTCAAACTTATCCCATAATTGAATGAGTAATGAAATCATTAATCAAGCTCAGGCAATGCATTTTTCCCGTACTACACCATATTCTGCATCTGTTTACTCTTCATCAGCTGCCTAATCTACCTTATTTGTGGGTAGCCTCAGCTGTGCTGACTCTCCAAAGGGAAATAGCTCTCTTCTGTAGTATGTGACTGACTGACACAAACAAACTGACATGTTTGGGCCAGACTCCAACCCGACTGCGAACCGAACCCATGGAATCGCAATCTCAGGATCTGACAAGCCTGCCTCTGTAATAATGAATAAAGTGTGGCCCTCTGGACATGGAGTACCTCTGCAATGTGGGTCCTCAGCAGAGACACAACCAATGTTGATTGAAGAGGTCTGAACATCAGATACATTCTTTGTGTCCTCCCGTCCCTGCAATTGATGTCGGACCACATATTGCAAACTGGGGCTCCCTGGATACATTTTGGAAGTTTCCTTTTTCTTTAGTCTGGGTTGGGCACCCCTGGCTGGGCCAGCATTTGTTGACCATCCTTAATTGCCTGAATGGCTTGATAAGCCATTTCAGAGGGCAATGAAGAATCAATCACATTATTGTAAGTCTGCAGTTATGTTTAGGCCAGACCTGGTAAGGATGGCAGATTTTCTTCCCTAAAGAGCGTTATTGAACCTGATGGGATCTTTTTATGAAAACTCAGTTCCAGATTTATTCTTTTAATTTAAATTCCACCAGTTGCCCCGTGCTGGAATTTGAAGCCCCCATCTCCAAAGCATTAGTTTAGGCCTCGGGAATGCTAGTCCAGTGACATTATCACCATGTTCCTTTTTCTGGACTCCCCGGTCATCGGGAATATCCTTCCAGCATTTTCCCTGCTTAGTCCTGTTTGAATTTTATTGGTTTCTATGAGACTCCCCCCTCATTCCTCCATACTCCACTGAATATAGTCCTCATCTAAATTTGATTAAATTCTTGGGGTATGACTTCGTCTAGCACTTACTTCTCTGTTTTTATTTGCAATATGTTGGTCCTTCATTAATTGTGCAGCAATCCATGTAATGTCATTGAGATCTCAATCTACTGTAAAATTGGAGGTTGGAAGAATGAGAGGTGATCTCTTTGAGACATATAGGATTATTAATGGGCTTGACAGGGCAAATGCTGAGAGGATGTTGCCCCTCATGGGAGAGTCTGGGACCAGAGGGTACAGTCTCAGAATAAAGGGCTGACAATTTTCAGACTGAGGTGAGGAGGAATTTCTTCTCTCAGAGGGCTGAGAGTCTTTGGAACTCCTTGCCACAGAGAGCTGTGTGGGCAGAATCCCTGTGTATATTTGAGGCTGAGATAGATTCTTGATCAGTCGGGGAATCATAGGTTAATGTGAAAGGGCAGGAAAATGGATTTAAAGAATGTTGGATCAGCCATGATCCTATTGAATTTTGGAGTAGGCTCGAAGGGCTGAATGTCTGTTTCCTATTCCTATTTCTTACGGTCCAGCTCCTCACAAACACCAGCGCGAGAGACAGGTTTGGACAGAACAATGGGCTGGTCAGTTATCCCACCTGCATCCCTTCTCTGAGGTACCAGGCAATGGAAGAAACAGCAAATATGTCAATGGACAGAATGAAATAACCTGAAAAGGTTGTGACAATGTCAGAATTAATGAAATCTGTTATTAAGATCCAAAATAAAACTGTACGTGACACTGCCTGTCCGAGGTAAATACGCAGATAGGTGACGTACGACATATTACAAATTCTTGCCTACCAAAAGCTTCTAACTTGAAGATGGCAGGTGAACAATGCTATGCTGGCAATGGAGAATCAGAGTAATGAAAGCAATTATAGACAGGCATATATCTGCATGGGAACAATGCAAAGAGTAAGCACATGTGGCATGCTGTGTCCGTTTGTTGTGTGTTTACTTTGCAGTAATTTGTGTGTTATACACCTCCTTTATTTCCGTGCCTTCTCCACATGCGACAGGCAGAAGCAAGTCAAGTACCAATCTTGTGGAAGGGAAAGTATTGAGGGTGAAGTGGAAGGCAGTGCTACAACAAGTTTTTTGCCACAAGCCAATGACGAGTAACTCAGAAGGAAAAACAGTAAAACGCCCGAATGACACATACAGGTCCAACTCATCTTGTATACCACAAAATTGGAGGCCAATTAATTTCCAAATATAACTTTCACTTTACTGTTTTTTTTATCTGTCTGAGGACTTAGGTATAGTTAAGCTTTCCAAATCTCCATCAAAGAACAGCAAGTAAGTTTTGGGTGATGTAAATAACTAGCCCACCCAGCCAAAGTGCAATATATCCAATTTTTCTGTCTGAGATCTTATCAGAAATGCAGAGATCTAGCATATAATCAGAAGAACCCAATCAGATTCAGATTCCTACCTTATTTAACACCCTATTCCCAAAAAATGTGAGCAATATCAACTTTCAGAATTATATTATGACTAAAGCTATGGAGCATTACAACCCAGAAGCAGGCCATTCTGCCCATCAGCTTGAAGCTATCTTGTTTTAAAGCAGCTGATGCTCATTAAAAGCCTAATGGTATTTGCTTATGCTGGAACTGAGTTCAAACAAAACCATTGTTTTTCAATTCAAATGTGTTTTCATTGAACTAATTCCAATGGAAATCAATGAAGTTTTCCAAGAAACATTGACTCTCCGCATATACTTGTGAAGACACTGCCTTTCAACAGCTGTGTTATTTTACAGGAACAGAGATCAATGAGAACTGTTATGAACATTAATACCACCTTAACTACCTGTAGCTCACCACTTCTGACTGTCTTGTCTATTGCCATAGTGACCTGGAGCTAGCCTTATACACCATTCGAACAGAGCTCAACTCAAGCTTCAAGAACAATATCTTGTCTTTTACAAAGGCACCATCTGGTGTGAACACTGATTTCAGTAACTTGAGACGCTAGCTGTATCCTCACTTTTCAACTCATTTTCATCCCACACCCAACCCCCAGGTTTTATATCTTTCTCATTTTCTCACATTTCTAAATTCCTTCCTCTCCAACTTACATACGTTTGGTTTCTTTAATATCTTAAAATTTCCATTCCTTACCTGACTGAAATGACCTTTATACCATTCATTTCACAACTGTACCGTGTGTCTGTCTGATATTGTCCATTCTCAGCTGCCCTTTTCCTGATTGCATTTGTATCCCACTCTGCTTCTCATACTTAACTGTCATTCTAGTGTCTGTATCTGAAATGATGACCTGCTTGCTCTCTTCATAAATGCTGGAAGACATGTCATCTGCTTGTGATTTAGATTCCCAGCATCTGTTGTAAGAATCAATTATGTCTAACTCATCTAATTCTAAAGGATTGCCACTTTCTTCTGAATAATACTAATTTGCCAAAAAACAGACAGCTCCATTTAAACTAAGCATCACAGTTAAACTGAACACTCAAAGGGCAGGTCCAAACTTTTTGTGGTGTATAGTTTCAACTGAAAGTAACATACAACGGCCCCAATGACCCTGCCCATTTCTTGCATGTTTTACTGAATTACGTATGTTCTTTAGTGAAAAATTATGCAAGTTTGGGTGCTTTGGGACGTTTTAAGAGAGAAAAAATAATTAAACTATGGAATGTTTTTGAAATAGTGCTAGTCACTGCTTCAATATTGCCTCACTGTTTGCTGAAGGTCATCCAAGTAACTTTATATCAAGGCTGAGTTGTCGTTACAAACCAGCTTCTCTGCGTCTTTCTTCAGTCATTCTTGTGGATTTGATTCTGATCAATCTCTCACTGTAAACGTTTCACAATCAGCACTTGCATTAACCCCCAACTCAAGGCATCTCAGTGTGCACAATAAACTATCTTCCTCCACATTTGCAGGCAAATCTTAGCAGACTGCATGGCACTTGATGTAAATGGCGATCAATCATGTTGGCCGCCAGAATCCTGAAACTTTTTGAGATTCTTGGCACCAACACTGTCTCTAGGAAGCGGTGCTCATTCAGTTGTTACCATGTCACTGAAACAAATGGGGACAAAGCTCCAATTCGACCAGCTGAATGCATTCTCTGCTATACTGTTACTGTAAATCTTCCTATGTACTGCCCATTGTATTCCCGACCTGAACACGCTGTAAATGTTTGTAATAACACAAAACATGTCTAAACCAACATCTGCTTTGTGCATTCTCTTCTCTTTCTACCAGATATTCCAAATAATAGAAATTCCTTACAATCTGAGACAGAACAAAGAACAAACAATGGCATTCCTAAAATCCAAGCAGCAATAATTGAAGCCTCCGCACATACGGAAAACATCAGGGATTTTATGACAGGCTCGAGAAACAGTTTCACATGCACCACACACTACAATAACATGGGAGAAGAATCACTTACACTATCAAAATTCAATTAGCAATTACTTTCTGTTGGCAGCTACATTTGCCACCAAGTTATAAGCAATATCTGTTTTACAAAGTGTCCCTGTAAAACCATCAACAATAATTAGAATGCGACTCATGTGCATCCAGTGTCTGTGGGGTCAATGTAGAGGTAGCACCAAAGGCTCAGATATAGACACAGCTGGGAGCGATTAATGATAAGGGTTTCTACTTTTTATCAGTCCTCTTTGTAACACGGTAAAAATATAAGCAGCAATAATAAGAGATGCCTTCCAGTATCCTAGTGGCAAGGTAAGTATGGATCAGAGCAGCTGGACAGTGACCACTGTCAGACAGCCCTGTTTCTGAGGAGCCCTTGTGTCACTGTTACACTCATTCCCATCGGCACAGTTTGCAGGTCCCTGAACAAACAGTAGGGGGCAGGTCTTCAATCGAGCCACTCAGAACACACACAAGTGAGTGGCCTCACATGAGCTGTTGGACAGGCACAGAGACTCGACTCTAGGATTTCCGTTCCTGAGCAACCGATGCTTTCAAAATGTTTTAGCTTATGCTTATCCCTCATCAGCCATGGACTGTCAATCCCCGTTTTAAATTTAAAACGTGGTTAAATACAAAAATGACAGAACCTTGAATGCCATGAGTTGCTGTACCATTGATGCTAAAAACTAAATTGTAATATTACAACTAAAATAAACCTCATAAATACTGAACATGTCAGAGATGCTCAAGCAGGTCTGGCAGCACCCATGGGGAGAGAACCAGAGTGAATATTTCAGGTTCACAGCCTTTGATCAGAGCTGCAAGGAAATAGAATGTCATTCTAACATCACATTCTTAAGTAGGCTTTAAGTGGGTCAAATGGGGGAGGGTGGGAAAAAAACACACGGAACTTGCAAAGACCACCAGCTTTAGCTACATGGGCTGCTGGACAGCAAGACGTTGGTGCCAGAATCTCCAGTGTGGGCCCCTGGGGCTACTGGAGGCTTTCGCTCCCAGAAGTCACCCACCCTCCACCTCTAATTGTCTTTCAGACCTCACGAACCTGCCTCACCCTACCTTATTGAGATCGCCGGGCCCAGGACTTACCAGGGCTCCCTGGGAGAGGTGACACTGCTTGTATCGCTGTTGTCAGCAGGTGCTGGTAGGACTACAGAGCAGTCAGATTTTAGTGAGACCTCTGCCCAAGTTTGGAGTGGATCATGCACGAGTCACAAAAAGACTAGCATCCAAGCTCAGCAGAGAATAGGGAACGTAAACCGAATATTGACCTTTATTTGAAAGGGAATTGAATATAGAAGGGAGGTTATGCTAAAATTTTAGTCAGACTACAGTGGGAATACTGCGAACACTTTTACGCCCCTTATCTAAGGAAAAATAGTCTGACACTGGAGACTGTCCAGAGAGGGTTCACTTGGCTGATATCAGGTACGGAGGGACTGTCTTATGAGGAGAAGTTGAATAGATTGGGCCTGTTCTCGTTGGAATTTAGAAGAACGAGAGATGGCCTTATTGAAACATATAAGGTTCTTTGGGGACATGGTAGGGTAGATGAGGAAAGGTTAGTGCAGCTTGTGCGAGAGTCTAGGGCCAGAGGGCATTATCCCAGAATAAGGAGCTGCTCATTTAAGACAGAGATGAGCAGTAATTTCCTCTCTCAGACGGTGCTCAATCTGTGGAATTCCTTACTGCAGAGGGCCATCAGGGCTGGGTCATTAAGTATCTTCAAGGCTGAAATAGACAGGTTTTTAATCCGTAAGGGAATCAAAGGTTATGGAAGAAGGCATGAAAGTGGAGTTGAAGACTATCAGATCAGCCATGAGCACATGGCAGAGCAAACTTGATGGGGTGAATGGCCTTCTTCTGCTCTTATATCTTATGGTGTTATGCCTCGCCTTAAAGCAATAAATGCTGTTCCTAGCCTTAGATTGCTTTCGGGGGAGGGGGATTGTGTGCCAGCAATGTACCCGGGGGAGGGTGGGGAGGGGTGTGGGCACCATAACATCCTGTTAAATCCAGCCCTAGGTTTCAGATTTCCAAAATGTACAATATTTCATTTTTGTATTTGCATTCCTTCTTTTCTATTTATTCCTGTCCTTACTCTTGGAGCTACGATTACTTTTAATAGTAAAATAAATAGACGCATTCCTGAAAAGTGTTCTTCTGGTTTCCTTGATTTAGCAGTGCATTTCAGGAGCAACATCACTTTGACTGATAACTGCTAACAAAGCTTGTTGAACTAAAGGTTAAAAATTACTCCTTGATTTTGATGTGATGTCCCTCACTGTGATTACCCTGATGCTCTGTCAATATATCTCATGACAGCACTTCAGATGTTTGGAAAGATTGCAGTCCTGGGTAAACTTCTGTTGAAATAAAATCATTAACTTGTTTTTCCCCAAAACGAATAAGAAGTCTTGTAAATGTGAAAAGAGTCATCAGTGAAAGGATCTCAAATATGTGGTGGCACGAACAAATTATAATGAAATCACTGACGCTGCACAGCCTAGCTACTACCAGCCTAAATGTCAGAATATGGACAAACGATCGAGAGAAAACCTCAAGGAGTGCTGCAGAAATTCCAGGGAAATCTTCAAAGTAACCACTCCCCACACAGAACTTCCCTTGCTCCCACTGCAAATAGATGGATAAACACAAGAGACCACATCATGTTGACCTGTGCTAGGTTTCATTAAAGTATGTTCCTATTATTTACACACACGCGCCACGCACAGACTCATTCAAAACCAAAGCAATATAGTCAAATGATGAAATCAAAACAGTAAAGGTTCAGTCAGGCTGGCAGTATTTTTGAAGATGGAAACAGTCAGGTTTCAGGTTGAGTAGTCCCTGGAAAAAGTTGGAGATGAATTCCTTTAAAAAAGAGATCTAAAGCCTGTTCTTCCCAGTCAATACACACCCTGCATGAATTACAAACTCTTAGGATGACAGAATTGTTATGGCACAGAAACATGCCATTTGATCCATCCTTTCTACACCAGCTCTCCAGAACAGCACCTTAGTGCCACCCCCTGCACACTGTTTCTATTTAAATAATCACCAAATGCAATTTTGAATGCCTTAATTTATCCTTCCTCCACTACACTTCCAGACAGCGCATTCCAGTTTCAAAGCATTCAATGTATGAAAAAGTGTGGGCTCACATCACATTTGCTTCTTCTTCAACACACAAAATATGGACCCTCTCATTCTTGCTCTTTTTGTGAGTGAAAACAGCTTCTCTCTATCTACACTATCCAGCCTCTTTGAAAACTTCTATCAAATGTTCCCTGAACCTTCTTCTTTCCAAAGGGAACAGTCCCAACTTCTCCAATAACTGAAATTTCTCATCTGGGATGCTGGCCTCTGTGCAGCTATTTCACTGGTAAAACATCCAACTTTACACTTGCCCTACCACATACAACAGAGCTCCTGTCAAACAGTCCAGGCACCACGAGAATTTCTTGCCAATATTAAATTGTGTGTGGGAACTTGGTTTTCACTGTCTGTACACTGTACAGGGATTGCTAACAGGAAGCAGTCAGCTGGACAACAGAGAGCCCACGTTACCCAGCACCCACCTGTTCGATCTCCATAGTGACTCAAATGCAAATGGACTGAAGACTCAAAGAATGAAGACATGGTAACTGCTACCTGGGATATTTGGCACTGACCTGCGCAGTTCTCTGCGTACACATTAGCTAGACATTGCGAGTTACCCCATGTGGCTCTCACAATATAATGTCTGCACTCCACCATAAGGAAGACTGTAATCCTGGCGAAACCATATGTTTGATTCACCTGATTCAATCTAACAAGAGAAATGCATTTTTCTCTCAAACGGAGAACACTGAGTCTTTTATGCAAGAATACCAGGATAAATTTTACAAATTAGGGGAGCTGCAAATTAGAGTTCTGTGTTCAACTGCCCATCTGCCCTCCAAATGTAGCTAGTTAGATCTCAAATAAGTACACAATAGTAAGTCAGTGACCAGTGGTGTGCCACAAGGATCTGTGTTAGTGCCTCAATTACTCACTTTATTTGTTAACGACTTGGACAATGGCATAGCAAGTCATATATCCAAATTTGCTCGTGACACAAAATTAGGTGCCATTGTAGACAGGGTAGATAATAACATGCAATTGCAAAAGGATATTAATAGGCTATTGATGGGCAAAACTGTGGCAGATGGAGTTCAATATAAGCAAGTGTGAGGTTATTCACTTTGGACCGAAAAAGGATAGGTCAGGGTACTTTTCTAGATGTTACAGCGTTAGTTACTGTGGATGTCCAAAATGTTCAGGTGTATAGATCTTTAAAATATCACAAACAGGTGAAGTAAATAATCAAGAAAAAAAAATAATGGAATGCTGGCCTTTATATCTAGAGGGCTGGAGTAGATGGATGCAGGTGTTGTGCTGTAGTTATACAAAACCCTGGTTAGGCCAAAAATTTGGGCACAACATCTTCTGAATGGGTATATTGGCCTTGGAAGGAATACATTGTAAGTTTACAAGAATGATTCCTGCACTTCAGGAGTTAGGCTATGAGGAGAGATTACACAAATTAAGTTTTGTTTTCTGTTGAATTTAGAAAGTTAAGTGGTGATATGATTGAAATGTTCAAGATATTGACAGGAAAAGACTGAGTAGATAAGGATAAACTATTTTCACTGGTTAGAGATTCTAGAACTAGGGGATTGTAGAACTAGGGAGCATAGTCTGAGAACTGGGGCCAGACCATTCAGGAGAGATATTAGGAAGTACTTTTACACACAAAAGGTGGTAGGTGTTTGGAACTCTTCCACAAGTGGCAATGGATGCTGGATCAGTTGTTAATTTTAAATCTGAGGTAGATAAATTTTTGTTGAGCAAAGGTATTAAGGGGTATGGGCCAGAGGCAGGTATATGGAGTTAGGCCAAAGATCAGCCATGATTTCACTGATTGGCTGTATAGGCTCAAAAGGCTGAATGGGCCTACTCCTGTTCCTATGCTCCTATATTCCTATGTTCCATTGACCTCTCTCACACAACAGTGCAGAATAAACTACAAGATAATGCAAATATATCCAGGTCCAACCTGGAAGAAGCTTGGCGAAAGAGCTTCATTGCTATGATCAACACTGCCCTGTTCTGAGGATGCAGCTGTGGCTGCAACCGATGACAGATTTCCCTTAGGAAGCCCTAATGAAGCACCACCATCATACCCATTGTCCTTCCCTCAGGTCCGGGTAGTTGAGTTACTCTGTGAATACCCTGGGCTATCGTGGCCTTCTGCTGCGAACCTGTCTCCCCCTCCATCCTCTTCCAGCAGCTTGTCCTATTCTGCTTGACCTCTGTTCACTCTTCACATCATGCAAATTCCAAGCTAAGTGCCTACAATTGCTGTACAAAGTTAAGAGAGGGCATTAGCTTTTTCTTTTCTTTATTCATTAATGGGACGAAGGCGTCACTGGCTAGGCAGCATTTGTTGCCTAGTTAAGAGTCAACCACATTGCTGTGGGTCTGGAGTCACATGAGCTCTAGAATGGCCCTACTGGCATCACTTTAGTGATGTTCAAAAACAAGGTTTGCCCCCCTTTAAGACAGAGATGTGGAGAGATATTCTGTTGTTGAGGGCAGAGAGGTTTTGGGACTCTCTTCTTCAAAACGATGGTGGAAGCAGAATCTTCCAATACTCTTAAGATGGGAAGAGATAGATCATTGAAAAGAAAGGAAGTGAAAAGTTCTTGGGGTAGGCGGAAACATGGGCTAATCAGATCAGTCACGGTCTTCAAGGGGCTGAGTGGCCCAATCCCACCCCTAATTAAGAGATAACAAGGTGTGGAGCTGGATGAACACAGCAGGCCAAGCAGCATCATAGGAGCAGGAAAGCTTGACGTTTCGGGCCTAGACCCTTCATCAGAAATTTCTGATGAAGGG
>JAHRHZ010000217.1:11553394-11574672 GCA_024137785.1 Ginglymostoma cirratum
CCTTCATCAGAAATTTCTGATGAAGGGTCTAGGCCCGAAACGTCAAGCTTTCCTGCTCCTATGATGCTGCTTGGCCTGCTGTGTTCATCCAGCTCCACACCTTGTTATCTTGGATTCTCCAGCATCTGCAGTACCTATTATCTCTGATACAATTGCCACACCTAAATTGCATGTTTGCATGACATCACATTCCAGAAAGTGAGCCGGCAGCCAAAGACTTAACTTCTGGATCCAGCGGCTTTTCTCACTGGTGGCTGTAATGGGGGCGGAGGGGAGTAGGGGAAGTGGGGTTTGGGGGGTTTACCTAGTTCATGATTACGTCTGTCCTCACATTTTGACTCAAAAGCGGAATATCCAAGCTGTGGTGTCTAGCGTGACTCTCCCGAAAGTGTGCAAGCATGGTTTGGACTCCATTCAGGATATAAAACAACTTCCGTAAAGCACAAACACTGAACGTTGCTGAATTCCATACACTCTACGTCCTAATAATCCTCCATATGGCATTAGTTTTTTCTAACCTCTCCATTTGTTGTTTGACAATTTTGGACTCTGTATCATTGTTATTCCAGTGTCTGAGACAACATGACGGAGAGATTACAACTTCTCAATATATAAACAAAACTGTATAATGCAATCCAGTTCCCCTTTTATTTATTTGTAGGATGCAGACATTGCTGAAAAGGCAAATCTAGCCTCGAAAACAATCCAATAGCAGGGGTAACAGGCGGTGGAGCACATCAGGCTTTGCCGGCCCTCTATCTAATTCACTTGAAGGTAGGAATATGCTTCAAAGACCTTAAGAAGCGTCCAAAGTTGAAGCAGTCAAGTTGGATCAATGGAAGACATGGCCTAGACTTTCCAGTCTGCAACCACAGACGTGCAACAAGTCCCTTCAGATGTCCCAGTGCCACAACTCCACGGGAATTGCTTGGGAAGTCTACACATTTAAGGGGTGATTCCCCCGCACTCTTGGTTCCTCTGAAAAGATCTCTGACTCTGAATGAGAGTCAAATTCATCAGATAGTTCTGATTAACTTCGCTGATTAGTTACCCGGGAAACGTCAGACAGAAAGTTCCTGACCTAACTGATGGGCAATTATAAAAGTCCTTCTTTGAACCCACAAGAAATTCCCCTGACTGCCCCTCACACTGCCCCAACAACACCAACTCATCAATGTAGCTGAGTTTGAGAGGGTGGAGAATGGCGAGTTCCTCGGAGTGACAATAACCGACAACCTGTCCTGGACTTCCCACGTAGACGCGAAGGTCAAGAAGACACAACAACACCTCTTCATCCTCAGGTGGCTCAGGAAATTTGGTATGTCCATAATGTCCCTCACCAACTTCTACAGATGCACCATTGAAAGCAAACTGTCTAGGTACATAACGGCCTGGTATGGCATCTGCTCTGCCCAGGACTGTAAGAAACTACAGGGGTTTATGTGCACAGCCCAGACCATCATGGAAGCCAACCTCCCATCCATGGACTCCATTTACACGGCTTGTTACCATGGTAAGGCTGACAACACATTCAAAGTAATGCTCTTCTACAATGTCTTCTGAGTGGCAGCAAATACAGAAGCTTGAACACACACACCGGCTGGTTCAGGAACAGCTTCTTCCCAGCCGTTATCAGACTGATGAATGGACTCTCTAACTTCAAGTAATGCTGTCCTTGCCTAGCACATGCCCTGTGTGGCGTAACCTGTATGTTTCTGTCCAAGTGTTTTATTTTCACCCTGTGATCTCTATGTCCTTCCTTTCTATAATTTGCCTGTACTACTCGTGAAAATAATTAGATAAATCAAATGAAATCAAATCAAGACCTTGACAACGAGCCCCCTGGCTTGATTCACCAACTCCTCTCACCCGAAACCCCTCTGGACCCAACTACAAACCTTGCCCACCCTTGCACCCTGGCACCTAACACCTACCAGGCTACCCATCTTCCATCTAACAACATGTCACCCACCAACCCCTACACATTCACTCACCCTTCCACTCATATGCAGATTTACTCACCTACACTGATTCAACAACACACCGAGAACTGTTCAAACGTCTGAAAGCTTTAAGGGAACTTACAGAATACGGAAGCCAGTGCTGTAACAAGGATGGTTAGCTTTGACTACCTCCCCTACAGTGCAGTGCTATGATGAAGCTCTCTGATGGAATACCTGAAATAACTCCACAGAAGCTGGTATCCCATCACCAAGTCACCGCTTATTTACACACGCATAGTACTTTGCTGGCTTCCTCAAAGCCAGCTCTCATGGTGAGCAGAACCTCTGACACTCCTGTTTATATCTGTCAGCCAGGGCTTCCTGATTGGACTGGATTAACAGCCCCAATCAGGGAACTCGTACGCTGTGGGGTCCACCTGGCTCACCTCGTTCGAATCATTACAAATACCACTCTGCGCTTCAGAAGAGGCTGGGGTTGGAAGCCCCTGAAATTGAGAGCTCCATTGGTACTTCAAAAAGTTGGAGCACAGCAGCAATCCAACAGTGATTGTCAGCATTCAGATTATTTAGGCCCTTTTCTGAATGGAAGATTTATGCTCCCTCTGTGTGTCCAGGGTAAGCTGAAAACATGTACAGATGAGCATCGCACAACAGGACAACCAAAACCTATCAGGGCATGAACCAGATCAAACTCTTCTTCAGAAATCATTATTCTGTCTTTTCCCTTTTTCCACAGTTTTCTGTTTTTATTTATTTCTCATTTATTTCATTTTGATTTATAACCATCTGCATGAGAACTCAAATGATGGACTGGTTCAGTGCAGGAGGAGATCGGTTGGTCTCTCGTCTTGTGCCAGCTTTTCTTCGCGCTATCTGGTTACCCCGACTGCCTTGCTCTTTCCCCGTAGGCTTGCACATTTGCATCAAATTCCCTTCTTAAAAGTTATTATTAAATATTCTTCCAGTATCCTTGCAGGTAGTGTATTCATGACCAAAGCAATTCACCACATTAAAAAAGTCTCCTCACACTGCCTTCGAATCTTTTCCAGTGTCCTCTGGTTACCAACTCTTCCACCACATGAGCGGTTTATCCTCAGTTACCTTATTAAATTCTGTGTGATTCTGAGCATCTGTAGCAAATCCTCTTTAACAGTTGTTTTAAGTTCGTATGTAGCCTAGGATGCGCCAGGAGCATCATAAATGATTCACTGAAAGGAAAACCTTTGAAAGCAAAAAAATGAAGAATACACTCAGGGTTTCAGGAAACCCTTGTCTTTCAGTGTGCAGCTTCAAGGGTTAAAATATAACACTGCCTTTTCATAGACAGTCTCCAGGGTTACTGTATATTCTTGCCATATAGCAGGCAGTCTCCAGGGGTGCTGTATATTCCTGACTAATGGCAAGCAGCCGGAAAGTTATTGGCAGTGGCGAGGCTGTTAACAGAAAGGCATTTTGTTTTTGGGAACTGAATTGAGGCAGGCCAGAGTTCCCAGCAAAGCCTCCCCAACAACCACAATTGCCAACTGAATAATCATTTTTCTGTTATTAAATAAAAAGCAATTAAATATTCTGTAACCAAAAGACAGATGTAGAGCCAAAACCTTAACTGCAAGTCGGATCTGCACTTACCAGCTGTGATGTGAATTTTTACTAATAATTATTCTCAACTCAGGCTAGAGGTTTTGGTTTATTAGTGACCCAGTTGTACATCAGATTTCAGTCCTGATTTTCAAAGGATATGCCAGCTCTGTGCTGATGGTGGGTGCTAATCTCGGCATCTATTCAATGGGTGCCTGATTTTTCATGCTGCAACTTGTAGATAAGGAAAGGCAACACAAAGCTGGTTTATAATTAGAAACCTCGTTCAGCTGGAAAATTGAGGTCCCTTTGCGAGGCCAGAAATCTGTGCACCACAGCAAAATACAAAAAAAAAACACAATGAGGTCTATAGCATCTTTCAAGAGTCCTTAGATCACACGGTGGGTTGGAGATAGAATGAAAGACAGAAAGCAAGATAGAGAGGAAGAGTGACCGAAGTAACCTTTGTATGATTTCAGCCATACATGCAGGGTCTGCAGTATCTCAAGGTCTCCTAGATGCTCAGTTCTACCATCTGACAAGGAGTGGATGTGCAGTAGAACAAGGAAGAGGCTCATGGGGCTTCAGGTCAACAGAAAGAGAATGGCACTGCAGCAATATTGAGAAAGGGGCTAAAAAATGGCATATTGGTTGCCATTGAGAGGAGGTGTGACAATTCTAGACAGTTTTTTTCGAATTGGTGATCAACAATCAACACTGGTGATCCCTCTTGCCATTGGCCAGCTTTGCTTTTCTCAGGAACTCCCAAACATTAATTCATGTATTCCCAGAAAACACCCTTGCCAGTTAGCTGTCGTGAAACGAGGCTTGATAGTCCCCCAAAGTACACAATGCACTGGTAGACCTACAACTTCTGAGACGCACAGAAACATTTTGCCTTCATATCCTGGACCAATTCAGGGGGATGAAATTTGCAAAATTCAACTCCAGGCCCTAAGCTAGTCAAAACAAGTTATAAGAAGACCTCAGGGAACCCCTGGTAGATCATCCAATGTTCCATTGCATTTTATTTTCAATAATATTGGCCTTCTCCAGGAACCAATTTAGTTTCTCTTTGGCAGTGAAGCACACAAAGCAGCAATTCATTCCGAATGAGAAAATCGTCTTGATGTCTGACCTCGTTTTATGCTTATGGATCTCCATATACAATCTCTACATTGTTCCCAAAATTATCTATGACTATAGGACCTAGGAGTAAGCAGGTTATCTTCTTGAGCTCTTCTACCATTCGATAGGATCATGGCTGATCTGGTTGTCAAATCAAACCCCACTTTTCTCTCTGCTCCCCTTAACATTTCACTCCCTTGTCTATCCACAATCTATCTAACTCAGGCTTGAAGTTCAAACTCCCAACTTCCACTGCTTTCTAGTTTGAATAATTTGCTTACACGGACAAACGCTGGCTTCTTCTTCTTAAATATTTCAAAAATGTCTTGCGGAAGGCTACATTGTTTTTAGACTAAGAAGATCCAGTTCCATGAGCGTGCTGTGAACATCCAGGATTTTAACGGTATTAACCCAGTGGCACATTTTGCCGTCTTTTCTGGGATCTTTATATCACTTTCTGTGTTTTATTTGATCAGAACCATTTATCATAATTTTCTGCAGACTATAAGCACTATAAGGATCTTTGGAAGTTAACGCAGTGGAACACGTCAGTTTCATTTCCTTTCAAAAGACTTAAATTGAGTACTTGACATTGGCTTTGACCACACACCTTTACGTTCAAGTCTTCTATGAGCTGTGGATCTAGATCCAACTACAATAGTTGGGGTATCCTGATATCTTGGAGATGAAGTGTGAAAGTGGGCCTGCAAGCAGAAGGTACTTTGGCTTAGGAATGGGTTTTCTTGCAAAATTATATTCTTCTATTCATGTGCAGGTAATCTTATTGGAATGATATCCACCAAACGCCCTCCACAGCACACACACCCCCTTCCCCCAAGATCCCTGGTCTTTATCAACAGATCCTTCAGTTTCAACCTCTGGGTGTCACATTTAGACGGCACGCAGTTAGCAGTTCACTGTCTGCCACCAAGGAGCATCACTCAACCTCTGCTCATTGTTCCCACACTTACCCCGGGAGATGCCAGAGATCCAGCAAAAAGTGACACTATGCTTTAGCAATGCCTCCCTAGAGTTTCCCTGAAAACCCTACAGGACAAAAGGGAAGTTCTTCTTTTTATGACGTCAAAAGGAGGCTACAAGTACTGACAAACGCAGACAAATTGCAGAGGTCAGTGCCCATGGGCAGCTCCAAGGAACCTGGCTCCACACTCACAAGAAGCTGAAGGATCTGCTTGGTACCGGGTACAAGTATTTCTGCTCTAATGTGTGTTTCATCAATGCAAATTGGCTGTAACATGATCGATGAATAGTGGATGCTGTTTGGATAACGCGAACTTTCCACTATAGAATATCGCTATTTTCTATAGCAATTTCCCTATAACGCAATTTTCTATAGCACAAGGTCATACAAGAAAGCTACTATCGTTTTATAGGAGAAATGCCTGTATATATCACTCCTCAGTGATTCATGCTACTACAAGTGTGAGTTAGCAGGGTATAGTTGCCACTGCAGAGGGTTCTCATACAGGAGATTAGTTGCCAGGAGTCGCTTTATGTGCCATCAATGTTGGTCACTCTATTGCAGCAATCAATATACACCACGGTGGTACTGCCATTCCCATATCTGAAAGCATTCACACTTACAACATTAAAGGAGCTACACCATTCAGGAGCTCACTGATCTTTCATTCACAATTCAGAGAATGGAATCATCAGTTCGCTTTTCACCAAAGACTTAAATGGTTTCAGGATGAAAACCTCACAGGTGATTCAGACACACACATGACATAATGCTTTATTGATACATTATCAACTCTGAACCATCTTTCAACCATATCCAACTTCCCCCATTCCACATTCTTCTCACTAGTAAAACACACTGTCAGACACAGCTTTGGGGATTGTAATCTCTACCTGTATGTGTTTAAGTAGGGAAAGTACTCGTGTAACCTTGCTAATGTCTCTTAGCGATTCTCTCTTTGCACAGGAGAAGAGTGTGCACAATAAATGCAAACTTAAGGCTCTCCAGACCCCTTCTCCCCCTCCTCTCTCACCGTGAGAAACTGCCAAGTTGGCGGGAGATTGAGTTCCTCTGCTGAAGACTTCTAATCTGCTTCTTTTAGTGACACATCAAGCACCAACATCTTAATCAAACCTCGGGTAGGGGTGCTACTCACGACACATCCAAAATTTTATGTGATGCTGTACAGGCTGCCACCCCACTCCAAAACCAGGACCAAAGACAAGAGTGTCCCAGCCTCCAAGGCCCATCTCTATAGGCCCTGGCAGCAGGGATATACCACTCTGGGATATCTCATCTTCATTGAACTTTTGTTAGGTAACATTTATTGGGCCCTTGAGATGTACATTTTCTAAGTGCAGAGAAGTGCTGAGGTCTATAGAATAATGGAATACCGGAGGATGGATTTCAACCCATCTGCTCTGTATCAGTTCTTCTGAAGAGCAAAGTTGCTGTCGTAGTTGGATCTAGATCCACAACCCATAGAAGATTTGTTAGTCCCACTAACCCATCCTTTCCTTATATTCCTGCAATCATTTCTCCTTCAAATATCTGGGGTGGCTCAGTGGTTTGCACTGCTGTCTCACAGCACCAGGGACCTGGGTTCAATTCCATCACTAGGCTACTGTCTGTGTAGAGTTTGCATGTTCTCCCCATGCTTGCATGGGTTTCCTCAGGGTGCTCTGATTTCCTCCCACAGTCCAAAGATGTGCAGGTTAGGGTGGATTACCCATAGTAAATAACCCATAGTGTCCAGGGATATGTTGGTTAGGTGGATTTGCCATGGGAGATGGATGGTTAAGGTGATGGTGTGGGTCTGGGTGAGATGGTCTTCAGAGGCTGGTGTGGACTTGATGAGCCAAATGGCCTGCTTCAATCCTGTAAGGATTCTATTAATCCATCCCTTTTGGCAGCTAATAGGGAAACTGTTTCCACCATCCATTCAAGGAGTGTGAAAATCCCAAATCCCTTGGGTACAGAGAAGCATTGCCCCAGGTTGACTTCAGTTTATTACCAATCCCCTTAATATTACGCCCTTTGTTTTAATAATCCTTCAGCCATCGGATTGGGTTTCTCTTTATTTAATTTATCTAAACTCTTCAGGATTTTAGGCTCCTCCATTAAATCTCACTGTTTGCTTTCTATGTTCCAACAACAATTTTCATTCCAGTTAATTTCGAGAACTGTAATCCCTCAGCCCTGGAAGCATTCCAATGAATCTCTTCCTCTCCAAGGCCCTCACATTCCACCTTTAGGATTGAACACATGGGCTGGATGTTTCTGCGGAGGCTGCGGTGGGTTCAGAGCGGGTATGATGGCAATATGCCCAAGAACACAGCAAATCAGCTGCCCCATCTGCCATCACCCCTGAATAATGTTTCCGGAGCTGGCATCTTGGCTGTCCATTGGATTGACCAGTCTAGTTCCTCACATCCTGCAATTTTGTTAATGGTGCACGAGCCCCTGAATGGAAGCTCAATTTAAAGCCAAAGCCTGATTATTTGCCCTGGTGACAGCCATAACCACACTGCCCCTACCACAAATACCAAAACACAAAGCACCCTGAGAGGTCAGTGGGGCCTTTTCAATCCTTTCCTGAATTCCCTGTGACACCCCCAACCACCCCTCACTCATCCCAAAGGTCCTGATGCAGGCTACAGTTGCAATGGTAGACTATGCTGTGGAGGGGTCCCTCTCTCAACAATAGCCTGGTACTTGTGATCAAACACACTGTTGAAAACATTTGATACTTTCAGACAGAGCTTTCATTTTGAGGGAAAGCTGTCCACATGGGTGGGAGTCAGAAACTGCTTAGGTTAGGACCTGTATTTGGTTCTGACACTGGGGACTCAATGCCAGTTGAAACATTCATGCAAATATTCCAGCCGGTAGCAAACCAATGTTTTAACTTTTTAATTATTTTATTTAGCTCATTTTTCTTATCAACCTTTGTTGATGTTATTACACCCTCTGGAGCAGATGGGACTTGAACTGAGGCCTCCTAGTCCAGAGATAGGGATACCACTGCATCACATGAGGGTGCCTTATGAAAACAATGTTTTATGTAAAGTTAATATAGCAAGTAGTTAAATGGGTGAACAGGGTTAATTGAATAATTGATTGACTAGTGCGGTGAAGGAGTTGTGAGGTTGAGTATTTCATAAACTCTGTCCACAATGAAAGGTACTTTGCTTTGTCTCTCATTGACTGCCTTGGATTCCCAATGACATAAATGCTCAGCTAACCTTCCTGGCTTTTATAAATTATTGCCTCTATGTGTAAGCCAGAATTCCATATGTTGTACTCACAGCTTTGTTAACTTGTTTGCCTTCTTCAAATACTTGCGCAAAAATAGCCCAAGTCTTGCTGTTCTCACACTACTAAAATTGTATCATTTAGCCTGCATTATTTCTCCTCACACTTCCCAACATAACACATCACCTCACTCTTTCTATGCTGAATGTAATCATTCACATGACCCTCTATTCCATCAGTCCACATCCTTTTGAGATTTTTACTTATTTTCTTTACTGTTTACTTCACTTCCAAGTTTTGTGTCTTTGAAACAGTGCCCTGTACACAAGTCCAAGTTACTGAATTAGATCAAAAACAGCAGTGGATATAGTATTGAATCACAGAATCCCTACAGTGCAGATGGAGGCCATTCAGCCTACCAAGTCTGTACCAATTCTCTGAACAGCATCTCTGCAACTCCACATTAACCGTGGACAATCCACCTAGCCTGTGCATCCCTGGACACTATGGGCAATTTAGCATGATCAATCCACCTATCCTTCATATCTTTGGACTGTGGGAGGAAACTGCAGCACCCAGCAGAAACCCATGCAAACACCACACAGTTGCCCAAGGGTGGAATTGAACCCAGATTCCTGGTGCTGTGAGGCAGCAGTACTAACCACTGAGCCACCATGCCACTGAAGAGTAGGGGATCCTTGAGAACATCACAATATACCTCCCTCTCGATGAAGAAATAGTCCTTCACCACAACTCTGTTTTCTACTCTTCAGCAATGTTGTATCTGTGCTGCTATTTCCCTGTTTATCCCATGGGCTTCAACTTTGCTGATGAACTGATGCTGTCTTTTGAAAGTTTACAGATACAAAATTAACTTCATTACCCTCACTTAACCCCTCTATTATCATCGTCAACAAACCCAATTAAGATGGCTAAACATCATTTGGCTTTGGCCTCTTGCGGTGCAGTGGTAGCAGCCCTACCTGTTGGCCAGAAGGACTGGTTTCAAGTCCCACCTGCTCCAGATGGGTGTCTTAACTTGCCTGAACAGGTTGATGAAAATTATCTAAAAATAAAACCATTTGGCTGTAATGAACTGTTGTGTCTCAAGTGATTGCTTATTTCCTGTTAGTTTGTCCTTCATAAAAAGCTTTCTTGCAATTCATGACGCTAAATTGTCTGGCACATAATTATGAGATTAACCCTTCTCCCTTTTTTGTGTGGACATGATTGCGAACGAGGCAGTGCTGACTAAAACTGGACCCTTGTCATTGAAATAATATTTAAATTTGTTTTACAGCATATACTTTTTCCATCTTCTGGACATAATGGTTGAAGAATGTGCAGGTGCTAAAGTCGATGGGCGGCATTGGTGGAAAAAGTCTGGGTTTAATTCTAATTTCATATTGCAGTTCAGCAAAAAAATGATGAGGTGCAATGTTTTACTTAGTCTGTGACGGAGGAGACCTTTAGCACTTTTAAAATGTATTTCAGATGGCTTCATCATTCAATGTGGAAAATATGCCTAATATTTGTAGCATGCTGTATATCTTAGAAAGCACTGCCAGCTCTTTTGGGATGGAGGTGTAATTGAAAAGGGTGTAACCAATCATTTGGCAAACGAAACGAAGAAGAAGAAACAAAATGTCGAGACTCATATTTCCGTACAAGCCAGAAACATTAGACCAAGCTGATTAATGTATACTTAGTTAAGATTCCACTGCATCTGCTCCTGATGCATCCTAGGACAAGAAATGATGAGCTTGGGAGTATATACTCTCCTGGTGTGACTTCCAAACATGTGCCAGTGGTGAAACAGTGGAGTTTTACACTTCAATATCATAGGAGTCAGTGTGTCCGGATAAAGGGTCAGGACTGAAATGAAGAGGTTGTGAATCCTCAGTTGCGGAACGCATTCAAGACTGAAATCAATAAATTTTTGCAGATTTCTGATTAACCAGTTCAGAGGTGTTATTCTATACTTCTGGAGCCATTAGGACTTGAATCCAGGCCTCCTGGCTCAGAGGTAGGGTCACTATCACTGAGCTACAATTGATTTTTAGTATAGAGGAAATCAAGGGATATAGAGATGAGGTTGGAAAGTGAAGCTGTAGTAGATCAATCATGGAGTTACTAAAGCAAGCACAAGGGATCATAAAACTTAATTCTGTTATGATTTTTTTATGCTCTCAACACATAAATAAAGTGAACCCATAGCAAGCAGTTGAGGCAAGTATTTTGGTTAAACTTCCAATCAATATTAGTTGGTGGTATCTATGCGATAGCTCCATCACATCAGGCAGACTGATAGACACTTTCAGTGGCAACACAAAACCTCTGTAATGGGCAATAGCACCTCCCCCTCAAAATCTCTGAATTCTTCTCTCACTTTTCCCATTAGCCGCCACTACTCTTTTGCCTCCCCATCCCCTCCAGCTCATGAGAAGGAGTCATCCACATCCTGGAGACAGAGGCACAGGTGTTGGAGACGGGAAACAAAAGAGCACATGTCTTGGTGTGTGTTTGGGATGACATTCTGCTTTCCTTCTCGATGTTAACTGCTTCACTGGTATCATTGAACCTTCATGCCACCCAACTGAGAGAGGGCCTGGTGGTTGAGCGTTGCTTCTTAAGAAGCCACTCCAATTTCTGTGTGAAGAAAGGAAGCAACTGGAGGGGAGTTGGCTGGATTGCTAACTGAAAGAGTGGGGGTTGGGAGGGGAGAATGAAGTGCTCAGGAGGGCAATTGACCATCTGAGAGAAGAAGGCAGGCCTTCAAGAACTGGCATCAACCTTTGAAATTGGAGTGGAACCTGGCAGAGGGGAACTCCTGTTCGTCCCGAAGATACATGCAAGTCTTCTTAAAACTCACGTCTAACTTCCACTGGAAATGTTTTTAAAGGTGCTTCATTAGAGTGGCCCCTGTAGAGAAATTGGAGGCTGTTCTTCCTTTTTTTTGTGAATTAAATATCTTAGTTTCCAATCGATACCACTGTCAAGAATCTTTAAACATTCACTCTACAAAGCTAAACTTCACTTCCAGTTCTGAAAGGTCATTTGACCCAAAACGTTAACTCTGCATTCTCTCTCCACAGATGCTGAGTTTCTCCAGCAATTTCTGTTTCTGTTTCCAATTTCCAGCCTCTTTATTTCATTTCATTTCGAAAGTAAGTGAAACAGAGTCCAATTTTCACAGTGAAGTTGTTTACACCAAAACATTTCCTTATTAACATTTTGAAAAGTAGTTCTGGAACTAGAATCTAAATTCTGAATCACATGAATGACGAAGGATCTTTCCACAAGGTAATCCAAACTGACTTCTTTACCAGAAGCTGACAAAAGATGTGCAGTTGGCCTGCACATTCATCAAAATTCTTCATGGTGAAAATACTTGAGCCAGTTAATATCGAAAATGGAGGCTTCCGTCCGCAAATATGTGCTGTGTTAGTTTTCCTACAAACTTTGTTAAATTTACTTGAACATGGAAAAAGAACATGGGTCAAGTCTCTTTTATAGCAACCCCACGCTAAGGCTCTGGATTTACTGGCCATGCTCAGGAATGAAATGAACAGTCTGGTTTTGTTGGTATTGGTTGCTAGCCACTGCAGTCAATCTAAGGAAACCAATTTATTTCAGCAACAATGGCATCTTGCATACCGGTTCATGTTGTGTTTAGGGCAGCAAGGAATCACTCTGTACATCACAATGTGCTTTAGCAGAGTGAGACACTCCCTGCAAAATAATGTTTTTGGAGGTCACTTTGTTTTTTTTGTACCCTTCAGCTGTACAACTATGCTTAAAATTGTAATCATTTTTTCTGAAATATTTCCTGTACTGTCTGCAATCCTGTGAAGTGGATGGAAGATCTCATCTGGAATCCTGAAAGACTTGGGCACGCATCCTCCATGCTTTTGCCGTCTGCAGGCAGCAGTGGCTTGCATTCACAAATTCCTGTCCGATCCCCTGACAAGCAAGGCTTCCTCCAGAGAACAAAATTTCTTAAATTAACCCCAAGATCCAGATTAGAGAAAATCTTTCTATTGGGAGATGGTGACTGTTCCTCAACTTTAGGCAAGATTGACTATGTCTATATAACTTATCATCAACTCTTTTCATCTCCTCAGTCAGACAACTTCATTTTTAAAAAAAAGGCAAAATAAAATTATAATAACATAACTGACGTGATTTTAATGAAATGGTTGCGGTTTCTGGATTACCAATTCAGAAACTTGAACCAATAATCCAGGTTGGCAGCTTGCAAACGTGAATTGAATGTAAAACAAATCAAATCTGGAACTGCAAAGCTGGCTTCAGGGAATGTAATATGAAAGTCGCTGGATTGTTGTAAAACAGCAATTGATTCATTTATAACCTTTAAGGTATAAATCCTGTAATCACTGCCTAGATCTAGCCTACATGTGTCTCTACAATAACGTGGTTGATTCTTTGCTGCCCTTGGAGTCACTCAGTTGTAGGAATCTGTTACAATGGTTCACAAAGTGCAGGAGATTCAGAATTTAGATTCGAGTTCCGGAACTACTTTTCAAAACGTTAATGCAAGCCCTACTGGTGATGCCTGAAGCTCAAGAATGAAAGGAAAGGAAACATCCCAGTGCAAAATTAAAACTGACCAGCAGAAGCTCCTAAATCCTTGTTGGAAATGTACCTGTTCAAATTTGAGCCACTGACATGTAGCTGCCTTGTGGAAAACCCAATTCCTGCTCAGAATCTTTGGCATGTGCCTCGAATCAAGGAGGGCATTAATCAGGGAATCAACTCTTAGCACAGGAAATTGACAACTGGACCCAAGACATGAGGATGGGAAAACAATCAGGAAGCATGGGATGGTGCAACACAAGAGCAGGGCAAAGCATTAGTCTCTGGTCCGGTGCTATCAAAAACCCAGCAACAGGCAGCTTGTTGGCAGATCCTTTGGTAGGGTAGTGGGGGTTTTAACTATATGTTCCCTATTATTGCCAGGGCCTATGGATTGCTTCAAAAAATGTTCGATAAAGGTGACTCATGGCAACGCTTGTACAAAATAAATCTTAAGCATATGGTTTGAGAGGAAATGGAACAGCGTGGATAGAAAGTTGGTTTTGTTCCATTCTGTAAGATCTGAAGCCAATTGCCTGAACAAAAACAACACTGTCTGCAGACAGAGTCTGAAAATAGCATTACAGGTTTATTGGCACTCAGCAGGACCTGCCCCCTTGTTGTCTCCTCAATTTGAACTCCTAGCACCTGACTGAAGCTCTCTGTTACCCACTGTGGTGCTTCAATGTAGTAGCACATCTTCCCCAGTAGCTGCCACATGGGAGGCTGACTGCTCAGGCTCAATCTAAGCTTTAAGCGACGCTTGTTTTCCACAATCTCTTTAGCAATCACTAGCCTAAGCCTGAAATGGCACAACAACTCAGTGCCTTCCGGTTGTTCGGCTCAGCCTGGTTTCTGGCTCTCTTATGCTCATGAAATCCCATCTGATTTATCCTGAGCAACACTGCAGGAGGTCCGCCAGTAATAAAGTTGGTCTGTCTGCAGTCAAAGACATCACACCGCAGATGATACACTTTGCTCCAACTGCAACACGAGCTTAAATTTCTCAATGTCTCAGAAGCACATTTTAATCGTCAAAGTTCCATGGCCAAACAGTCCCGAACAGGACTGTGAATGGGCTTGCACCGCACGGCCTGCAGAGGCTCTAGAATGCAGCCTACCACCACCAACTTCAGGGCACTTGGGGATTACCAGCAATGCCTACATGTCATGTATGAACCAAAATAAAAGCAGGGTAATGTCGAACTTGCAGTGAAATTACACCAGTAAAGTGTAGGGAGCTCTAAGGAAATATTCCCATCATACGTCTTTTGAAATTCCCTCATCAATGCAAATGCAGCTGCATTAGGGCTGCAAATCAATGGTCTGCATTGAGGTGTTGGCAATATGGCATTAAGAATGTTGGATCTGCAATGCAGTGAGTGCAGCGTGGCATCTGCAGTGAAACTGAAGCAGGATCGAGATGGGCAATGTTACAGATGTAGGTAATGTGGTAATCGAGTGGATATGGAGTCTGAAGTTCAGCCCAGGGTCAAATAGAATGCCAAAGTTGCCAACAGCCTGATTCAGTTTTAGCAAAGAGTGGGAGGGGGTGGGACCAGAGTTGGTTGCAGCAACTGAAGGCAATAGCTATAGTCTTACCAATATTCAGTTGCAGGAAAATTTTGCTCACCCTGTACTGGGTATCAGACAAGCAATGTGACAAAACAAGGGCAACGGAGGGGTCGAGAGAGTTGGGGGGAAAGTTGTGGCACTACAGGTGAGAAATAGCAAGGCACCAAAGATTGATCCTCACGACCACACTCCTGAGATAAGACAGCAGGAGAAGGATGGGCATTGCAGGCGATCCTTTGGTTAAAACGGGAGAGAGAGAGAGGACTGGAATTCCAATACCATTTAGTTTGGCTCAGGGGGATACCAGGTAACTTTGATCTGAGCGTTGGATGGGAGGGTAGAGCAGAATTGGATGGGTCAACAGGAGGGAGTGTTGTGTGAGGTGTGAGGGTGTGGGTTGTGGGGTCGGTGGGGGTTATCAAATCAAGATGGGAAGGTGGAAGTCTTGCAGGGTTCTGAGGAAGCATCACTGGACTCTAAACATTAATGCTGTTTTCTTTCTACAAAGGCTGCCAGATCTGCTGAATTTCTCCAGCAATTTCTGTTTTTGCTTTAGATCTCCAGCACCCGCAATGTTTTGTTTTACATTAGAGTTGGGGCGGTAATTTGCAAAGGCAACAAGATCAGGGAATGTTTTGTTGATGAGAGGATAATTACACCAGATTTGAAGGGTGGTAAAGGTGGTGATACTGTACTCAGTAGCGAACCTTTTAATAAAAGCCAACACAAGAGAGAGGGATTGCTTAAATGAACATTAGATAATCAGCAATTTAATGATAATAAGGTCAAAGATGCAGGAGGTGGGTCTCTGAAAAACGAGCTTGAGCAGAGATAAGAGAGAAACTAGTTAAAGGAATGGGTTCAAGGCTGGACATGAGGAAACATGAAGGGGGATCTGGGTTGGTGAGCTAAAGCAACATGGATAAAAGTGACATAGACAGCAGAACAGATGATCTCTGGTCAGGTTTTTCATGACAATGAGGCATGGCCTGACAATAATAACTTTGAAGAAATTATTCATTCAATGATTCACAGGTTGTGGACATTCCTGCATATTCCTATCATACCACTCTTCAAACTGCAAGTTTTACCCCAGAAACAGATTCCACTACAGTGATTTGTGGATGAACAAATGTTGGATGACCTTTTCACATTTGGGATTAAAGTCTTCTGAAACAGTCACTGTACCTTCAACAGGTCATCAACGGAAACCCAGCCTACAATTGGGAATGGGTCTCTACTATTTCCCCACAAAGCTATTGCAGTCAAATCAGGAGAGGATCCCAAAGAAACCCCCAGTCAATTCCAAACATTAATTCCAATAAAGGATTCCAATAATAACAATAAAGGATTAATTCCATTAAATAAAGCTGCCTGTTCAGCCTGTTCTATAAAGAAATGGCCCCATCTAGTGTAACTAGTACAATACTGAACACACAGCACATCTAATTAACCTTAGCTTCCTCTCCCCACCTTTATACTGCGCACCTGCCAACTACAGGAGACTTAAAACAAAATTCAGGTTGTTGTGGGGGGTTTTTACATTGTTGTTCCCACACAAATTTCCCCCTCGCTGAGGCAAAAAGCCCCAGCACATGATCGCAGCCAATTGGTCTGAGCCAAAAGGCCAAGAAGCGATGTATTCTAGCAAACATATTGATCATAGAATCATGTGCGAGATGTTTTAAAATGAGGGCCTTCTCTTCCTCGTTTGGCTATCACAGTTAAGTCTGAATGGGCCCCTCCAAGTGTTTTTATAAAATTCACTTGGGGATGCAGATGGCTCTGGTTGGCCAGCATTTAGTGACCATCTCTAACCAGCCTACAGAGGGCAGTGGTGAGCTGCCTTCTTGAAACGCTGCTGTCCATTTGCTGTAGGTAGACTCACAATGTGGTTGGAGAAAGAATTCCAAGATTTTGACCAGATGACAATGAAATAACAGCAATATATTTCCAAATCAGGATGGTCACCAGTTTTGGGGGAAATCTTGCAGGTGTTGGTGTTCCCATGTATCCGATGCCCCTGTCCTTCTTGATGGTAGTGGTTGTGCATTAGGAAGTTGCTGACAAATGTCTGCAGTGCATCTTGTAGATGGTACACACTGTTGCTACTGAACATCAGTGGTGGATGTTGTGAATGTTTGTGGATGCAGTGCCCATCAAGTGGGCTGCTTCGTTCTGGATGGTGTCAAGCTTCTTAAGTGTTGTTGGAGCTGCATCCAACCAGACAAGTGGAGTAGAATATTCAGTCACAGTCCTGACTTGTGCCTTGTCGATGGTGGACAAGCTCTGGGGAGTCAGGAGGTGAATTACTCACTGCAAGATTCCTAGGTTCAAGTCTGCTGTTGTAGACGCATTATCTATATGGTAGTCCACTTCAGATTTTGGTTAATGATAACCCCAGGATGTTGGTAGGGGGACGATAGCTGGTGATGCCATTAAATGTCATGGAGTGGTGGTTAGGTTCTCTCTTGTTGGAGATGATCATTACATGGCATTTGTGTGGCATGAATGTTATTTGCCACTTCTCAGCCTAAACCTAGATATTGTCTGTGTCTTACATCATTTAGGCATGGACAGCTTCAATATCTGAGGAGTCGTGAATGGTGCTGAACATTGTGTAATCGTTGGTGAACATCCCCACCTCTGACCTTATGATTGAGGAAAGGTCATTGATGAAACAGCTGAAAACTTTTGGGCCTCAGGAACTCCGGCAGAGATGTCCTGGAGCTGAGATGATTGACCGGCACTAACCAGACCATCTTCTGAGGTGCCGGATATGACTCCAACCAGGGGAGAGCTTTCCCCTGATCCCCAATGATTCAGGCTGCTTGACATCAAGGTCAGTCACACTCGCCTCACTTCTGGAATTCTGCTCTTTTGTCCAAATTTACCAAGATCTTCCCTCAAACAAAATGAAATCGCAAGATGCAACAGGCAAATGACAGCATCTCCCAAATCAGAGTCCTCCATCAACTAGAAAGAAGGGCAAGGGGGATACATACATGGGAATGCTTTCAAGCTTCCCTCCAAGTCACACACCATCTTGACTTGGGATAGTATCACCATTCCACCACTGTTGCTGGCCCAAATTCTTGGAACTCTCTCCCCAACAGCACTGTGGCTGCATCTTCTCTCCGTGGACTGTAACAGTTCCAGGGAAATTGCGATGGACAAGCAAGCTTGGTCTAGTCAGCCAGAGATAGCAAGAACTGCCAATGCTGGAGTCAGAGATATCACAGTGTGGAGCTGGAGGAACACAGCAGGTCAGGCAGCATCAGAGGAATCAGAGGGAATTGTTTTTTCTGAAGAAGTGTCCCAATCCAAAACGTCAACTTTCCTGCTCCTCTGATACTGCCTGACCTGCTGTGTTCCTCCGGCTCCACACTGTGTTACCGCTTGGTCTAGTCAGCGATGCCTGCATCCCACGAGTTTGAAAAAAATTAACATTTCCACAATGAATACTTCAGAAGTGAATAATGGAACAATGTCCAGACTTATCAAACGTTGAATCTGTCGTTCAATCGTGGTAGAAATTAAGATTGAGGTTTACTCCTTTCTGGGCTAATTGTGTGCCCAGTGTGTCAGATATTGGCTAAGTCGCCACTCCCAGCGCTGAGAAAGCTCATTGGATCATGTCCCATTCAGCTTCAGAGCTCTCCAGCAAGCTTCTCAACCTATCACAGGCCTCAACACGGAGATCGAACTCATCAGACTCTACTGGCCATTTGGAAACAGGCAGCTTCTGGATCCTAAAGACAGGTGGCCAGGGATCTGGGCATGGGTCAACTGTGTGACCCTCACCTGTGTCCCCTTTTGGAGTAAATGGTGGTCTCCACCCAAACCTGGCAGTCATGTCACTTTGATTACCCTGTCAGGATACCAGTCCACAGTACTTCCCTGGCTGAGAAGAATTTTAAGGCGATGAATGACCATGAAAATGCTCTGCTTGACCATCAGAAGCTAATGTATAAGATCATTCCTCCTCATCTCCGTCCAAAACAGTCATCCCTTCACTTTGAGGTTGTGTCCTTGGTCCTACTCTCTTCTGCCAGTGAAAACATCTTCTCCATGTCCAAGCTATCCAGGCTTCTCAATATTATTGTAAGTTTTAATCGGATTCTCCCCTCATCCTTCTGAACCCCATCGAGAACAGACCGAGAGTCTTCAACCACTCATCCCCAGGGTCATTCCTTCAAATTTTCTCTGGACCATCCCTAATACCAACAAATCCTTCCTTAGACACAGGGCCAATAACTGCTCACAATATTCGAAATGCAGTGCGATCAGATCCTTATACAGCTTCAGCAGTACATCTTTGCTCTTGTCTTCTAGTGTTCTTGAAATGAATGCTCACGTTGTATTTGCTTTCCTAACTGCCAACTGAACCCACATGTTAACCTTAGGAGAATCCTAAACTCGAACTTCTAAGTCCCTTTGTGCTTTAGATTGAAGCCTTTCCTCAATTAGAAAATAGATTATATCTCTATTCTTCATACCATCAGCCATCAACTCTCACCTTTAAACTCCCCGCAAATTACAACCCTTTCCATCTTAAAAAGTTTACGCACTCTACCTTTGGCAAACTTCTCTGATTTTTCTGTTTGTTCCTGCTAGTCAGACTGACACTTTGTGACACATTTTGGACTGTTGTGCCACGTTGTGTGTGTCATATAATCATCGTCGTTTTCTTTGAAGTGTTTAAGACCAAAACACAGCTAAAAAATGTGATATATGGCATGACTTTACAGAGAAAATTGATACCAACATTCGGAATATGCTATTAATTAATAGATAAATCCCTTTGGGCTTGGCTTGATTATAGAAAGCAGAACTGTTCCTTTATGTTGCATACTAAGTGACTGTTTTCTGTTTCATTGTTCTAAGTGTCTGTCTCCCTCTGCTGGATCTATGTTTATCCTACATGAAATAGTCAGAAAATCAACATTAATGAAATTCCGTGGGCTTTTTAAGAACATGAAAGCCTTGATTCAGGATAGAACACTAGAGGGATAATCTTGTAAACTGTATCTAAGTATAGCAATGTTCCTCATAAAATAATTCGACAGTGCTAAACATTTACAACCAACATTATACACCTCATTCATGTCGTGAATGTCGAGTAGTGACTCGTTTATTGTGGTGAAGAAAGAAAGTGTCAGTTACGAAGGCATTTCCTCATTCACAGGCTAGCAAATTTACACAGCTAATCGATAGGAAAATGCACTGAAAGCATCCGATTTAAATAGGTTTAACAAGGAGACAGTGCTCTCCACTTTTCACATGTCAGCGAAAACGCCTCAATTGAAATTTCAGGTATTGCTTCTACAAAGTGCACGAGTGCGTGCAGTACTGTAATCAGAGATTGACCGCATTGGGAACAAGCCAATGTTTACTTCAAGATACAGGCATGTGTGGCTGCATAGTCACTTTCAGGGCTACAAAGTGCAACAAATTGCAGAGCCAAGTGAAATCAGAGGGTACAATGATGTTGGAAGGACTAATCGACAGTCACCTATAAGTAGTGCTGGTTTCAGACTTTCCTTACCTTTGTTAGTAATTAATAATAAAGTGAAAAGTGAGGGGAAGAACTGTCTCAAGTTTCTAATCTACACCAGGATGCTGGGATTGAGTTCAGTGACAATGCAGATGCGTCCCGAGCTGGGATGCCTCCAGTAACTCTGCACGCAAGGATGCAGCTGTGATTGGCTTTGGTTCCACTTCACACATGGACAACGGTGGGAGCAGCTCCAGGCTACTCAACACGTGGATGAAGTTGGGAAAGGCTCCAGTCATACAGCACACATGGGCCACATTGGGATTGGATCCAGTGACATACTGCTTGGTAAAGCAGCATTCCAACTGAGGAACAGAGGAAATATGAACAGGAGGAGACCTTTCGGCCCCTCACGTCTGCTCCGTCATTCAACTTGATCTTCCACCTCCACGTCATTATCCTGCGCTATAATATTATCTCTTCATATCTTTAATGTCCAGAAATCTGTGGTCTTGAACATACTCAATGATTAAGCCTGTATAGCCCTCTACAGTCAAGAATTCCAAACATTCACCACCCTCTGAGTGAAGAAATTCCCCTCTTAATTTTAAGTTTATCTAATATCATTTTCCTTTCATAAATGCATGTTGATTCAATTTTTTTTTGTGTCCACTTATCACAGACCTTATAATAGGCCTCATAG
>JAHRHZ010000217.1:11575072-11640196 GCA_024137785.1 Ginglymostoma cirratum
CACAGCAGGCCAAGCAGCATCACAGGAGCAGGAAGGCTGACGTTTCGGGCTGATGAAGGGTCTAGGCCCAAAACGTCAGCTTTCCTGCTCCTGTGATGCTGCTTGGCCTGCTGTGTTCATCCAGCTCTACACCTTGTTATCTTGGATTCTCCAGCATCTGCAGTTCCTACTATCTCTCATTTCAGATAGTGCTAGTTCATATCCATTTTGATCAGAACTCCCCGGGTACTAATATTCTTTAATTCTGGAGTCTTGCATCAAAAATGTCTCTCTTCTCAGCTTGGCTATCCTACAGCTTCAATGCACAACGGGAGTCATTCAGTTAACAGGAGTTTTCAACTCTTGTAGCCAAAATTTCATCTGAACCCGATGTGAAAGAGATGTTTCGTGCGCTGAGCTTGTTCTAAACTCACACCTAAAAGCCTGCTTGAGATCAGGGTCTAACATAGGAACCTGCTCACACCAATAATTAGCTTCTTGTTAATCCTTCTTTTCTCTATTGTTTTATCTCTCAAGCAGTTTAGTCACATGATCAGCTATGGAAGCAAATAGCTGGCTACAGAAATCATGCTTCAGAGAAACCTAATCCATAAAGGGCCCATCACCCCAAGACAAACGATGAGCCTTTTAACCCCAAATTACACGAGCTATCACAACACCTACACCTCCATTGTTTCCTGACCCATTTGTGATGTACAGTGATGCAGATTTTTCTTGAGGAACTCGCCTGATCTCCTGACATAGCCTTATTGAAAGCTTTTCAGCCACCCTCTCTCTCAAGTAAAGATGTTTGTACCACTGATGGCGTTTTCTCAATGGGCTGGATGTCATGGGAGGCTGGGGGAGGGGGGATATTGCTCAAAGGCTAAACAGGCAAACTCTGGGACATCCATATCTCGGAGAGCATATAGCCCGCTGTCTCATGCCAATCTGAATGATAACAACTCTAGCAGTCCCAGCAGTGGCCAACCTTTGCTGGGACCACCAGGAATACAAACAGGTCCAGCTGAGAACTTCATAGGATCCTGGAACCAGGTCTGTCCCTTGTTTCTCGTGGTAGGAAAGGATCAAGCAGTTTAAGGACACAGAGTTTGGAAAAGGCAATAGATTTGGCAGGATTTCGAGGTGGCGAGGAACAAAACAGAGGGTGATATCTTGGCATATGTGTGTGCACAGGGCACCCCAGTAAGGACATATCATTTCCCTTCCTACCCACCTTTCTACATCATGTTTAAAAATCACACTGCTCAGTCCTGCCCACCTCTCCACAACAACTATATTATGCTGTCGCCAATAAAGTATTCAGGTCAACTGATGTGGGACAAGCTCAATTAACTAAAACTGTCTATTTAAAACAGTGGGTGGACTGCTGGCTTTGGCATTGGTCCATATACCGTATTCCTGGGGACAGCTGGGGGTGGGGGCAGATGGTAGGCTTGCCACCCCTCCTATTGTACATGCCCACCAGGCAAGAAATCTGTCTGGCAGGGGCCATAAAATTCAGCCCTGTGGAGCTTTGACCCCAAGTTTGTCAGTGTTTGAGCTATCTCAGCCATTTCTGTGTTTCTCCACCCTTGTTCAGTATTTGTAGATTTCTTCACCTATCGGCTGTGTCTTTCTGACCTCCTGATGAACATTTACGTCAGTCTTCTCTTCAGTAACTTGACCAATGTGTTCACCCTTTAATGGGCAGCACGGTGGCTCAGTGGTTAGCACTGCTGCCTCACAGCACCATTGACCAGGGTTCAATTCCACCCAAGGGTGACTGTCTATGTGGAGTTTGCACATTCTCCACATGTCTGTGTGAGTTTCCTCCAAGTGGTTCTCTCACAGTCCAAAGATGTGTGGGTTGGTTGGATTGGCCATGCTATAGTGTCCAGGGATGTGCAGGCTAGGTGAATTAGCCATGGGAAATGTGGGGTTACAGGGATAGATTCTTGGTGGGGCGCTCTTTCAGTGTTGCTATGGGGTGAATGGCCTGCTTCCACACTGCAGGGATTCCATGATTGGCATTCCTGTTGATTCTCTCCCACCACTCCTTTCTCTACTTCAGCTCATTTTTAAAAAATCTTATGAATAATCCATTTATCTCTCAGTCTTCAACTCCAATGAAAGGCTGTTCACCAAAACTATTTTAACCAGCCTTTTCTCCTTTACACATGCCAATTGATCTGCTGAGTATTGTCAACTCATCGCATCCACTAGGGATGGGTGCATCAGTCTAGTTCCTAACAAGCCAAGCACAAAATCTCAACTGGATGGGCTCAGAAAGGAGGTAGAATGATCAGGGAGACTTTGGGGTCATTGTTTCACCATTAACTACAGAAGTATGTTTATCAAATTCTACAGGGCTAATTGTGACAGTGTTAGCAATGCAGGCTCCATTAAGGGTAAATCAGAACTTCTCCAGAACTGATTGAGAGCAAGTGATGCTCAATGGACTTTGGAATCTTGAGACACAGTGGTGGTGTCGCTACCTCTGGGCCAGGACGTCAAAGTTCAGGGACCAACTGCTGCAAAGATGCGTCATAACATCTTTGAACAGATTGATTAAAATGGAAGAAGCTGGGTTCTTCCCCAGGGAGGAAGTGAGTTTGTGGACAGGTAAAAGATCGATAAGGGAACAGTCGCAGCTGGTGTTTGCACTGAACTATAGTTTGACAATAATACAGTTGAAAATCCCATAAAGCCTTTGCCTACCTTATTAATCGATGCATATTAAACAAGAGCTTGGTGTGGATTACATGGAAAACATTTGACGCAGAAAGAAAAACCTGATAAACAGAAGCTTTAATTTCCAATTCCTTTAACAACTCAATTTTCTGCCTGTCCAATCCTAAATTATCTTAAATAATCGTTTCAAGTAATTATCTAATGCCCTTTTGAAGCATGGTTTGAGGTTAAATGTATTCTGGTTTTATATGCTTCCAATCTGAACTGATCCTGGCAATAAACATTTAGACCTCAGAACCTGTACCAAGGGGTTAAATTGGCAAAGTTTACATCAAATTAAATCATTGCATTATGTATTATTACATGCACTTAAATCAGCTTTCTAATTAATCTACCCCATGTTACACTATGACTGAGAAAGCAGACTGCAACAAACATTAACACAAGGATAAACTGGCAGCTGTTGTAGAAAACATGAGCTCTGTAGTACAAATGTGTACAGAGGGATAGAATATAATTATACCAAATGAAGCAGGATCAAAATTGAATGAGCTGGAGGTAGGAACACTTACGATAGGGTGGAATTAGGGATATACTTAAAGGCAAAAATAGGAACTCACCTGAAGGAGTGAGAGGTGCATCAGAAGATATCTGATGGGGTTAGGGGAGTAAGATTCCATGCAGGACTCCCAAGAACTGATTACTGAGAGATTACTCATTGAGGTATTGAAATATTTTAACCAATTATTATCCAAAAGTTCAATTAAAAAATGAAATGCTGTTTAAGACATGATCGTTTCTGAGCTGCTGAGAAGATGGACATGCCAGCCCTGCGAAGATGTGGATAAATTTGTGGAGTATAAGGTTAAATAGCTAACAGCAAATTATACATCACTTATCATTAAGGACCTTGCAGATCCTTTACCATGAGATTAACCGTACTGGGTAAAATCCATGTTAGATTTTATTGTGCCTTTTCTATTCAATGCTAGTTGTTTCTGCTCAGACTTTTCATTAAGTCATTCAATAGGCACAAGAGAATTTACAAACTTAATTGCTTATTTCCTGACTAATATTCCCTACAGCTAACTCATCTTTACTCCAGAATTGATACCTCTGATCAGAACTGGACATCTTTTTCAACCCCAATGTTTAAAGGAAGCAGCTTTTTGCAAGATACTTTCTGCTGCCTGAGCACAGCTAATTTATTGACTTATACAAACATACTGTACACGGTTTTGAGGATCAAAGAAAAACGTGTCATTTTCTGTGGAGCAGAGTAATTTAGCTTTTGGTTATAAAACAGAATTTGTAGGTTTACTGCAGTGTTCAACAAAGCCAGACCATGAGATGTTTCTCTGTGTCCATGAGATATAGAGATTCATTACATCCTAATGTACAATGTTAAGTTTCGTTTGTCTCCAAAATCAAATGGGTTAATATAATTTTCATAGATTAGCATTAAGCCACAAGGTGATTTATTAAAGGACAGGTTGTACTGATCCACTGGTAGGCGCCAAGTTTCTGTTAAACTTTGTTTAACAACCCTTTGTCTGCAAAAATAAAAATGTCATCCATCTTCTTTTCAATCCCCTCAGGCAACACTTGATTTCTAAAGAACACTTCCATACTCTCAACCATTTTTCAAGATATGTCACAGCCTGTTTTAAATTAAAGCTTCTTTCAAAGTTTCCAGCTGCTTTAAACATACTTCAAAGTGACAGCACCCAAGAAGGAGGGAAAGGTTTGATAACCAGGGGGCAAGTTTTGAACCATTGTGTGGAGAAAGACTTCCAAGAGCAGGACAGAAGAAAAATGATGGATGCATTCACAACCATTTGGCCTCAGCAATAAGTATCGGCTGATGCTAGACGTCTCAACTTACCATCAGTAATAACTTAAGTCAGAAAAGTTAGGTAAAGTTGTTCATTGTATCCACCTCAAGTAACAAAAGAGCCATAATTTACTCAGGAAGCTGATGATAAAGGATGCAAGGTTGGGGACTGTATCTACAATCAAGTCATACAGCAGTTGAGCTGCCTGATTTACAAAAACAATTCATCTGATTCAAAGCTAATTTGTTCAAACTCTCTAAGGTTTTGAGTAGATTTGCAGTTCAAGTTGTGGGTGTTGAGGTTGGTTGGCTCACCGAGCTGGTTTCTTGCTTCGCAGACGTTTCGTTACCCTGCTGGGTAACATCCTCAGTGCAGCCTCCGAGGATTGAGATGAGTGAGTATCCACATGGATAAGGAGAACCACCAATTCAACTGGGACAACACCAAAATCCTGGGACAAGCTAAGCAGAGACAAGCATGGGAATTCCTAGAAACCTGGCACTCCACGAAGAAAGCCATTAATAAATACATAGAACTCGACCCCATATAGACTCCACTACGAAGGAAAACCAGAAGTGAGGCAATCCATCTCAATGGACTCCAGAGTTTAAAAACCAGGCGGGAAAACACACCGACGCTTCATCGGAGGCTGCACGGAGAATGTTACCAAGCACGGTAACGAAACGTCTGCGGAACAACAAACCAGCTCGGTGAGCCAACCAACTTGTTCAAACTCTATTCGTTCATTTCGATTGGACAGTGACAAAATGCAAACAACTAATCAATAATCCAGTCCTGATTCAACATCAGCGGTACCTGAAATTACAACATCAACACAAAACTGATGCCACTCTTATTATCATCTCCTCTCTCTTACCCCAAAACACCTCAGGAAGCTACCCGCAAGTGATGCAAGGTAACAAGCAAGTCAAAATGGTCACCAAAAAATGATTCTAGAAGTTCACATATTGACACATAAATTTGTCAGAGGTTTGGGATCGCTAATTAGATTGGAATTGTGCCTGCTGCTAACCTCTTCCAAAGGCAATCCTGATATATGGGATCAATGAAAAGTTCCCAGATCAAACAGCACTTATGGCTACATTGTAAGCCATCCTTTGTGTGGACTGGCAGCTTAATGTCAAAGCTGGTGGGAAAAGGACTATTAACAGCTAAGGAAGGTTGATCACAACGTTAACTCAATCCATTCCAGGCTTGTCACTTTTTCATACACAATCACTGAATGCAGCATCAAATACGACATATAAAAGTTTCGCCCTTTGAAGGTGCACAACACCTTCCTGTCAGGTCTGTATCAAGGAACGGTTGAGGCCTCCAGGTCTGTCCTTGATGGAGTTTAGAAAGACAAGGAGAGAAACTGATTGATACTTACAGAATACTGAGAGGACTGGATACAGAGGACATAGAGAACATGTTTCCACTAGTATGAGAGTCGAGGACCTAAGGATGCAGCCTCAGAGCAAAAGGGATCAGAACTGAGATGAGAAGGAATTTCTTTGGCAGAGGGTGGTGAATCTGTCGAACTCATTGGTGCTGTGAAGCGATTAAGTGTCTTTAAGACAGAGACAGATACATTCTTGATTATTAAGGATTACGGAGAGAAGGCAGGAGAATGGTATATCAGACATGATCAAATGGCAGAACTGACTTGATGGACCAAATAGGCTAATTCAGATCCTATATCTTATGGTCTAAGCCTTGCCCAGAGGGTGTAGAGAAAGTCACAGCCATGGATCCCAGGGAACATGAAGAAGGAGTTAAGAACACAGCCGACTGTCAAAGGAAGAGCATCCAGATTTTGCCTATTTCTAACATCAATGCTGCTGGGAGTTCATTCTTAATTTGGAGGTAGTACGTAGAACAGTCAGTCTCTAGCTCTGTGGTATTTGGACGGACTTTGTTCAATATATTTCCAATGTGACACATTCCATAAATCATGCAATAACCAAACAAACTGCCTGCAAAATTACCTTCACACAGATTTACTAGTTTACACAAGTTGACGTATAAACCAGACACTTGGTTACCACAATGTCTGCACCTCCCAGTTCTAATTCAGGCAAGTTTTGCATTCATTTACAGGAAGAAGCTACATATAAGAGACAGGAACAGCTTAATGAAAGGGAGATTTTTCCAATTTTAACCCATTTATTCACAATGGGAGACCATTCTTCCAATTTTGCAGCTAGGGCCTGTATAGGAATTTGGAGTCCAGTTACATATTTGTTACAATGGAATCTGTAGACTGGAGTGATGCATATGCAAGGGGGGCTTACCCGCTACGCTGAGTGAGTTGGTAACGTACAAAAAGTATAATGTTCCCTCAGGCCTGCTTACCATGAGAACGGGACGAAAGAGTTAGTTTGTTTGTTAAACCCATCACCCATCTGTTTTATGGATCAACGCAGTACTGATTGAGATAATGACATAAATTCACCAGTATTGTTTGGAAATAATGTAAAAGTGCACAGCGGAGATTATCTTGACAACCCCTAAAGATTTAAAACCTTCACTTAATCGCCAGAATCAGAATAATAACCTCAAACAGATGGGGGAGTTTGGTATGCTATGCGAATGTGCACAGTGTAACACAACAGGGATGAAACATTGCAAAAGAATTCAGATGGTGGCTTTTTCAGGGGACTTACAAAGCTGAAGGACACCAGATAAAGTATACCTTCACTTCACCTGAAACCATGCAGTAAAGCCCAAATTTCCTGACGTAGGTGGTGTTGCAGTGGTGAAAATTTGTTCTATCAATGACTTTCTTTGCCTGCAGACAAACAGGAAATTATCAGGGCGAGGCTTTAAAGGCCCACTGCGAGTCTACTTACTCGTGTACATTTTAAGGCTTTCGGGAGGCTTCTGTATTTTAGATGTCTACGTGAGAGTCAAATGAAGAATATGTATCCAGATGTTAGTGACTGAGGATCTGTCAGAATAGCTGGAATTAGTCTAGTTCCTTCATTATAGGGGATCTGAAGTAAGGTGGGGGATTCCAGAGTGGCTTGATAGAGGAAAGAGGATGCAGGCAGTTTAAATGTGGGCCTTCTCAAAAGAGGGGCTGGTGCTGGGGAACAGGAATCCCACACTGAGCGATGGATGTTACCAGGTGGCGAAGCAAGTGTGTATTTCTACATACACACAAAACGGACTGATTTTTAAAGGCTTGCACCACACTGATAATACACTCAGCGCAGCCTGAACAAGCTCAGGGCTGAACTTACACTCCTCCTGGACAGGCTTTTTAGTAACTTGGCTGTCAAAAGGCACACAGGGATCCAAGATGGAGTCATGGCTCAGGTATGCCTCAAGCTTATAGGGCGAGACCATTTCATGCACCCTAGGGAAAAGGTTCCAGCTGGGCTTTGGAGGTGAAGAGGAAGGATCAAAGGGGTTTAGCATCTTGCAGGGAGAGTGCTGGGGTGATAGAGCCCAATGCACACAGGAAACTGCTCCCACTACCAAAATGATGCACCTCCTCCTCCTTTCCAGTCCTTTCAGTAAACACAGAAAAACAAAATAGTCCTGACACATGTCACTTGCCAGCATTTTGTGGCAATGGAAGTAAATTGAGAGCCTTAATGTTGTCAGCAGACCTCAGGATGGGTGAGCTATTGGATAATATATCCACAGCCAGCCGTATGGGAACAGATCACAGGTAAAGCAGTGGACAGGCCCGTTGAAATAAATAAATGTTTTTCCAGTCCTCACCCCGAAAGCACAGCATGGCAGGGGCTATAAGATCCAAGCTCGGTTATTCCCATTCACTGAGCTCTCATTGGAAAAGCGTAGAGTTGAATCAGACATGCCTAGAGACAGGAGCAATGTCCACCCAGGATTAAGGCTGGATTCACAAAGACTTGGCCATAAAATTTTTTAAGTGCTCTTATTAATGTGAGGGAACAATCCTGGTTGAATGGAGAGGCATGCCAGGAGCAGCAGTGGGCATACCCTGGTGAAGCTACACCACTGGACTATTTGCGTACCAAACAACAGAAGCACCATGTGATAAACAGAGCTAAGAGATCCCATGACCCGTGAATCAGATTTAAATTCTGTAACATTCAACAGGGGTGGCCAATTAAACAATTCCCTGGAGCAGAAGGCTCCACAAATATATCCCATCCTCAACAATGGGGAAACCCAACAGATCAATGTAAGACAAGATTGAAAAATGTGATATTAAGAAACTGCTGAAGGCATTGGATATTGTGAAGACCATAGGCACTGACAACATTCAAGCAACAGTACTGAAGACCTGTGCTCCAGAAATAGCTGTGTGCCTAACCAAACTGTTCGTACAACAACGGCCTCTATCTGGCATTTGGCCAGACTTGTCTTGTCCGCGAAAACTGGACAAATTTAACCTGACCCATGACCATTCTGTCAGTGTACTCTTGATCATCAGCAAAGTGTCGCAAGGTGTCACCGATGGCACTATCAAGTGGCACTTACGCACCTATAACCTATAACTGATGCTCACTTTCCATCAGGTGAGGTGCGAGTAACTGCCTTTGACATCAAGGCAACATCTAACACAGGATGGCATCATGTAGTCTTAACAAAACTGAAGTCAATGAGAATCAGGGGAAAATCTCCACTGGCTGGAGTTATTTCCAGCACAAGGAAATTCATGGTTGTGCTTTGTTGAGGTCAGACATCTTATTCCCACAATCTAATTATATGAGTTCCTCTAGCTAGTGTCCTAGGTCCAACCATCTTTAACTGCTTCATCAATGACCTTTCCTCTAGTATAAGGTAAGAGGTGGGATGTTCCCTGATTGTGCAATGTTCAGCATGATTTGCGGATCCTCAGTTACTGAAGCAATTCATGTTTAAAGGTAGAAAGCCCTGGACAACATCCAAATAACATTTGAGGCAGGCAATGGACATCTCCAACAAGGGAGAATCAGACTATTGTCCCTTGACATTCAATAGAATTACAATCGCTAAATCACTCACTATCAACATCCTGGGGATTACCATTGACCAGAAACTGAATTAGACTAGCCGTAAAAATAATGCAGCTGCAAGAGAAAGTCACAAGTTAAGAATCCTGCAGGGAATAATTCGCCTCCCAACTCCTCAAAGTCTGTCCACCATCTAGAAGGCACAAGCCAGGAGCGCAAAGCAGCATTTCCCAATTGTCTGGAGAAATGCACTCAAGAATGTATACATATTGGCACCCAATCCACTACAGTAAACATTCACTCCAATAACCAGCAATGCACAGTGGCCTCAGTGTGCACCACCTAAAGATACACTGCTGCAACTCACCCAATCTCCTTCAAGAATACCTTTCAAACCCATAACAACTATTACATAGTGTAGCAGATGCATGGGAACACCATCACCATCAATTTCCTCTCCAAACCATTCGCCATCCTGACTGGAACTATATCACTGTTCTTTCATCATGGCTGGGTTAGAATCCTGGAAATCCCTTCCTCACAGTACTGTAGTGTACCTCCACCACATGCACTGCAGCGATTCAAGTAGGGAGGTCTCCATCACCTTCACAAAGGTAATTACGGATAGGAATAAATGCTGGCTTAGTCAGTGAATTCCATATTTCATGTACAAATAAGAATAGACCTGTGGAACATGTGTAAAGCTGTACTATGCACATCTGAGGAAGCTGGGAGCAAATTGTCCTGCCCTCTGGTCAGGACATTCTTTAAATACTATACTTTGTTCTGGTCACTAGGAAGCATGGGAGACATTTAGTGCATTGGAAGAAGTTCAAAGAAGAGCTGTAATACTGATTCATGGTATCAAGAATCTGAGTTGTGAGGAAAATCTTTTCTTCAGCCTTAAAATATAATATTAAAAAGGCGATTTTACAATTATGTGAGGAAATCAAAAAAGTAAATCTGGAATATTACTTTAAATTTCAGATGTAGGACACCCATGTTCAATTCCACTCTCCCACAACTGTCTGTGTGGAGTTTGCACATTCTCCGCGTGTCTGCGTGGGTTTCTTCTGGGTGCTCCAGTTTCCTCCCACAGTCTAAAGACATGCAGGTTAGATGGATTGGTCAAACAAAATTGCCCATAGTGTCCAGGCTAGGTGGGGTATCCATGGGAAATGCAGGGTTACAGAGATAGGGAAGGGAGTGGGATGCTCTTTGGAGAAGCATTGTGGACACAATGGGCTGAATGGCCTGTTTTCACATTAAAGGAATTCTAAACAAGTAGAGACAGACAGAGAAAGGTGAAAGTAAACTTTGAATTTGTTACCAGGAAAATGTTTCTTCAGACAGAAGAATGGAATTTCTAGAATTGGTTTGAATACCAACATATCATAGGATCCCTACTGTGTGAAAGCGGACTATTCAGCCTATTGAGTCCGCACCATCCTTTCAAAGAGCATTCCACCCTATCCCTGTAACCCTACATTTCCCAAGGCCTATCCATCCTAGCCTGTGCATCCCTGCACACTGTGGGCAATTTAGCATGGCCAATCCACCTAAAATCTTTGGACTGTAGGAGGAAACCAGAGCACCCGGAGGAAACCCACGTAGACATGAGGAGAACATGCAAACTCCACACAGACAGTCACTTGAGGGTGGAATCAAAACCAGATCCCTGGCGCTGCGCTAACCACTGAACCACCATGCCACACCATATCTAAGACAGAACTGGAAGTTACAATGAAAACAAAGAAAGATTTGCTAGGTATGTGAATTATGATGGGCCAAATGGCATTCTTTACACATACTTTTGTTGGGATACTCTGATTTTGGCATTTTTGTGTATCTAACTGGAGCTTAATTCCCTTATCTAAACTTTAGACTTTCTTATCCAGGCATTTGCCATGTAATGTAGATTACTGAATAACTGGAACATTTTAGCCAGATCTTTAAGATAGTACCAGTTACTTTAGCTATTGTTCAGCATTGTTAATCACGCCGTTCAAAAGGAGTCAACTTTTAATTTCTGCTTAGCTTATATCTTTTGAATCATTGCTCTGTAAGTCACTAACTTGGATGCCATTTATTAAATGTTCTTTAACTTTCTATGACATTGAGTTAATTTTAGTTTTAATATTCAGAAGGATTAAAGGATAAATCCCTGATCATATAATTCCAACAAAAAGCTATCCTTAAAAGAAGTATTAATCAGAGAGCATGGTCTACAATCTTGCATGACCTGCTTTTACCTTATCGCCCTCATCAGATGTGGTTACCCAAATGACATTGTGGGATCATGAAAATTATCATTTAATCAAAACTGAAGCACAAATTAAACTTCATTCACTGGAGAGTAGGAGGTTGAGGCATGACCTTATAGAAGTTTATAAGGTCATGAGGGGCACAGATAAGGTGAACAGCAAAGGTCCTTTCCCTAGGGTGGAGGAATTCAAATCTCAGGGGCATATTTTTAAGGCGAGAGGAGAAAAATTTAAAAAGGACATGAAGGGCAAATTTTTGACATAGGCTGAACTGCCAGAGGATGTGGTGGATGCAGGTACAGTTGCAATGTTTAAAAGATATTTGGGTAAGTATATGAATGGGAAAGGTTTAGAGGGATATGGGCCAAATACAAGCAAGTGGAACTTGTTTAGTTGAGAACATGGTCAACCCAGACTAGTTGGACCGAAGGGTCTGTTTCCATGCTGTATGACTCTCTGACTCTGGAAACCTTGCAAACTCTTCAGAGATTTCTAGATAGTAAAGCAATTCTTGGCGATACAAGGGATTAACATTCACTGTATAACATCAAAGACTTTTTGTGTGATACCAGCAACTAAGACCCTTTACTTCATTGTGGTTGTGACTTATTTACATTCAGTAAAGAACGTTCAATTTGAACATGTCGAAACAAGTTGCTATAGAGACAGAATATGATACCTAATGGGAGATTTTCAACAACACAGTAGTCTGCATTCCTCTGATCAAAAATGGATCCTTGATTTTCACAGAAACTATTAGGCATTGTGGTCTCATCACAGAGCGGTAGGTTGTTCGGCTCTAAGCACGTCTGTACTCAATTGAGCTGACATTGCATTTTGATACAACGACAGCATGGTTAAATACTTTTGGTGCCTAGTGTGTGCTTTCCAAGGCAGCAGGCGGGCATAATGCAAGATACCAACAGCCAGTTCAGGGCTGCTGCCTTCCTGTGAAGGCTGGCATTTTGTTGGGCCCGAAGTGTGATGGGACCCAAGTGCTTGACTGACAGAAGCCAAGAATATTGAGCAAAATGAAAGGGCTGGCTGTAAAGAACACCAAGTATGTTCTCCACTTGCATTATTGATGGTCCTGTCAACACAAACATTATTGGAGCTTCACTAAGTATGTGCACGGGTTCATTAGATTACCATTGTGTTTGTGTACGTGCATACTTGCTTCTCTAATTATTACCCTGTGTTTGTGAACGCAGCAGGCAGGTAGATATATGCATGAAACTATGACATGTGTAGGCATCGATTTGCATCAGATAGAAACATATTTAGTGGTAAAAATAAAAGAGACTATTTACGTAGTAATAAAAAGTAAACATAAGGCCCAGCTCTCTGACAGTTTATAAAAATATAATCGAGTTCGAGTTCACAAGTTAAACATTCAAACTATAAAATAACATTCACTAATGTCAAGTATGGTGTGCTCAACATTACACAGTGCCAAAACCTGTGCTGTCAAACACTGCACAGTGTCAAAACAGACCAATTATTTTACTGTACCAAAGACTGCTCTGCCAAAACTGTCTCACTGCCAAGAAATACCAAACTAACTACAGTGAACTAAATGTTAATCTGCGCCAAATACTGTCAAAGTAGATTTTTACTTTGTTCTTTATTCCACTGTACTAATTTACACTGACCTTTCAGAAAGACCTTTCCAAATATTTATCCAATTCAATCCTATGTCGCCGTAGCCTCTGTCACTGTTCAAAAAACCTTTCAGGTGGCAAATATTATCATAGTTACATGATTATTGTGAAAAGGACCCAGGGAAAACTATGCCCAGAATTGATATCTAGCCAGGCTTTGATGCTCCAAAAGGGGGAGACCTAAGCCGTAATTGCATTTAAAATATAAATGCAAAAATCTTCTTCAATGTTTACTTCAGGAATTTGGGAGCCACTTGGAAACAGCAATTGATTCCTCTGGGGTAAATTTGTATCTTCAGCAGTTTCATCTGTCCTTCCAATGGCGGTGCTTCCACTACCCGAACCTGCCTTCCTTCCTATAGTGTTTGCCCATTTCAACAGCTTGTCCACTTTGTATCCATTTGTATCCATCGCCATCAGGTTTAATCCCTCTCTCCTTGGTTATGCCTGCATCTAACCAGTTTTGTGGCTGGGTGATATAGTTCATTACTACAGCAACTCAATCACAGCTAAAGAAACAAAACCCAGATGAAATTCTCATGGAATTCACTTTAGCTCAAATATTCTATTCCTAGCACTCCTTTCAAAAAATGAAAGAAAGCATTTTCTTGAAACTAACAAATTCAGGAAATATTATCTTGAAAGGAACAGCTAGAAGACTCATCGAAGCAATACATATCCAGATAACAGAAGCAGGATGGGCAAAGATCTGACACACAAACACAATATCTGATGGGTGCAGGCGTCCCAGATGATTGCAATGTCATGTCCATGTTAAAATCATTGTTTTGGTTTACTCAGGGAAGAATTAACCAGTCTGACGAGATTCTCAGATTCCATCTCCATTTTACAATTAGTGGTCTTGTGAGGCCCAGTGGGCCACCGAGAAAGCATTCTGTGAATGATTGCTTAAGGTTCAAGAACAGCGTGGTTGCTTCCACAATCTGGCATTGACAGTGGGGAGAGGTGCACAGCGGGAGCACACCTTAAGGAATGCAGCTCACAATTTCTTGAGATCCACTCCCGGTGGGCTCCTCTTTTCTGAGGAGCTTCACAATGCAAGATCAACCCTGAGGTGCTAATGGCATGAACAATCAAATAGAGAATCAGCACTGAATAGTTCATCCATTCTGGTCTACTTTTTAAACTGACCATTATCATCGGCAAACATGGACTAGCCATCTGTTTCAAACTACAAATTCTGGACAATGAGAAAATATATCTGTCAAAGAAAACCACATCCCCTTGTTACATCTGGATCTACCTGCTTATTTCAATGATTTAAAGAGCTAAACGTCAACAGTGAACAAAATCAGACACTCACCTTGTTGGCAGCAAACACTAATTTGACATTCGCACAGCATGGGAAGTTTCCTGCCCGGGTGAGTGGGAGACGTGACTAGCCCGTTGCCCTGCAGCACCATATATTGCACAGCAACCCAATTCTTACTGGGGTTTCTGGCATTAACACTGTAGACTGCATCAGTATTCCGTGCTTTCAAACTCTTTATATACTCTGAATTTTGTTATTCACTTTACAAACATAAGCAAGCGTATTCAGGCGCCAAAAATTTCATTGATGTCACCATCTAATTTCCACGGCAGATTTGGTTTTCATTATTCAATGAAATTTGGAGCAAGAATGCATCTCTAATGCAAGGATTAAAATTTGTAGTCCACAGCACAGAATATATCACAATTAAAATCATGCAGTACATTATACATGTAAACTAATTTGAAAAATTATAATACATGAGTTTTTTGATCTTTTAATTGTACATAATATATTTCAAGCTGTTGTCCTTATTTGCTTGTCCATTGAAGATTGAAAACGGAAACACGTAATCGAATGGTCAGACCCATAGCAACGGCAGATGGCAAAAAAAAAATCACTGGTTCAAAGTAAATATTTCCCCCATCTGATTAACATGGGTGGTATTTGCGAGTACTGGGGACAACCGACAGGAATGTGAGGCAGAGGAACCCACATGAGAAATTTAGCTCCCACCAGCAATCAAACCGTATATCCAATTTCACCAAGAGTTTCCTGGTTAGCCAGGGCTTAGCCTGTAAGAAAGGATGAATCCAAGGAAAGACTGTCCGTCAGAAACATGAATGGGAGAAAAGATACAGACATCCACTGCTCAGAACTATTTTGTATTGGCTCACTCTTTGTCCTACGCATTTGAATTTTAAATCAAGAAGTGGACGTTATTGCATTCCACATAATAAGAGTGGGGAATGCCCAGGAGCTCTTCCCTATCTGCCATGGAATTATTACAGAATGCAGTAAAAACCCTGGTTACACCCACTGGATGAACCCTGGTTACATACACCAGGCTGACCCTGTTTTCAGGAGACTCTGCTCCAGAGGTCTCTGAGCAGGTTGGTTAGGAAATCTCGAGCCTGTGTTAATGTGCAGCAGGAAAACCTTGTTTACATGCACCAAATGATTTCTGGCATGACAACAGAAAATTCCTGATTTTACCTTCACAGCACAGCAAACATGGTACTTTGTAACCATGAAACACGACAAGAAGTTGTAACAACATTCAATTTGAGCAGAGGGGTTGCAGGCTTACCTTGCACTCTCCGTTGACACAAATATTCAAAGATCCAGATTCGCACGGTGTTCCATCTATGACTTGAGTGGCATGGCGCACATAGAACTTGTAACCAATGGCTTTGCAATTCAGCTCACATTTTTGGTTGTCTGATACTGAACAGTAGGAAGAAACAGAACAATTGAGATTTCAGTAGCTGGTTTTGGAAATTTTAATTGGGCCCTTTATTAAAAGCTTTGGTTTTTATGCAACATGTGTGTATTCTAAAATTATCGAACAAAAGCTCATGGGTATTTACAACAGACAGGAGATCAGTCAGGGGTCCTATGCAAAATATTGTATGGTTTAGAATGCATTAGGATATAATTTACATTCACCCCGAACAACAAAAGCAGCAAAGGAAGGCATTATCATCAGATTGACATCATTTTCAAGGAATATGGATATAGCACAGGAAAGTGGCATTGAGGTGAAAGGTCACTCAGGATCTAAGTGAAAGGCAGAGCTGGCTAAAGGAGCCAAATCCTGAGCCTTGTCCAGGCCAGCAGCAAATCAGTGGCTCTTGAAACTGACCTCAAAAAACAGGCCTCAAGAACGAATCCACTTCTGTTCTGTGGTTGTCCCCTTTAGTTGATAGTTTTTAAATCTGGCATTAAGCCAAGGGGACAGGTTTTGGTGAGGATCAGCAGTTGCAACAAGTAAAAGTCACCACAGTTCCAGATGACTACCCTCTCATTAGTGGGAAGTTTTATCCTGAGGATCATCACACCTCAAGCAAGGGGTAAAGTTGAGAGGGCGGGACCAACATGGTATCCTCAGCTGGTGCAGGTATCAAACCCACACTGTTGGCATCATTCTGCTTCACAAAGCAGCCATCCAGCCAACTGAGCTAAACCAACCCACTTGACAGCAAACACATCCATCACATGAATATATCCATTCATAGCAAACAAAAAAAGGTAAAAGATCTTTTAATATAAATTTTAAGGTGGCGAGGTAAATGTTACCGATATTAAGATTCAAAAGCAAATTAAAGGCAAGCTACAAAGTAGTAATGTTTAGATGAGTTTCTGTTTATCATTGCGGAGAAGTTTGACATGCCATAAATGTTAAATTACCTACTCTGGGTCAATGGGAGTGTTTAACAGTAATTATGAACTCAGCATGTCGTTCAAAGTCCAGTCACACCACTTTCAACAGTATGCAAATTATTTCAGGGATATTTTACAGTGTGATTAATAGTGCAAAAGCGAAAGTTGTCATCAAGCCATGATTCCAAGAGACATTGCACTATGTGGGAATCTCGGCCGGGCATTCTATGGAGCAGTGTACACTCGCTGACTGCAACTTCTAGATTTCCATGTTATTTTATGCATTTCTGAGCTCTTAAATTGTTATTAGTCTTCGTGGAATAATGACAGCAAATGCTGACAGCTTTGTTTACATTACCGCAGTAAAATCTGGGTCATTAAAACTAAAGGCTAACATCAATCCTATGCTTGCCCGCACTCCAGCCTGGATTAATGCAAGCTCTTTCCCTGATGTGAAAATAAGAAATTCGAATCCTGTCTGAACGGGCACTCAGTAATAGATGAAACTGGGTACATACTGGGTCCAATGGTACGTCCTGGCACCAGTTAGTGGAATGTATTTCGTCAGAGCCATTGATCAATTTTAAAATCATGAAGTGGGATACGAACTGAATTACAAAAAGCAGGCAATAACATTAACTTGTATGCTGCAATGGCAATAAGTTTAGAACTTAAGAACATAAGAACTAGCAGCAGGAGTAGGCCATCCGGCCCCTCGAGCCGGCCCCGCCATTTAATAAGATCATGGCTGATCTTTTTGAGACTCAGCTCCACTTACCCGCCCGCTCACCATAACCCTTAATTCCTTTACAGTTCAAAAATTTATCTAACCTTGCCTTAAAAACATTCAGCGAGGTAGCTTCAACCGCTTCTCTGGGCAGGGAATTCCACAGATTCACAACCCTTTGGATGAAGAAATTTCTCCTGACCTCCGTCCTACATCTGTTTCCCTTTATTTTGAGTCTATGCCCCCTAGTCCTAGTTTCACCTGCTAGCGGAAACAATCTCCCTGCCTCCACCTTACCTATTCCCTTCATAATCTTATATGTTTCTATAAGATCTCCCCTCATTCTTCTGAATTCTATACTCTAATGAGTATAATCCCAGTCTACTCAGTCTCTCCTCATAATCCAACCCTCTCAAATCTGGAATCAACTGAGTGAATCTCCTCTGCACCCCCTCCAGTGCTAGTATATCCCTTCTCAAGTAAAGAGAACAAAACTGCACACAGTACTCCAGGTGTGGCCTCACCAGGACCCTATACAGCTGCAGCATAGCCTCCCTGTTTTTAAACTCCATCCCTCTAGCAATGGCAGACAAAATTCCATTTGCCTTTTTAATTACCTGCTGCACCTGCAATCCTACTTTTAGCGATTCATGCACAAGGACGCCCAAGTCCCCCTGCACAGCAGCATGCTGCAATTTTTTACCATTTAAAACATAGTCCATTTTGCTGTTATTCCTACCAAAATGGATGACCTCACACTTATCAACATTGTGCTCCATCTGCCAGACCTTTGCCCACTCACTTAGACTATATCACTCTGCAGACTTTCAGTGTCTTCTGCACACTTTGCTCTACCACTCACCTTAGTGTCAGCTGCAAATTTAGACACACCACACTTAGACCCCAACTCCAAATCATCTGTGTTTAACCTAGGTTTTCGAAGAATTTTTTTTGCAGCTCTCCAACATATGCAGAGTTGAAATGAAAACTTTGCTCTTGTGAAATAAGCTGAGAATTTGCCAGTTACGAAAGAGTAATCATATCACTGTTCTTCCTGTTTATTTCCATGTTTGCAACATCATTAAAGGTGTTTTTTTGATCTGAGCAATTTTAACACCTCAGTTTCCGCCACAAATCAGGCGAGCAGTGGACTGGAAGATGGTCCAAGCCATTGAAATGTAGCCAGGGTTTGGCTTGGGCAACTTAACCTCTGGGCTTTCAATTCCATCTAACTGACCAGCTGCCCTCGTGAATGCATTGGAAATTGAGCAGCGCACCTACATCATACACACAATTTACATTGGGCGTCTTAAAGCCTGGTGAAAGCAGTAGTGTATCTTTTCAGGGCAGGTTGCGTTATCTACATTTTTATTTTAAAAATATGCTTTATTCATAAAAATAATCTGGATACACATACATAGTCACCAGAGCAGTTCAGTTCTATACAATCATTGCATATTGAGAACAAACAAAAACGCAAGACATTTCTTACTTGTACAAGACTATATTTACATGCATTTGGGGCATCAGGAGGGCCCGATAACTGAATGGGCCTCCAGTGTATTTCGGCAAAAAGACCTTAGAGAATGGTCTATCCCCACTGCACCTTGGCAGCAGCTGCCTCCAGCTTTAGTGCGTCCCTCAGCATGTAGTTCTGGACCTTGGAATGTGCCAGTCTGCAACAATCAGTCAAGGTTAACTGCTTGCTCTGGAAGACCAACATGTTTTGGGCAGATGAAAGAATGTCTTTCACCAAGTTGCTGGACCTCCAGGGACACTTGATGCTTGTCTTGGTGTGTGACCCAGGGAACAGCCCATACAGCACAGAGTTGTGTGTCACAGAACTGCTCAGGACAAACTTCAACAAAATCCACTGCATCTCCCTCCAGAGCTCCTTTGCAAAGGCATATTCCAGCAGGAGGTATGTGACAGTCTGTAGCCACCCTACAGCTGCTTCGAGGGCAGTGTGTGGTGGCGTTGAGAGTCCAGGTGTACATGAAGGATCCCACAGATCGTGCCTTTCTCACCACCAGCCAAGCAATGCCTTGGTGCTTGTTGGAAAGTTCTGGTAATGAGGCATTCGGCCAAATGACTGGCAGTCTGCTCAGGGAACCATGTGACAGGACTCACCATCTCCTTTTCCCGCAGTATCTTGAGGACGCTATGTGCTGACAACTTCCTGATGGACTTGTGGTAAAAGGTGCTTTTCTTTGTAAATTTCCCAGAAAGGAGAGGTGATACAGAATGGGTCCAATTAGTTGGAGTGTTCCATGGCAACAAGGCCAGGTCCATCCTTTGCCACACTGGGGACAAGTAGAACCTCAGTACAGTGACACTTGGTGTTTTCCAACCGAGGGTCTATGCACAGTTTGATGCAGCCACACACAAAGTTGGCCATCAGGATGATGGTGACATTTGGTATGTTCTTCCCGACCTTATCCAGAGGTTTGTACATGGTGTCCCTGTGGACATGGCCCATCTTAGACCTCCAGGTGAAGTGGAAGTAGGCTTGGGTGACTGCACAGGCGCAGGCTCGGGGAATAGGCCAGGCCTACGCCATGTATAATGGCAGACAGAGCATCTCATTCCTGATTACCCACAATGGAGAGGGAACGGCGCTCCCAAAAGCCCAGTTTCTGCCTCACCTTGGCAATGTGCTCCTCTCAAGATTTTGCACACGCCCTGATCCCTCCGAACCATATTCCTAGCATCTTCAGGTCATCTGTCCTGACAGTGAAGGGGATAAAGGATCAACTGGCCCAGTTCCTAAAGAACGTGGCCTCGCTGTTGCCTCGATTTACCTTGGTTCCTGAGGCCAGTTTGAACTGGTCGCCGATGCTCATGAGCCTGTGCACTGATGGCAGATCCAAACAGAAAACAGCGACATCATCCATGTACAGGGAGGCTTTGACTTGCAGACTCCTGCTGCCTGGACTAGTCACCCCTTTCAGGCTCGCATCCTGCCTGATGAACTCAGCAAGCGACTCCATACAACACACAAACAAGGCAGGGGAGAGAGGGCTGCCCTGCTTGATTCCAGATCTGATTGGGAAGCTTTCTGATTCCTACACATTGACTACATAGAAAAGCCTCACATGACTCCACACATCTTTTCAATAGGCACTCAACAACACCCTTCCCATATGAATAATACCACATCAAGATTAAAGAAACCACGCAGATACAGCCACAGTCAACAACAGGATAATTTGCCAAGCAGAGCTTGAAGACTTGGAGATTAGTGACCCAGCCAAACCCACAGGATTAGGGAAGACTAGGTCAGGGGCTTTACTAAGCAGAATGCCTGAAGATTACTTTGATCACTTTGTTCACCTCAGCAAATATGCAACAGGCTTCACAACCTAAAGCCATATCCTCAAACCTGTCACCTCCTTATGTTCGCCTTTCCTATGCAATTGCATCCCATCCCTTTATCTTTTCACTAGGTCCTAGTGGGAGGACAAGGTCTGTAGGAATTTCTGTTCTGATTTCTTAAATAACTCAATGAAGGCCAGCATCCCATCACCAAGTCACCCTTTATTTGTGCATGGCACTGACCCAGCTGGCACACATCCTGCTCCCAGAGTGAGCAGAACACCTGACACTCCTGTTATGTCTGTCAGCCAGGGCTCCCTGATTGGACCAGGTTAAACAGCTTCAATCAAGGAACTCGTATTCTGTGAGGTCCACCAGGCTGACCTCATTACAATCACTACATATTCTTTCATGAGATGTGGGTATCACTGGGAAGGCCAAAATTCATCATTCACCTCTAATTGCTCTTGAACTGAATGGCTTGCAAGGCCACTTTAGAGGATATTTTGAAAAAGAAAACAATCAGTTCAGACATGTTATGCTACAATTCTGGGGCGGGTGGAACTGAAAACTGTGGGTTTAGAATCAAATCTAGGCCAGCCCAGTTTAAGGGTCTTCTTTCCCAAAGGACGTCAGAGAACAAAATGGATTTTGATGACAACTGATGAGAGTTTCGCAGTCACAATTACTGAGATTACCTTTATCTTGAACTTGAACTCATGTCTCCAAATTCCTACTTCAGTGGCATTATCACTACACTCATAAGTAGGCAAATGTGTCATTCTGATTGGTTTATTGAATGAAAGGGACTCTCTTTGAAATTAAGATAGAGAAATATGTTGCGCCACACCCCTTCCAGTTAAAACAGGAGCATTGGCAGATACTCTTTATTGTTGCTAGATGCAACTTCCTGCAGATAAACATTTCCTTCATTAGTTTGGAAACTCTTTTCTCTGATCTGATTGAAACAACTTTCATGTTTTAACAAGGGCACTTGTACAAAAGTATTCAAGATGGACAACTAGCTAACACAACCAAATTAAACGGTTACACTACCCAGTTGCAGGCAACAAGAAAAGTGCTGTTTAATTCAGAATAGTCTGAAGTTGTGAAACGTAAGAGAGAAGCTAGTAGCTCCGATCATGTGACTCGCATCTAGGGCTCATCTCAGATTGAAAACCAAAGTTAAATCACTGCCAAAGGTATTTCATCAACTTGACCATACAGAAGCTAACTCCTGCAACTTTACAGCAGGTCACCTCAGAAACATCACTCATCAGAATCAGATTAAATAGTTCTGTCAATCACCAAAATCTAAAGGAAATTCTGACTTATGGAGGAACTACCCAAACACCTTTACCAGCTCTCTAGGGTTTAGTCCAAAACTAAACTCACCAGATGTAGGAATTATGTCTACAGTCAACACCCAGTATCCATTTTTGCACCATATGAGTTCCTTGTTCAATCTCAGATACTTATTTAATTAATTAACTTGTTTCATTGCCTCTTTATATAGCTGCTAAACTGCTGGTTAATGCTGGCTACATTACGTCATTTCTATCAAGTGCCATCATTCCCTATGTTAAAGTTGGACTTGTAACCAGCAGATCAATTTATGGAATGTGACAATTTGTCTGACACTGTCTTTGACATGTTTATTCATTTTTAACTACAGTGCTCACGGTTTACATGGGCCATGCAATGTGCTCATTTTTCATACTGGATCACAAAACCAAAGCCCAAAATTTCATTCTATAAAGCAGCCAATTTCCATTTAGCCACTGCCTCTCTTACTTGCAAACATGTGGCAGAATATCATCAGTACAACATTCACACATAAGTGTAATGCTAACAACTGATCGAAACTTCATGAAGATGCAACATTGGCAGCAGAGTGTTTTAAATGGTAAGTACAGGGTGAGGCGGGCAAAAGGAAAGGTTGACCAGTTCCCACCTTTGCTGCCTCAGCTATACCTTCAACAATTTTTGGCAGGTCAAGGTCCCAACTTGGAGGTCCCGGACTATACTGTTATAATTGATTGTGTCATTAGATAGATGTATTGATTCCTCAATTTACAATATAATCAGCTGGATATGTATGAGTCTTCAGGCTTATTTTTGAAGACAACATGTTCCAAAGCAATGGACACTGGCTACAATAGTAAAAATGCTACATTTGCAAAGGAAACAAGTTGATTGGATGGGAATACTGAGTCACAAAGCTTTTAGAGAAAGAGGAAATATGGCACAGTATGTGGGTGCAATAAAGCTATTGGGTTTTGAACTAACAGTTAGAGAGAAATATTACAAGAGTTAACAGCTGCACTCCTCTGAAAACTCTCCCACCAAAGTTTGAGAATTCAGAACTCACCATAAGACTTTAATGCTGTAAGCCATGAGGTGTTAAAGTGAGAACTCTGAATCAACTCTACTGTTTTCAAGAGAATAAGGGATATCAGTCAGCCACCAGATCCTCCTGTGAGATGCTTGGGTCCACAAGCTACAGTGGTAAATGGTCTTTCAGCTACAAACAAACATCTGGGCCCTCCATGAACAAATATTTCCTGATCTTAAATTTTAATTGGTCAAGTCCTATGATTTGATGCCGTGCAGAATTTTACATCTGGGATCATGCTGTGTCCAGATTTTTATGTTCATGGATACTGAATATCCTTGCACATTTTAAACCTTTTGCTAATAATTTCTACATCTCCTTGAAAGGGAATTTAGAAATAAAACTAACTCTTGTTCACTCAGGAGCCTGACTGGCTAGTTTCTCATTCCATGAAGTGTTTATGTATTATGTTGACAGTTTCACCTCCCTTTTGAAATCAAGCTCTGCTGTTACCAACTCAGGACTGGCCAGAAAGCACTGATGGAGAACTGGACTACTGCAGCTGCTGTCCTTTGGCAGGCTAAACAGAGTGAATATCTGCCTGCTTGGGCTGATGTAAATGACCCCATGTCACTAGATTGAAGAAAAGGAAGAGAGTAATCATAGAGTGACAGAGTTGTACAGCATGGAAACAGACCTTCACTTGAACTTGTCCATGCCAACCAAACATCCTAAACCGATCTAGTCTCATTTGCCAGCATTTGGCCCATATCCATCTCAACCCTTCTTTTCATGTATCCATCCAGATACTCTTTAAGTATTGTAATCACACTGGCCTCCATCCCATCCTCTGGCAGCTCATTCCATGCACCACCCTCTGCATGAAAAAGTTGCCCTTTAAGTCCCTTTTAAATCTTGCCCCTCTCTAAACCTTTGCCCTCTGGTTTTGGACTTCCTTACCCTGGGGAAAAGACCTTGGCTGTTCACCCTATCCAAGCCCCTCATGATTTTATGAACGTCTATAAGGTCACCCCTCGGCCTCTAACGCTTCAGGGAAAAAAGTGCCAGTCTATTCAGCCTTTCTCTGTAGCTCAAACGTCCAACGCTGTCAACATCTAGTAAATCTTTTCTGCGTCATTTCAAGTTTAACAACATCTCTGTTATTTCAGGGAGGCCAGAAGTGAACACAGTATTCTAAAAGTGGCCTAATCAATGTCCTGTACAGCCATCACATGACATCCCAACTCCTACACTCAATCCTAAATGTCCTGGTCAACAATTAACACTCAGTTAAGCTTACAATCAGATCATCATTTCCTACACGAAAGCAGTAATTACACTTCAGAAAATACTTCACTGGCTGTAACATGCTTTGAGAAGTCCAGTGGTCATGGAAAATGCAATTCTGATGTTCTTCCATTCTGCTTTTCAGCACAGCTCTTTGCATGAAATGGGAATGCCTAGTCACAGCAAGTTACCATTATGAGAGGTATGGACTCCAGAGAAAAAAAAGGGAGAAAAGAAAATGCTCTAGACATTGATTATGGCCTGGGAGCAAGCAAATCTGACTGAGCCATGCTATTTACATGGCATCCACTTACAGACAAATTAACAACCAGAATAATGGGTCTTCATAGAGATTCAGTATCAGTACCCACGCCAGGGGAGAATTCTGATCGTAACCATATGTGTACAATATTAATAGGAACGATGCTGAAAAGAAATGCGTGGAATGGTTTGTTAGTGCCCTCTACATACCAGACGTAACTGGGAACACGTTAGCTTCCAGACAGTCAATAATTCACCACGGTGACACAAAGGTAAGTTGTGTACAATAGAAGGGGTTATCTTCATGAGGGAGCTGGAAGAATTCCAGAGGACAATATGAAGCATTTAAAAAGAAATGTAAATAGGAGTTTCAGCCTGACCCAGGATCTCTGTCCTGTATGAAGTAGGAAACTACAGAGCTTTCACTGGAAAAGCCTCAAAGAGACAGAACAAGGTAAATCACTGACTCCTATAAAATTTGTTCAAGTAAATGGAACGTAAAGTATCAGGTTAGAATATTCAGTTCAATGCGTAATTAGCAGTGACAGCAATGGCTCGACAAAAAACAGAGTGGCAGCTGTTTACACTTCCTTCATAATCTTCCAATGATCACAAAAGCTCAGCATCTCCGTTCTATTTAATGTATTTTTAACAGGTTTTCAAATAAATATATCTGTCAATATAGCATTTGTTAAACAATTCACTAACCATTTTCTAAAATATTCTGTCTAACCTGTGATGAATGGCTTTTCAACAGGGCAAGTTTCCTGAAAGCAAAAATGTTCCATGTTTCCACAGTTCACGTAATGCGATGAACAGATGTGCAGTGAACTTTCAAACAAAGACACTATGTGACCTTAAACAGCTAAAAGCAAGAGAAGACATTTTTCATCTACAAAATAACAGCCCAATATTAAGCAATGACAGGAACAACTGCATTTTACAGAGGGAGAAACATTAAACCTCACTGTGGCTTTCCCTATTAGTCGCACTGTTTATCAGTCACACTGCCATCTCCCTGTGAAAACAGGTAACGAATGTTACTCTACAGAACCAATTCATGAAGGACAGTGGATTTATAAATGGGTAGCTTGTTCTATTGTTCAGAAACGTGGATGCCAGTTTCCATGGCTAAGTAATTGGTTTCCTGATTCTGAGACATGCCCATGTGAACACATTCAGGCCCATTATAATGTGGCAACTTTCAACATTAATTATCAAGGTCCACTGATAGTGGCTCTATGGATTGAAGGCAGAACTGATAGGTACGTGACTTGCCTGTGGTTGGTGGACTCATCCAAGAATTGGTGGCAAGGTCTATGTGAGCTCATTGGTTTTATGGATAGGTGGTTGCAAGTGAATGAGAGTGACACAGGTTACGACACCAGTAGCTAAATTTCAGATGAATTCAAGTTCAGAGAGAGGAGAAAGTAGGAGGTGAATTAGTGGTGCATTGGAATATTCAAGCAGGACATCTTATGCATTTTTAAAAACAGTCAGCTTGAAAAGTTTGGTCCTGGTAAAGATCAGAACAAAAGCTGCAAGGTTAAGGAGGAACAAAAGACTTGCATTTATATAGTGTCTTTCATGATCGCTGGATGTTTTAAAGCACTTCTCAGCCATCAAAGTACTTTGAAGTATACTCATTATTATATCGTAGGAAATGTAACAATCAATTTCATATTTTACACATCTCAGAGTAATGCAGAGATGAAACTAGTTTCTAACTGTACAGCAGGTTTATTTACAAGAGCTTCAAAGTATCTCCGAAATCACAAAAAAAACTGGATTTGTGCCTATTCTAGCTTCTAGCAGCTTATCCATGTTTTTATAGCTCTAAGTGATCACCCTATTTTAACCAATCAAGCATTGACAACGTGGTACAATTCTAAATTCTGGTAATCAAACAGGACAATTAAATGCCAACTTACACAAAATGGGCTTCCTACAAAATGGCTACGTGATAATGATCAGATCATTTGATTTTGTTATGTTGCTTGCTAGATAAATATTGGCCAGGATACTAGGAATGACTGCCCGGCTCTTCTTTGTAATAATACCATGGGAAATTTTTCATCCACCGATGGGACAGATAGGTTCTCAATTTAACATTTCATTCAAAACATGTACCAGCAGTGCTGTACTCCTTCAGCAGGTCTAACTTTAGAAACTTTAGAAAAAATTAGAGTTGAATGTTTCTCATGCTGCAATTTTTTTTTCCTGATTACTAAAGTTTTCTTTTTTAAAGTTAGTTATTTCCATTTTAGTCAAGTATTTATTGGATCAGTGTTACGCTGGAATATCAGTTTCAACTTTACACTCAAGTACCAGACAGGATTTGAACCAAGTACCTTATAACACAGAGTTTAGTGTGCTACCAACTGACCTACACCTAATACAGCAAAGCTATAATTCGCACACTATTCATAAGACACACTGCCATGGGACCCCTAACCAGCCATTAATTAACTGGGTGGGCCACTTAACCCCAACCCTCAGCCCTGCCCAACAAAATTCCAGACAGGGATCATCTTCCTGCTGGATTTTATGCACCATCCTATCTGTGAACCCACCAGCCCAGATGCATAAAATCTAGTCCACTCAACCAGAGTGTTCTGATTCTTGACCAATATACCATTCGCTGGAGAAAGTTATGGTTCAATTTTACAGCTAATAATCCATTCAATGTCTTCAGCTGATGCAGTGTGAATGTTACCAGATGACACCAGAAATTGGACCTCTCAAAGCAGGAGTTTAGTATGTTGGTGATGGTCTGACGGGAACAGACACATTCACAGTTTGGGTTCTTCCTCATGTTCCACATCTTCCTCAGCCTCCCAAGCACTGGAGGGCTGTTCGGATTTCTTCATGGAAGATTGAAGCCTGGGAGTTTGCTGATTATTTCAGTTACCAAGCTGGGCTAATGATGTTTTGTAATGAAACAGGAGATAGTGGGGGCGTCAGGCGCACCACTGAAAGGTGTTGTCAGCTTGAGGAGTGTAGAGTATTTTTCAGTTAGGGCTATGGGATTTTAAATAGATGCAAGGTTTTTTTCTTGAGGTCGGTGTTACTGGGAGTTCTTCATGAGGCATCAGTGTGCGTGTTCCTTGAAGTAGATGGTTCTTTTATCAGAATGCTCACTTTGTGATAGCACAGGAAACCACTAAAGCTGTGTTGGACTCAGCATTGTTAATACAGTCCTCCTGTCTCTCTTAAAGTGACTATCTCTGGTGGATCCTGTGCCAGGTTGAGCAGGAGCATACCGTTGTTGTGTAGACCAGCGTGAGTGAGTCGGACTTACTTCCCCAAGTAGTACCCACCAGCATCCATATATGATTCACCCTTGCCTCCAACCTTGGTTACCTGAAGCTTTTTAGCCTGACAAACCGTGGGTAAGCTAACAGCATATGCTTCTTGGACTGAACTGACAGCAAGGCAGGGCGCGTGCCAAAATCTGGTGAACTGCAAACTTGTTGAGTCTGTTTCCTCTGGACCATGTCGGAAGTAATCCTTAGAGTCAACTACTTTTCTTCACATTGATGAAATTGACATTTTCTTTTCAATATTTTCAACTGCTTTTATGTTAAAGAAAAACTGTGTGGATAGAAAACATCTAACATAAATTCTTGCTGTTTAGTTGAGTCTATCTCCAGTCCAGTGAGGTGGGTTGAGTTACTCCCGTATCTTCACTCACAATGCTGTCTGACTGACAGCCAGGTGGACTTCAATGACACCGATAATAATTCTACCCGTCAGTGCTGTATTCTCTATCACTATGTAGGAATGGTCTGACCTGTTTTTAACTGGAACATAGAAGTTAGCTAAGTAATTCACTATGTGAAGAACTAAATGCACGTACACACAGATAAACACAATTCTAGAATAGTAAATGGCAGCACGGTGGCTCAGTGGTTAGCCCTGTTGCCTCATGGCACCAAGGACTCAGGTTCAATTCCACCCTCAGATGACCATCTGTGTGGAGTCCGCACGTTCTCCCTTTGACTGCGTGGGATCCTCTGGGTGCTCTGCTTTCCTCCCACAGTCCAAAGATGTGCAGGCTAGGTAGATTGGCCATGCTAAATTGCCTATCGTGTTTGGGTTAGATATGGGGAAATGCAGGGGTAGGGGAATCAGTCAGAGTGGGATGCTCTTTGGAGGGGTGGTGTGGACTTGTTAGGCCAAATGGCCTGTTTTCACAGTGTAGGGGTTCTATAAAAAGATTGCCTTTGCAGTTTAAGGAAGGAACACAGGGCTCTGTGATAAACTTTGATCTGGAAACAGCACAGAAAGAGAAGACAAACTTCCTTTAAAATATCTGTAATTGATTTTAAGAACGTTTGAAAATAACTTCAAACAGTTTCCATCAAGTGTGAAGAACTTAATTGTGATTTTCTTGTATAATACGAACTATTGGTTTCCGTGACATGGCAAAGAAAGTTAAAATATGGACACGTGTGCAGACATAAAGGACAGCTACAAGCAGAGAAGCTGGAGAATGGAGGCCCAGATGCAGACACAAAGTGAAAGCAGAGTGTGACGGAAGCAGGAGGCATTTGTGTGAAGAAGCAAATCACTCTCAGAAAGAGGCCAGTATTTTCTTTATTTGGCAGAAAAGGCAACAGGAACTCTTGGGGGAATGCATGAGCTGGCTATAAATGTCCAAACCGTGGAAAGCTACGTGAATGGTTTGATGATGGTAAAGAGTTGGGAGTTTTTCCCAAAAGTGACCATGCAATAAACCAGGGTTTTATTGGTTGCTCACTTGAAAAGGAAATCTGGAAAGCAACATCATCAGGACTGACAGGATAAAAAAGGCTAATGGAACTGTGCATTGCTGTTGAGAAAGCTGAACATGAAGTTCGTTGTCAGAAAGGATTCTAGCCAGCATAAGCACTATGTAGTTAAATGTTGCCACATGCTTGTGGTTGTGAAACATGCATCATTGTCGTACTGATTATTTCAAGTAAAATTGACCTTTTCAGTTGAAGCATTATTCGCATGTAATTTATGTGTAATTTACATTGATTCAGATTTCTGTCAAAGTTAAAACTACAAAAAATGGACTCTTATTGGTAATTTCTCCATTTGGGACTCATTTAATAAATGTGAATACTTTGAATTATGGTTCCTTCACAGGGATCAAAGGTATAACAATATATTAAAAATGCAATAGATGTTCCCAAAAGTAGACAACTCTACAAAGCTATGGCAAGACAGAGGAAGTGGTAGGTACTAATACTAAATCCTAGTTGCTGGGAGACGTGCGCAGCACTATCTATGGGATGGAAGCCTGAATCATGATGGCTCTTTGTTGAGAAAGTTGAATAGGGAATTCCTATTACAAATATTGGAAGCAACATTAGCTTAAATGTATTGTGGTGCAGTGTTAGTACTCGCACCTCTGGGCTAGAAGATCTCGGTTCACATCCCACATGCCAAGGAGGTATACGATAGCACATCAGAACAGGTTAATGGAAAGTACTTTTAAAGCATTGCTCAATAATCATGGCATCAGAAAGTCGGAACAAAAACTGGGATTTTGCATGCAATATATGCAGATGTTGATCAAGTTCTAGTTAAAAATTAGTTACATTTTATTGACTGACAGGTAATTTTTTGTTCTTATAGTGGTAACTGGAGATATACTCACCATCAGTAAAAGGCTCCCATTCATAATGCTTTCCTGTAAAAGCTCTGTTATTATAAGCAGCACATTGAACTTCCCGAAAGTCTCGACTCCCACGGGGACAGGGCTGTCACAGACAAGACACTAAAATTCAGAGTTAAAGTTTATAGAGCTTGCATATAGTACATGCTATCAGACACATCATTCTTGTACAAAATATGATTTGACATTTTTGTAGGTATACTCAAAATAATTTAAGTGAGTACCATTAGACAGCACAAGTGGGGAAAACAAGACATTGGTTACAATATCACCAAACATAATCTTCTGCATTAAGTAATGAAATGTAAAATCTATTTTTAGCAAGGACCACCAGGCTTATTTTGTTCTGGTCTCAATTAAAAAAGCTAGGAGGGCAGTAAAGACTGTTTGGTTAAAGGAATAGCCTATTACCTTGCAGACAAATGTATTATTCCACTTGAACAACTGCTAATTTGGGCAAATTGGCCCACACTCTTAGCAGGCTACTTTGCTGGATGAGGTTAGCAGTAGAGCTGTAGCATTGGTTCCGTGAGTCACACATTAGTGAATAGGGCTCTGTGCAAGGTTACTGAATAAACCACAACTGTTATGGTGCAAACAATACTGTACTGTTGCAAAACCAGATTTTTAGAATTTACAGATCTAATTATATTTTATGTTATAACAAACATCATCTTGTTATACAATCGTTTTTTAACAATGTACAGTATTTCACTGCCAGTTAAGCAAATCAGAACAACGTCACGGACCAATGTTTTTTGAATCAACTTGCACTTGTGCTGTATATTGTTCAAACCCCAGGACAGCCCAAAGCACCCCAGGGTTAATGAATTCCTTTTGAAGTGCGGTCACTGTTCTTATGTAGACAAACGTTGCAGAAAATTTGCAAGCAGCAACGTATCATTGCTATCACAAATAGCAATTATACAAATAATCAGCAATTCGTGTTAATAACGACATTGGTTGAGAGAGAAATATTGCCCAGGGCATTTAAAGAACTCCCTCCTCTTAAAAAATAGACCTACGCTTTTTGTTTAAAACACCAATATGATCAAGCCATTAGCCATTAGCCTTTAGCAGCATCCTCCTTTCTTCTGTAGCCTTTCTCTGAGGAGATGTTATTTGCTTGAGTGAACACAACATCAGTGACAAAGATAGTCATCTGCAGTAACCTGCAAGAACCCAGTTGTTTAGAAGTTGAGGACAGTAGCATCATGACTGTAGCTCCGATGGTTGGGGCATTCTCAAGTCAGGGTGCAAAACATGATATTGCATCACTATATTGCTGATAGTCTGCAAAGTCAATGCTCTTCAGATTGCCCCAGAGCAGCCACTGAATTTGTAAACATGGCTCTGTAGCAAATGACAAATGCAGGCGAACTGTCAATGACGAGTTAAAGAGTCACAGAATCCCTAAAGCGAAGAAAGAGGCCATTTGGCCCATCAAGTCTGCACCAACCCTCCAAAAAGCATCCCACCCAAACCCAGCCTGCCCTTATCTTTGGATTCCTGCATTTCCCAAGGCTAGCCCACCTAGTCTGCACATCCCTGAACACTACGGGCAATTTAGCATGGCCAATCTACCTAACCTGCATATCTTTGGACTGTGGGAGGAAGCCGGAGCACCCGGAGAAAACCCATGCACACACGGGGAGAATGTGCAAACTCCACAGAGACAGTCACCAGAGGTTGCAAACAAACCTGGGTCCCCAAACCTGTGAAGCAGCGGTGCTAACCACTGAACCAAAATGCCGCCCAGCAGATTGTGCCATCTGTGCCACCCAGGCCTTTTTTCAAACAAAATAAATATAGGATTTTCACAAACATGTTATGATGCTAAAGGAGTGGCAGTGGAAGAGTAAATTTCAAGAAAGTAACTGCAGAGATATCATTTAACTTTATCTTTGTCTCCAAACAAACCCACGCCTGGACAGATACCAAATAGGACAGTCATTTTGAAAACTTTGGTTGCCACAGTCAAAATTCAAAAGGAAAGAAAGGGAAAAGAAAAGACATTTTTCTAGAAGGAAAAGAAACACTGGCATTTATAAAGCACTTTTCATAACCTCAAGACATTCCACATTCTTTACAGCCACTGAAGTGTTTAAAATTGGTAGTCACACTTGAACAAAGGGGCTAGTTTAGGCAATTATTACCTGAAATTTCCCAACAAGGCTTGCCTTTGAAGCATACATTTTAGGATGGAATAATCAGTGTAAAAGAGCGTGCACAATTCAGGAAATTAGATTATATTAGATTAATATCACATTGACTACTTCAAATTAGCTCTCTCACATCTTGGCAGAGCTGAACTGGCTGCAAAATTAGGTGTTACGTGAATACGCCAGGGAGCTATCAAAACTTTCACAGCATTGATTAAATGTAAAAGTGTTTTTCAGTTCTGCGTTTTGTACTAGTTTGACTTCAAGGAGAGAATAAGGATATCATTAATCAGCAGTCTGCTTTCCTAGCTCACTGCTTGTTGGTTAAACCTCTAACACTCCATGAGAAAAGTTGTGGGTAATTACTGGAACAAATGTAATGGGTTGAATCATCTTTGAATATTTGTAATTTCTGTTTAGGTTTATGAGATTTTAGGGCTTTCGAAACGGATGCTATCACAATAATTTTAATAAAACACATCCAATTGGAAGATAACAGGATTGGAAGAGCCACCTATTTTCTAGGCTTGCCTAGTTTTACCTCCCATTCACTCAGATTTGCCATGCATTGATGGAAACACCACAGGAGGAGAAAGATCTATTACTCACCCAAATGCCCACTATCCCAGATACCAGAAGACATATTTCAGTCCAGAAAAATTACATTCCTACATTCAGAAACTAAGCATTTTATTGAATGAACAAAAATATGCCCAGAAGGAACTGAGTTTCTAAAAATTTTGAGACAAGCATGAGGTGAGGGGAGGCAGTGGTGGAGAGTAAACAGAATGCAGTAATATATGATATGATTGAAAGGAGCTACCATTATTCTTCTTCCCTTGACTGGGTTAAGGGCCTATTTGTTTGCAATGATTGAGGAACAACTATTAGCGAGTTCTAACTGTAAGAGGCCCTTGTATTAACATGATGTGCTCTATTGCACTCTAACAATTCGGTATAAGTTACATTGGTCAGATGTACATTCTTACTAATACCACGGGGAGACACAGATGGAACATTTGTTCCCTTCCAGGTCTACAGCTATTCTCTTGAGTTCCCCATCCATCACTGCATGCCATTATCAGGTTGTGGTGGAGCTTAATGCAGTCTTCAACATTAAAACTTGCAGAACCATTATCTTATGCTACAGAATATCAATGGCTTTAAAGTTCATTGTAATGTTGACTCCCAACTCAGCCAAACATTGTGTTAATTGTATAGTAAGTGAGGGCATTAACTGGGCATTTACTTGTTCTTCTCGAAAAGGCAGCAGACTGAAACTGTGCTCAGTGGGTTTTGTTCAATTTGCAGGTGTCTGTTTGTAATGTGATCCTCTGTAAATAAAAGCTGATAACTACCAAACAGTTAATTTCTACTTCTATTCTGACGATCTGGAATACATCACACTGCTACCTTTCTACATAACATTTTCCCCTAGTGAACAGAAAATATATACCACAGCTTATAGTCCTGTCATTAGAACACTGAAATCTGCTTTCTCCTTTCCTGTGATCCTTTGTATAATTTTCCAGCTAGCACTTTTTACCTCACAGTAAATTGATAGTTAATCCTGGCTTATGATTCTGTGAGCACCACAGGCTTCAAGTACCACTTGAAAGCAGCCATTTCTAAGGTAACCTGAGGCCAGTAATGAACTGGTCATGACAGACATTATAACCACATTTCTTTATGCATTCAAATTCCGAGAGGGCTATTCAGGGACACAGTACAATGAAGCTGATTAACCTGGGAACATGAAGCTAATTAACACCATGGTTGAAACCAAGGATGAAGATGGGGGTTGAGGGTTTTGAGAGCTCAGAATGGGAATGAGGGTTATATTAATAAATTGGAGAATTTGGGTCATTCTCCTTACAACAGAGAAGCTTGAAAGCAGATTTAATGGACCTGTTCAGAATCATGATGGGGTAGAAGGAGGAAAATGTTATCATTGGTGGAAGCGAAACAAAGGACACCAATGTAAAGGTGAACAGGAAAACAACTAATAGTAATATGAGGTAATCATTTTTTAACAAAGCAAGTGGTTAGGATCTGGAATGTACTGCCTGAGACTATGGTGGAGGCAAACTGAATTGTGGCTTTCAAAAGGGAATTGGCTAATCATCAAAAGATGAAACTTTGTGGGGTTAAAGTGGGAGGGGGAGAGGAGTGGGACAAGTTGCATTGATCTTCAGGAAGCCAGAACGATTTGCCTTGTTCTGTGCCGTAGCCATTTTACAATGCAATGAACTAATTACAAACTTAAGAAGAGGCAAAGAAAATGATGAAGGAAAGAATACTAAGATCACAGGAATGCAGACGTCATGGCTCCATGCTAGAGGGAAATAACAATTGGATTTTTCTGATTGGTCAACATGCCTTCAGATAAAGTGTATAAACAGGATCTGTTGATCTATTTCTAAAGTTACAGCTAGCTGGCAAAGAAATAGGTTGTGATTTATGGTCAAAACCTTTAGTTATTTGGTGATATTTCTATTAACGATGCTTGGTTGAATGAAGAAAATCAACACTTCATTACATTTCTTCAGCCATTGATATTTCTCCGGTAGCTCAGTGGTTAGCACTGCTGCCTCACAGTTCCAGGGACCTGGGTTTGAGTCCACCCTTGGGTGACTGTCTGTGTGGAGTTTGCACATTCTACCCTTGTCTGTGTGGGTTTCCTCCCGCAAGTCCAAAGATGTCCAGGCTAGGTGGATTGGCCATGCTAAATTGTCCATAGTGTCCAGGGATGTGTAGATTAGGTGGGTTACGAGGGATGGGTCTGGGTGGGATGCTCTGAGGGGCAGTCTGGACTTGTTAGGCCGAAGGGCCTGTTTCCACACTGTAGGGATTCTATGATCTATGGTTCCTCCTGAATGTATGAATGGGAATTAAAAATACTAATTACAGTAAATGCTCCAAAGTCTCACGATCAACTTCAAAAGACCTCACAATGATCTTATGTGATTTTCCATTTTAAGCCACTCTATGAGATACACATCAGATCGACAAGGTAAGAAATTATTTTCCAATAAGACGTACAGCCTACAACTGATGGTGTGTGCAAATTTACCAGGATGTTGTTGGAAATGGAAGGTTTGAGTTATAAGAAGAGGCTGGACATTTTCACGGGAATGTAGGAGGTTGACAGGAGACCTTATAGAGGTTTATGAAATCATGAGGAGTATAGATAAGGTGAACGGCAGGTATCTTTTCCATAGGGTGGGGGATTTCAAGATTAGGGTCATATTTTTAAGGTGAGAGGAGAAAGATTTAAAAAGACATGAGGGGCATTTTTTTTACACAGAGGGTGATTTGTGTGTGGAATGAACTTCCAGAGGAAGTGGTGGACACAGGTAGTTACAATGTTTAAAACACATTTAAATTAGTACATGAATAAGAAATGTTTGGAGGGATATGGGCCAAGTGCAGGCAGGTGGGACTTGTTTAGTTTGGGATTATGGTCGACATGGACTGGTTGGACCAAAGGGTCTGTTTTCATGCTGTATGATTCTATGACTCTATAAATGAGCGCCGTTTCACAGTCATTCCTCTTTATCCTTCATTCGGCACTTAAATAGCACTTGACCACAATTTTAACGCTATTGCCTTTGAGTCAGCAAATGGTGGGTTCACTCCAGGACTCAAGTTCATATCCAAGCTGATGCTTCAGTGCAGGACTGAGGGACGGCCGCACTGTCATCTCTTGAATGAGACACTAAACCAAGTTTCTATCCAGTGGCACTAATTGTAGTTTCAGGAAATGATTGTTTTGCAGAATCACCAAAAGATGATTGAATTTACTCGATGTAGGCCCTTACTGTTCATAAATTCTCTGCTCAGCTCCCAATCCACTAGCTAGTGATTTGATATGAATTGTTTTAGGACATCCTAAGGGTGTGATTTATTTTGGTCAGAATTTCCAAATTATCCTGGGCTACATTCAAAGCTGTACAAATTGAAATTTGATTGAAATTTAACAAGTGAATCAGTGAACTCTCTGACCAGTGCTACCTAGTTTCATCCGAATAATCAGAATAAGGTATTTAAGAGGTGGACTGATGATAGAATATCTCACCATAACCTTAGATGCTGGATAAACATCATTAATGGATTAGCTGCATCAATTAGCTGAATAGATTAATAATTGGGAGTGGTGAATAATTTCAGAGGCACGACTACATTAAATCTCTATAAACCAAACAAAAACAGATTGTCTGGGATTGGTATGTTGGGAGAAATTATATAGATCATGCAACAATGAAGACTAGGTAGGAATAAATACTAAACAAAGAAGTAAAATTTGCTAATGTATTACTTAAAGCAGATGCTGTGTTTGAAACAATTTGCTTTGGAGATTTGAAAACAGTGAAAATATAAAGAATATGAGGTTGTGGAATTTACTCAATAATGTTTAGTTCTCCAAACAGCTTACTTCCTAAGAGGAACGCATTTGGTTTATTTGGAGTACAACCGGGAGAAACGCTCCACACCTTTGTATTGAATTACACGCTTTAATTTATCCCTCATCACAGGTCTGCATTTATCTTTAATGGCAACCTTTGATATACCCTCCACCGTATCCATGTTTTCCCTCTATCAGGCCCCTTTCATTTCCCCTCCAACATACTCCCTCACCAATATAACATTTAATCCGTACCAATAGTCTTTTATACCTGCAAGAAACATACATTTGAGCAATATGACACCATACCGAGTGGAGAGTTCAGGTCATACCTGAGAGTTACACGACTTGTATTGTCTGAAATCTCCAAGGCAATTAAATTCCTGAGCAGGAGGACTCCTTGAAACTCTGGATAGGTGTCTCTTTCCCAATCCTAACACATGTTCTGCTGAGCTGTGTTTATCAGTTTGAACTTTGGTTTCTAACGGTGTCTGGAAAAGTTGCGACACCCTTACATTCCTCAGAGTTGATTCCTCAGTTTGATGCAGTGGGAGACGACTCCAATGACCTGGCCGCACCATTGGTTTACTTGTTTGCTTGTGATTCAGATGCAAATGGTCTGAAGACTCATCGATATTTACTTGGTCTGGATCTGTGCGTTGCTGAGAGGGGGTATTCTGAACAGAACCTTCTGCCCGTAATGTCCTGGGTCTCAGTGTATTCAATGGCTCCCTGCAAATATATGGATAGTAGTCTTAAACTAATAAGAATATTAAATATTAAATAAAAGCCTAGGGCAGGTTGATATGCACTAATGTAATAATAAGAGTAAATAGCAATGTTTTGCATTGCTTTATTAATGCCTTTTATTAAGTTTAAAGATAAGGTCAAATCCTATAATTGGCTGAATTACATGCCATTCTGGTTATGGTTGAAAACAATCTGTAGTTATCATAGAATCCCTACAGTGTGGAAACAGGCCCTTCGGCCCAACAAGTCCACACCGAACCTCAGAGCATCCCACCCAGACACACCTAACTGAACACTATGGGCAATATAGCATGGCCAATCCACCTAACCTGCACATCTTTGGACTGTGGGAGGAAACCGGAGCACCTGGAGGAAACCCACACAGACATGGGGAGAATGTGCAAACTCCACACAGACAGACGCCCGAGGCTGGAATCAAACCTGGGTTGCTGGTGCTGTGAGGCAATAGTGCTAACCACTGAGCCACCGTGCCGCCATATGTAAAACTAAGACATGTAGAAAAATAAATGGAATCATAACCCAGAACTGGGTTAATATAAATTATGATGCTTGCTCTGAAAACCTGTTCTTCATGCAATGTTTTAGAATGTAGCTTGAATTTACATGACCAGTCCCAATTCATATCCACAGTCACTCTATCTTCAGGATTACGTATAACTCTCCTGCCACTTTCTTGACTGCCTATTTGAGATTAACTACTTTTTTTTAAATGAATCACAGTCACTGGTAATCAATGCTTCTGCCAAGTGCTGTTGCATGCTGTGCAGCAGGCTAGAATGCACAACACAGTCTTTGATCTATGCAGAGAAATGCTAAACTTTAGGTACCACGCTTGAAAAACAATGGCCATGCACAATATAATTTTAGAGGGATCATCAATAGTAAGGCCAGCATTTATTACCCATCACTAATTGCTCTAGAGTGGATCACATTTAGCCACCTTCTTAAATCACACCATTCTTAATGGAGATTTTGATGCAGTGACAATGAATGAATGGCGATCTATTTCTAAGTTATGATGGTGCTTAACTTCAAAGGGAACTTGGTTAAAATGGTGCCAGGCAGCTGAGATTGTGGGTTTGGGGAGCGCCAAACTTACTTACTATATTTTACTGTGGAAAGCCACAGGTGGAGGACGGAGTAATATTTAAGGTGGCAATAGATGGAATATCAATTAAGTGAGCTGGATGGTATCATGCTAGTTGAGGGGAGTTGGGACATCATTCATCGAGGCAAGTGGACAGCGTTTATTCACACTCTTAACTTATACATTGTGGTGGAAAGAGCGAGGAGGCAAGTTACTCACCACAGAATGAACCAACCTCTGCTCTTGTAGCACCAGTATTTAGGTGGTAGGTTGAGTTGTATTTTTAGCTAATGGCAATCCCAGGATGTTATTGAGGGAGATTCAATAATGGCAGTGCCATTGAATCTCTAGTGGAGATGGTCAGACTCTATTTTACTGAAGATGGTCATTCTTTGGCACTTTTGTGATTTGACTGTTACTTGCCATTTATCAGTCCAATGCTGAAGGCAATTCAGGTCTTACTGCGTACGGGTACAGGCTGCTTCAGTGGAACTGAAACCTGCAATAATCTGCTAACATTCCCATTTTTTACCTTATCACAAAGGAAAGTTCACTGGTGCCATTCAGAAGCAACCATCAAGCACTCAGTACTCAATAACTGTTGCCTTGAAGTCAACACGTCACTTCTACTGTAATAAAGTCAAATCACCACTACTGTATCCCAGGGCCCCATTCTTCATTTCCACTCTTTACACTGTCTTCCAGATATACATCAATGAATTACAGATTTACCCCTTCACTTTCTTCACTGATCTAAAGACTGTTCTAACAATGTCCAACTGCCTGCATCATACTGAGAGACAGAAGGACTGGTGCTGAATTCATGTTTGAGCTCCTAATTACTACGTTATCTAAATTCTGAAGAATACATGAGAGGGAATTCTAATTTCCTTCATCATTGGAAACAGGAAAGAACTGCAATTAAAATCAAGGGGAGATGTATGTTCCTCTGCATTCCATTCCTCAGCAGGTTGAATCTTGTTGTTTTTGAATGCAGATGATTCACATAGGAAGCTTATGAAAATATATGTCAATAATCTCCAAAAAATCTCCATGTGACCACTTTGTTGGATGTTTTTGTTTCATTTCTCTGTCACATTTTGTCTTGGCGTACTTCTGTGAAGTGCCCTGTAATGTTTTCTTGGGTTAGGGGTACTACATAAACACATCAGTTGTTGTTCTCTCTTCCCCCAACTGCACCTGTTACTCTGTTATGCCATTCGCTCTGATCTCCCTGTGACTTGCACTTCTCTAGCACACTTCAATGCCAGCTCTGGGGGGAGTACACTGTCTGTGAAATTCCTGAGGTCACCTTCCACTCCCACATCATCTTGGGTTAGAGCTGCAGCCTGGAAAGTATACAATTCCTTCTCAATGTTGACTTTAATCAATTTGGACTCAGTTACATTGCTCTATTTGTTACCACAGGGAAAGGCGTTTATTTCTATCAACATTGAGCAGAGGCAGGTTGACATCCAGGATGAAGATCCATCATCTGCACTCTGACTGTTAACCTGTTTGTTTTGCTCTTTAGAAGCGGTGATATTCCAGTATGCACTGTTTCATGTTCAGATGTGTTGTCTGTGCCTCTTTTGTTTGATTTACCCATTGTCTAGGCTGTTTTTCTCGGTGAGTCTCTTGATGCTTCAGCAGTGTGTACATTCATTTATTTCCTGAAAGCTTCTCTTCCTCTGATTGAAATCATTGCCCAGATCATTGAGTAAGATGGAGACTGGACATTCCCTGAAAAATTCATGTTGGAACCATGTAACTGTTGACTACATTGTAATTGCCCAGGAAGTTTTAACTTCTGATGGGGAAATCAGCCATAATCTGGAACCTGAAAAAGCCTCCATTATTAGTTAGATTCAGAGACTTTGAAGGGTTCTATCTCACTTACCTTAACAGTTAGCCAAGAGAAAGTGCAGAGTATGGATGGGGTGGGGTCAGTTTTATAGTTAGCCAGGACAGAAGGTTAAAGTAATTAAGACATGCTCCAGCTCCTGCCTAAATACAAAACTGATTTCCCCTCACCCCTGCCCCCAACCCAGACTTAGCACAGGTCCCAGCAATCACTCAAAACTCCCCCAAGCAACCAAGTTAATCTCCCCCACTACTCCTTTGGGCAGCCGACCCACTTACTTGCCCCACCTGTACTCCTTCACCCACTTACTTGCCAAACGACCTTCACTCACCACTCTATGTCCTTCACTACCCACCTGCTATCCCTCTTACCTTACACATTTACCTTCATAGTGACTGGTGACTTTGGGTTTTTAGGCTAAACAGCTTCAGGATATAGACCAGTAACACTCACCTCACTGAAGATCCACGTTCTCTAGAATCCTACTTTAGAACGTGGAGGTATTGACCAAGACTTTTGTTCAAGCCATCTACAAGAAAACCTGACGGCCAGCAAAAAACTTCACATCCAGTTCTGTGGCTCAGGAATCGCCCATGACCCATTGCCAATATATATTAAAGCAAATTACAGGGAAAAAAATGGCCTCATGGCAACTTGGTTAGACTGTTAATCCAGGGACCCAGGAAATGTTCTGGGGTCCTGGCTTCAAATCCCAGCATGGCAGACGGTGGAATTTGCATTCAATAAAAATCTGGAATTAAAAGTCTAATGATGACCTTGAATCCATTGTTGATTGTTGGAAAAACCCATCTGGTTCACTAATGACCTTTAGGGAAGGAAACTGCCTCACCTGGTCTAGTCTACATGTGACTACAGACCCACAGCAATGTGGTTGACTCTTAACTGCCCTCTGGGCAATTAGGGATAGGCAATAAATGCTGCCTGGCCAGCGACACCCTCATCTCGTGAATGAATAAAGGACGTTTTGGGGAGATGTAGAGTTCCAGGAGGTATTGCAAAATAAAAACAAAGTTCAATGCTTTAAAATAACTTTAAGGCCCATATAAATGAATCATATTACTGAGTTAAGGACGGAATAGATGAATAACGAGATCAAAAATAACTGCAAGGCTAAGAATCTTTTAAGGAATTTGAACTGGAAATGATTTTAAATCAATTGAGCAACATGAACATGGTTTTTACAAGTGTGAAATCAGAAAAAAATGTGTTGATTGAACAAGAGGATAAAGATGGGACAGCAAGGCTCTGTAAGGTCCAATGTGTGTAGAAATATCATGGGAGAAATCAGTACACATGCAAAATGAGATTTTAGCTTTACTCGTAGAAGACTGTAAACCAATTCCAAACCATTCAAACTGTGTTAGGAATGTATAACATATGTAGAGGTCAGCAAGGAATATGTTCTGGAAGATCTCAAAGCATTAAAGCGCTAAGCACAATGGGATGTAGAATTACAGAATCAACTATTGCAGGAGGAAACCCCTCCCATCATTGTGTCTATGCTGGCTTTTTGAAAGAATTGTCCATTTAGTTACCTTCTCCACACTACTGCAATTTTCTCTTTTCAATATACATCAAATTCATCCTTGAAAGTTATCATTGAATTCCATCTACTTTTCAGATGTGGTGTTTCAGATGATAATGACTTGGACAAAATAATTCCTGCTCTGATTTCACCTGGATTTTGTTTGACAATTATCTTAAATCAGAGTCCTCTGAGTACTGACCCTTCTGTCAATAGAAAGTTTCTCTCTACCAACTCCGTCAAAACCTGGATGGAACACTACAGCCTAGAAATGTTGATTAAATAACACTGGCTATTATTTTTGAAGCTCCATAACTACAAAGGATGACTGAACATGGGAAGACACCTCATATAAATCTTGAAAAATAATGAGGCTTACAGCAAGGAATTATAGAAAAGTAATAATAAGAGGTTCTGTATTAAGAAAAGGGAAAGCCCGGCTCAAGGCTAATAAAATAATTGTTGAACGAAATACAAAAGAAAGACTGATCAGTGAGGAGGCATGTGTAACTGAAACACAGCAAAAACAATGGATAAAGTGAGTATTGATCAAATCTCAAGGATGTGACAAAGCCTATCGGAGATAATTAAATGCTCCAAAGATGGGGTTCCAATCATTGGAATTTTAGAAATGATCATCATAGAATGGGACAGCATTGAAGTGGGCCATTTGGCCCATCAAGTCTGTACTGGCTGTTTTGAAGAACAATTCAGTTAGCCCCACACCCATGCCCTTTCCCCTTAAGCTTGCAATGTTTTCTCTTCATTGCTTCCTCTAACATGGCTGCCCTGAGCTAGTCACAAGCAAATGGGCAACAAAATTATACGTGAACGCCAAGGTATTGTCATGCCTGACTGGGACAGCGCTTTGAAAATTAGGTTCTGCTATTACGAGGGTCATCACAAAAGTTTAAGATTTTTATAAATTATGTTAAATTCCCCAATTTACTTGCCTTTTAGTCACAAGTAGGCAAAAGCATGGACCAGCTATCTGTACCGTACAAAAGTTACTTTTTATTACAAGTAATTAGGCACTAGCTATAGAGTCATAGGTAAACAATAATGAACCATCAGGATATAACTTGAGTAAGTACAACTCTAAACCCCTCATACACTCTCTCTTACACATGCATATACAGACACAGCAGGAAAAGACAGATGTTATGGATGAAGGGAAAACTGGGAAAGCCGTTCAGTGGTCTATGTTCACAGAATCTGCTGGGATGATTCATGTTGATCAGAATGCTGCTTCTCAATCTTCCTTTTCCAGATGGTTCAAATGGTTTTCAGAAGGATAGCTGGTTCACTTATCAAATGTCTGCAACTAGTGAATTAAAAGTAACAATTTACAGCAGTGACTGTTGGAGGAAGAATAAACTAGTCTTCAGGCTTACTGTGGCTTCTACAGAGAGAGAACTCCTGAGCTGGAGGACATCTGAAATTCTTGTATCTTGTTCACAGCTCCAAGTTGTTCAGCTACCTGCGAACCAGTTGCTGACAAGCAGGTTTTTCTCACTGATATCTGGTCAATAGTCCCCAGGCCAACCAGCTACATTACCAATGAAAGATCCATACACAATCCTTCAACTCCAGTTCACCTGCAAGTTCTTTAACCAGTGCTGGAGCCTGCAGCCATGCAAACAGTGCTCACATTGAAAGTCAGCATAGTTGCCTTCAAAACATGCAGCAATCCTAGGTTTGAAAACAGTTCTTTTCTCATTTCAGTCCATTATTAAAAACATGGAAAAATAAAGCAGGGCTTTACATCTACAAGACCTCAATATACCTGACTGCTGACTTTAAGTACATGGATAACTCTGTTTTAAGGAGATTTAGGCCTTTTTCCCTAATGAAGGTACATGTTTCGAAGCCTTCACATTTTTCTTTTATTAGCATTATAGCATATGTATTCCATGTAGGAACTGTAAATATTGTTAGATGTAAAATAACTGATTCTTTTTCTTTAAATCATGCTCTGGTGACAATCACAATCGAGTCTCACACATGAATAAGGGCGGCACTGAGTATAGGAGTTGAAAGGTTATGGCTGTACAGGACATTAATTAGGTCACTTTTGGAATACTGCACTCAGTTCTGGTCTCCCTGCTATAGGAAAGATGTTGGGAAACTTGAAAGTGAAGAAAAAAGATTTGCAAGGATATTGCCAGGGTTGGAGGGTTTGAGCTATAAGGGGAGGCTGAATAGGCTGAGTCTATTTTCCCTGGAGCATTGGAGGCTGAAGGAAGACTGTATAGAGGTTTATAAAATCATGAGGGGCATGGATTGGGTGAATAGCCAAGGTCTTTTCCCCAGGGTAGGGGAGTCCAAAACCAGAGGGCATAGGTTTAAGGTGAGAGGGGAAAGATATAAAAGGAACCTAAGGGGCAACGGTTTTACACAGAAGGTGGTGCATGTATAGAATGAGCTGCCAGAGGTAGTGGTAGAGGCTCGTACAATAATAACATTTAAAAGGCATGGGTACTTGAAAAGAATTGAGTCAAATGCTGGCAAATGGGACTAGATTAACTTAGGATATCTGGTTGGCATGGACAAGTTGGACCAAAGGGTCTTTTTCTGTGCTTTATCACTCTGTGACTGAGGGATAAACAAGTGATGTGGCAACATACACAAGCAAACTACTGATACTTTGAGGACAGGTAAGGAGAAAAGAGGGCAACATGATCAAGAACTAGAAAAAGAAAGTACAGGGAAGGAACTTGAGGCACTTTTGATTGGGGAATTTCACCATTCGAAAAATACCAGCCCCGAAAAATCACAAAAAAAGGTGGGTAGTACTGCTAAGTAGATTTCACAACGGCAGGCATCGATTAATTAAAAAGCTGTCAGTGATATGACGAATTGTAATTGATGGCTGGCTATGTGAAAAAAGGTCACAAAACTGGCAAGGAGAGGAAAGGAAATTAAAATACAGTTGTCATTAGTCTTAATCTATTATATTGGTAAAGGAACTGTACAGCCAGGAACATTATAGCCTGTGGGCTAGTATACAGTAATTGAACACTCTGGAATGCATGCCATTAGATTTAATTGCAGGTAGTAGAGAGGCAATATGAATGTCATATAAAATTATATCAACATACAAACAATTATATACAGGACAATTAGATCAAATTTGTATGACAGAATCGCAAAACCCTGCATTCTTATGCTTTTTTGATTCCTGCAGCATTTGATAATGTGTAAAGGTCTTTGGAAATTAATGTTTTGTAAGTACAAATATTGGCTCATGGAGTACATGGGAGACTGGGAACAGGGAGTTGTTGCAGTGGCTACGAAGGACTTAACAGCATACGTCCCACTGAAGGAAATCCACTCAGGATGAATTGAAGAGGCAACACTCCGTTCTGTGACTCACTCAGTGCAGTGTGGGTACTGAAGGAGAACGATATGTCGGAAACTGATGAATGCAGAGTGGAATGTCAGCAAGGGTCAAGAGGGTTAGACAGTGTCTTTAGATGTGCAGTGCATGGTCTCAGTGTGCTCAGGTTTAATAAGTAGCCTGCACTCACAGTACATTGTTCATTGGAGATTACAGAATGTGCTTTATACCTTCCTTCCCTTTCCAAAGGGCAAAGAAAACAGATCAATGCACAAAGGCTGAACTAAAGGTCAAATTTATTTGCAGATTAAATTATACTACAAAGGAAAAAGGTGTAACAAGATATTTATACAATCAATGAAGATGTTAATATTTCACTTTTAGAACATAGATATGTATCTGTTGAGCAGCAGGACCTTTGAGCAGTATGGTTTGTAGAGCACCAGGATAAAACGATAAGACTATATTTAACCCCGGGCACACAATAAGATCCAAATGTCTGTGGGTATAAAATGACTGAAGAAAACTCCCCTCTTAGCGCTGCACTGGTTGCAACTTTAACTCTTGCAGTCTGCGTGGCATGTGAGACTCCCGTTGGCAGCAATAAAGCAGAAAGTACACAGTTTATAGGGAGTGATGGTTTTTTTTAGATTTGTAGGTCTTCTAGAGCTTGGATGCTGCTCATTTCTGATTTTCCATTTTGCTCCACTCACTTGGAATAGGCACTGGCAGCTTCGCACAGTGGGCATGTGCCATTCTCCCATCATACGATAGGATGGAGGAGCAGGGAGAGGTCGAACAACAGAAGGAACAGCTTGTTGGAAGGCAGTTGGGGAGCGGGTTGCTTGTAGAGTCAGTTTAGGTATCAGCTTTTTGGATACACCTCAGCAGTAATGCATGTGGAGGCTCCTATACTCCAGGAATCCCTGCAGCCTCCTGTGACAAAACCTGCTCCATATTGGGCCAAGTGACCAAACGTTGCCAATGGCTGTGAAAAATCACCACCAACTCAGTATTTTTACCTCCAGGTTCATTCCACAATGCTTCAGGAATCCCTCCCTGGTCTGCACAAGTATGTGAACTACTTCCCAAGGCCAAACAGTACACTGCCATCCATCCAGCCACCAACAGGTGGTGTTCTGTGCGCTTTGGCCGATGGCGTTTCTCTGTAACTATACTACTCCTGAACAGCTCTGGTACTACCACAACCAACAGATCACTAGAAACAATGAGTGAATTATTCTGCTCTTCACTCAAGGGGTCAGGTGTCTGGATAGGTCTGGGAAATTCCCATCAAAACACCCCAGTGAGAACCTCCTACATTCTTGTGGTGGGCTTCAAAGACCAGTATGGAAGATAGGAAAGGCCAAAACTTTCCTTGCAGAGACCTGATGGCAGATGTGTGTGTTACTTGCTCCAAATGCAAGTAAGTCATTGCCCATGAGATGACAATGGGATAGATGTTGATGAATGGATTCAGAACTAGGAGACAATTCAAAGACCAGGGATCTCCCTTTGAGAATGCATACTTTATTTTCATTCTCGAAGGGCTGGTACAACTTTGGAACTCTCTACCTCAGAAGATAGTGCAGGTGGAATGATCAGAAATTTTTTAAGGTGGTGGCAGCTTGACTCTATTGCTCAACAAGAATATAAGGTTATAAGAGGTAGATGGGAATTCTAAACACAAACAGAGAGGCAATTTTTTTACACAGAGAATGGTCTGTGTGTCGAATGAACTGCCAGAGGAAGTGGTGGATGCAGACACAGTTACAACATTTAAAAGACATTTGGATAAGTATATGAATAGGAAAGGTTTGGAGGGATATGGGCCAAATGCAGGCAAGTGGCACTAGTTAAGTTTGGGAACATGATCAGCGTGGACTAGTTTGACCAAAGATACTGTTTCCGTGCAGTATGACTCTCTGACCCCATGTCAGCCATGAATTTTAATGAATGGCAGAGCAGGCTTGAGGGGTCAAATGGCCTACTCTTGCTCTTAGTTCATATGTTCAATAGTCCCATGGACATTCTACCTCCCCACCCAATGACAGAGTAGAATATATTTTGTTAGTCGGGTATCTATCCTACTTCCTCCAAAAATGTAGAGAACCTCATATTCATATTTGGAAGGAAGGCCTGCTACATCTTCAGGCATTGAAGTGGACAGCAGAGGTCCTGCCTCCTGACTGAGGACCACGTGCATCCAGACAGAAATGGTTGTAAATTGAGGCTCCCCGCCCCAGCCGACAGGTAGGCCACACAAATCTACCTAATCAGGAGGGGTTGACTGTTCTTTGCCCTTCGTGAGCTCAGAAAATTATTGGCCAAGTTAGAATAGGTGCTCGAGTGGTTTTCAAGTAGTTGGTTACGCATTTTCCCATCCTGAACTTAAGTTCCAGAATGAAAACTGAGTAAAACTTAACAGTGACGTGTATTGGTTTGACTCAGCTAGTATACTTTAAAATGGAGTTTCAGTACAACCAATGAAATAATTTTCAAATATGACTTTTTCTCCCCTGCAGGACACTTGCACAGAGGCAGATAGACATGAGGTATCTGTCCTCATGATAATACCCTGAATTTTCCAGGCCTCCTATCTTGTTCTCAATGCCTATGAGCCTGGAAGATTCTGCCCATAGTTCCCACTGAGTAGGCAGAGTTAAAAACCATCCCTATACTAAGTCAGAAGCTTGCTATGGAAAGGAATTCATAGACCAGTATACAGGCAGTAAGAGTACACTCAAGGGGGAAATCAGGAGGGCATAAAAGGGACACGAGATAGCTTTGACAAATAGGTTTAAGGAGCATCCAAAAAGATTCTATGAGTACATTAAGGGCAAAAGAATAACTAGGGAGAGAATTGGACCCCTTAAAGATCAATGTGGCCGTCTATGTGAGAAACCACAGGAGATGTGTGAGTGACTAAACGAATATTTTGCGTCAGTATTTACTGTACAGAAGGCCATGGAAGCTAGGGCATTTGGGGAAATAAATAATGGTGTCTTGAAAAGTTTTCATAATACAGAAGAGGTGGTGCTGGGGATCTTTAAACGCCTAAAGGTAGATAAATTCCTGGAACCTGATCGGGTGTTTCCCAGAACTTTGTTGGAAGCTAGGAAAGAGATTACTGGACTCCTTGCTGAGATATTTGTATCATCGGCAGCCATGGATGACTTGCCAGGAGACTGGAGGTTGACTAATGAGGTGCCATTTTTTAAGAAATGCTGTAAGGAAAAGCCAGAAATAGACCTGTGAGATTTATATCAGTGGTGGGTGAATTGTTGGAGGGATTCTGAGGGACAGAATTTACATGCATTTGGAAAAGCAAGGATTGATTAGAAATAGTCAACATGGCTTTGTGTGTGGGAAATCATGTCTCACTAACTTGATTGAGTTTTCTAAAGAGCTGACAAAGACAACTGATGAAGGCAGAGCCGTAGACATTGTCTATATGAACTTCAGCAAAGCGTTCAACAAGGTACTGTGGGGTAGACTGGTTAGTACAGTTACATCAGATGGGTCCAGGAGAAGCTAGCCAATTGGATACACAGGATGGTGGTAGAGGGTTGCGTTCTGGACAGGACGTGTGTGTGTGTGTGTGTGTGTGTGTGTGTGTGTGTGTGTGTGTGTGTGTGTGTGTGTGTGTGTGTTACCAATTAACTGTGACAGTAGCGCAGCAATGATAAAGAGGAAGTTCTTCAGTGCAGGGTAAAGGTCAGAAATCCAGCTGTTTATAGCATCAATTCCATTTAGACAACAGCCAAAGAAACTTACCTTGCCAACATTGTCTAACTGTCCCAACATAATCCCACTGAAGTAATTCAGACCCTGTGCAAGATGATACCACTCCAAATTTCCAAGGGTGTGATTTTCATTTTAACTCGGTGCAAATCAGATGGGCTATGGGCATGCCCAATGGCACCAGCAATTTTCACAGCTGGGCATCTTTTTTATTTTTTCGTGGGATGTGTGGGCATCTTTGGCAAGGCCAGCATTTATTGCCCATCCCTAATTATCCTTGAGACAAATGGTTTGCTAAGAGGGCAGTTACCCACATTAATATGGATTTGGAGTCATATGTTGGTCTGAGGTGCATCCAGATCTGCGTGCTCCTGGAGATGTGTCCACTGGTACACTACGGGCCTTCAGAAACTGATAGGCACCACATTCGCTGGAATGCATCACTAGACTAGAAAGCTAATTTAAAATTTATTTGTTAGGGTTTCTTTAACAAATTTTTTGTTGCAGCAAGCTTCTGGTTGGATCAAAAGAGATATAAATACAATACAGGAAGGAAGAAGGAGAAACATATCAACAACGAATTAAAAATGTTTCCTCCTGTTGTCAGCCCCAGCAACACTCAAGAGGTTTGCAGGACAAAGCAGCTCACTTGATTCACAGAATCCCCTACAGTGTGGAAACAAGCCCTTCGGCCCAACAAGTCCACAATGAACCTCAGAGCATCCCACCCTGACCCATCCCCCTATAACCTGCATAATCTACACATCCCTGGACACGAGGGGCAATTTAGCATGGCCAATCCACCTAGACTGCAAATCTTTGAACTGTGGGAGGAAACCGGAGCACCCGGAGGAAACCCACACAGACAGGGAGAGAACATGCAAACTCCACTCAGACAGTTGCCCGAGGGTGGAATCAAACCCGGGTCCCTGGTGCTGTGAGGCAGCAGTGCTAACCACGGAGCCAGTGTGCCACCCGACCCACAAATATCCACTCACTCCAAGGTCTACAAGATGCACGGCACAAAATCACCACGGCTGCTTATGCAACACCTTCCAAGCTCGCAATGGTACCACCTGGAAGGGCAAGGGCAGCAGACACATGGTAACACCTGCAAATTCCTCTCCACTCCACTCACCATCTGTACTTGGAAATTTATCACCATTAGTGTAACTGTGTCCTGGATCTCCTTTCTTAACAGCATTGTGAGTGCACATACACCAAATGGATTGCAGTGGTTCATGACAGAACATCACTACCACATTCTCGTGGACAACAAGGGATAGGCAATGAAATCCTGGTCCAGCTAGCAAACCACACGAATAAAAAAGAATATTGATAATTAGTTTACACAAATTGTTTTCTTCGTATAAATTCCTACAGGTTCATGAAATTCAAATGTTCGATATAAGTTGTTCACCAACTAACACCACATGCTTCTGCCATTCATGACTCTGCTGGTTCTTGGCTTTAAACATCAAAGAATCTCAGACTGCCCTATACATCAGCCGATTCTAATTCTTGGTTTCAAAGATGTTTGATATTTACTGCAGAATACTGGCCCAGGTTTTGCACCTGTAATAATGACCACAGCTGACAATACTCCAGCATAAAACTGACAGCAACCTTTGGCCTCAGAATGTGTAGTGAACGGCAGAAACTCGTTCCTTGTTTTCTGTGTTACTCAGTTCCTCCACAGGGTGCACTCTTGCTGCCTTCACAGATGACATGAAACAGCTCACTGCGAAGCTGTGAACTCAGGCAATCATGTTATTCATTCTTGAGATGTCAGTGTTGCAGCTAAAGCCAGTAGTTATTGCTCTTCAGAAGCTACCTTTTAGAACTGTTGCTCTCCATGTGGTGTGTGGGTATGCCCACAATGCCTTTATTCTATACTACATTGATACACCTGATTAGCTTTTCTATGGCATTTAAGGTGAAAGCCTCTAGTTACGTCTATTTCCATTGTACTGAGCAAGCCAGCACCCATGATTAATAACATTCAGGCAACAGGCAGTTTGGAGGGTTGTTAGGTGGCATTATTTGACTCAACCTTGCAATAGAGGTGAGGTTTATTCGAAGATTGTTAATACATGTCTCAGAGCAGTGTGGGGGTCATAAATAGGAGGTCAAAAGACTATGACTGGAGTCTGAAAGGCAATGAGTTATGAGATAGAAAGAGATGTACCCTCCAAGTGGAGGGTACAGGGAAGTTCAGCAGGTAATAAGGAAGGCAAATGAAGTGTTGGCCTTTGTTTCAAAAAGAATGGAGCACAAAAATAGGAAAACTTTGCTAAAACCAGACAAGGCACTAGTCAGAACATAGCTGGAATACTGCGAACAGTTTTACACCTTTTAAGAAAGATTTTCAGGCATTGGATGTAGTCCAAAGAAGGTTTGGACTAAGGTGCCCTGTTAGAGCAGCATGGTGGTTCAATGATTAGTACTGCTACCTCACAGTGCCAGGGACCCGGGTGTGATTCCACCCTCGGGCAACTGTCTGTGTGGAGTTTGCACATTCTCCCCGTGTCTGCGTGGGTTTCCTCCGGGTGCTCTAGTTTCCTCCCACAATCCAAAGATGTGCAGGCTAGGTGGATTGGCCAGGCTAAATTGCCCATAGTGTTCAGGGATGTGTAGATTAGGTGGGTGATGAGGGATGGGTCTGGGTGGGATGCTCCAAGGGTCGGTGTGGACTTGTTGGGCAGAAGGGCCTGTTTCCACACCGTAGGGATTCCATGAAGGTTCACTCAGCTGATCCTAGGTATGGAGGCTCTGTCTTATGAGCAGCAATTGAGTAGGTTGGGCCCGTACTCAGTGGAGTTGAGGAGAGTATGTGGTGACTTTATTGAAATATACAAGATTGTTCGGTACTTGACAAGACAGATACAGAGAGGTTGTTTCTAATGTGGGGTGTCTAGGACCAGCGGGCATGATCTCAGAGTAACAGGCCATTCAGTTAGGGCAGAGATAAGGAAGAAGGTAGTGAATCAATGGAATTCTTTACCACAGAGCACTATGGAAGCTGTGTAGTTAAGTTTATTTGAAGCTGAGATAGACAGATTTTTAATTAGTAAGGGAATCAATGGTTATAGGAAAAAGGCAGGAAGGTGGAGTTGTAGTTTATCAGATCAACCATGATCTCATTGAATGGGGGAACAGACTTGATGGGCTGAATGGCCTACTTGTGTATTTAAGAGACAGAAGGCGACTGAATTACACAGAGTCTGTATAGTTGTGGACCCAGTGCGAAGTCACGAGCAGTTGAATAGCTCTGCGCAGCGGAGAAATCCTTAAAGAGAGAGAGAAGCATGTCATGTGTGAGCTAAACTTGACAAGAATGATAGCCTTCCTTCATGAACTAGATATATTTTTAGGGCAATTCAATATAATCATGATCATTATGATGAGATTATCATTAATAGGCATTTTATTCCAGATTAAGTAATTGAATTTAAAATCCCTTAAGTGCCATGGCGGGAGTAGAACTCATGTCTCCAAAGCATTATACCAAGCCTTTTGATTTCTAGCCTATTACATTATTATAATACCACGATCCCCACTGTCCCCACTGTCCCACATTCACGATTGATGAAAAGTTCAGGCTTGTAGGGGTAACTAATCTTGCAATGGCTCATTATGCTGAATAACTTGCCGAAAAACCTTTTTCATCATTAACGAATAATTTAATAAGTGTAGATTCTCATTCCGCCAAAGAAAATTAATGAGGCAAGAGATTTTAAAACTTTAATTTTTCAAAACAGTTTTTCAGCATTATGTCTTTGCCTTAATCCCATGCGTATGTCCCAATCATTATTTCGCTTCCTGTATAAGGACTAAAATGTAACTTATTTTTCTTGTTTTCAAATTTACCGCTCTGCAATTTTCCTGGCTCAGTGGGGATTCTTAAATCTCACTGGATTAAAGGCCTCCCTGCTGCTTTCTTGCTAATAAATGCCAGCCATCCCCTGCAGAGGGTGCCACATTCAAACAGATGTGAATTGACTGTAAATCCTTGCTGCCAAACCCATGAAAAACCTGTAACCAAATGTGTGCAAGGTGCAGGGTGAAGGCCATTCCCTCACTGCTCCCAGCAAATTCCAGGCCAACATAAAATCAAAGTGTCATACGCAACTGAACTGAGAATATACAATTTTAGGACAGGGACAGAATCAAATCTGCACACTCCAGTTCATCCTCTAACTTTGGTTTTGCCCGTAAACTTCACTTATTATTGTCTCTTTGAATAGAATTTTAATGCCTAAACCGCCACCCCACCAGAGGGGAGTTTTGAGGTGGAGGAGTCTGTGTAATTAAGTGGGAGATCGTGTGTTCTTGGGGTAGTGGGGTGGTGAGAAAGAATTCCACCACCTCCCTGTGTCCCCACGCTTCATTAACGCCAGCGCAGGAAGGCTGTGGGCTACTCAGACAGCGAGTGAAACCCTTAAGTGGGTAGTTGAGCTTATATGCTTAATGTAAACATCAGAAAACACCCTGTCAAGTATAACACTGGCACCTTACAAAAAAATGTCACTCAACTGACTTAAAGTTAAAAACACACGCATAAAAGACAGATGCCTCACAATTAAAACATCATTAAAATGCTCATACCAGACTCGACAAAACTGCTATAGAGGAAACCAATGCTGGGAGACCGTGACTAGGTGTTAAACTCACATCAGGAAATCTGCTCTTAAACCAGGCACTGAGGCAGTTCTGAAACAATTCTTTTCAGCTCACAACTTGGGCTATTTCCCTTTTTTTTTAAAAGAGATCTGAATTAATATAGAATTTGTCTTTCTGAGCACTTGCGTTTTGAAAGTTGAAATGGGGATGGGAGTTCACAAGGACCCTGGAATCTGATCCTTGTTGAAATACATCTCTGGCTGTTGGCTATCATTATTGTTCGCCTCTTGCAAATCCCAGCATATGACATTGCTGCCTAACTGCAGATTTCAAATGGTCCTTAAAGTTGAAGTAGATCATGGATAAGGAGCTGTAAACAGAAGATTGCGTTGAGGTTTACCTGTTGGAGGTCTGATAAATCTGGTTAATGCTGGCTCCTGTTAGCTTGTAGGCTGGGCTCCGATGGAGTGGGTATGAGTGGCGAACACTGGATAGCACTCGGCCGAGGGGAATGTGAAATGCTCGCAGGGAGTGATCGCCCGTCGCAAACTGGAATGTCGGCTGAGTTCTCTGCTTTATTCGAGGAAGGCAAGGCCGTGTCTGTTGCATTACTCCTCCGCCACACGTCCTGGTGCAGGAAGACCACGGGCCCCATCTACCCCAGGAACCTTTAGCCTGTTCCTCTGTGAAGCTGTCCGCAGTCTGGCGCTTCACTCGGCTCTGTACCTTTGACGACAAAAGGAAACCCAAATGATCTCATTTGCGTCATTTTGAAATACAGTGTTACAGTTACTGCCACAAAGTGCACATTTGGCCATTTGCCCCTTCTTGTCTATGCTAGCTCTCTTCAAGGAACAGGCCTGAAGTTTTTTGGATCAGGAGTAAAAAAACTGGGATAACTCCTCGTCCCACAAACTCAGGCCCAAAGTGCCCCGGAACTTCAGGGGAGTGGAAGGGGGGAGGCTGGTAACATCAGGTTTTCTGGTAGTCATGGGCACCACCCACGGATACAGTTTGAACTGTCTGGTGCAATGTGCAGGTTGCCCACGGGCTGGGCAAGAAACCAGCCTTAGTGTTGCCCCAGTAAGAGAAGGAACAAAATGAAAAAAACTGCCTCCAGTCTTCACCTCTCACACTCTGTCCATGCACATTCCTTTACAGTCCACGCCACCTCATGCCCTTCCACCCACCCTACAGCTTCCCATACTCTCCATGCCAATCTGTGCACCTCCACCCAACATGCCAATCAATTCGCTACTACCAATTTCCCATGGCCCCTAATGTCAAACGGTGTCCCTTTATCTACCCCATATGCCTTCATAGCATCTATCCAACTCATTAATATCATGAGGGGCATAGATGAGATGAATAGCCAAGTCTTTTCCCCCAAAGTAAGGGTGTCCAAAACTAGTGAGTGAAAGGGGAGAGATTTAAAATGACCTTTGGGGCAAATTTTTCTCGCAGAGGGTGGTGCGTGTATGGAGCTGCCAGAGGAAGTGGTAGAGGCAGGTCCAATTACAACACTTAAAAGATATTTGGATAGATACAAGGATAGGAAAGGTTTAGAGGGATTTGGGCCAAACACAGACAAATGGGACTAGTTCAGTTTAGGAAATGTGTTTTGCATGGACGAGTTGGGCTGAAGGGCCAGTTTCTGGGTTGTATGACTCTAACTCATTTCCTTGCTATCTACCTTCCTTTTACCCCAACACCCTCCATGCAAATTCACTCAGTTTCCACCAGGGACAGACCTTAGGACTCATGCTGAGATTAAAAACACATGTTCAGTGTTAATGGATGAATTCATTTCTTTAAATTCTAAAAAGGCATTAATTGCATGTATCTTCCTTAAAGCAATCATAAGAACATGCATAATTATAAAACAAGAACTGCAAATGCTGGAAATCAAACAAGAACACAAATTCCTGGAGAAACTCAGTTACTCTGGCAGCCTCTGTGAACAGAAAGAAGAGTCAATGTTTCGGGTCCAGTGACCCTTCATCAGAACACAAAGAACAAGCACTTGTATTGACAGTCCCACTTCAAAGTTTTTATCATGTCTAAAATCAAAATGTGAACTGACAGGTGTTCTACGTGATAGGTTATGAAATCAGTCATTCAGCATTAATTCTGTGATGATAATCCTCAGGCTTATGTCAACTGACATAGTGAAATACCAAGCACTGATCTTTTACGAAAAAAAACTGCAAATAGACTTTCAAATAGTTTAAGGGAAGGTGATTTAGATGTTTTGATAGCCCCCTTCAACAGATCCAATGCATTTATGCACTTTCTATGAATACTCATGTCTATGTTTAACTATCCCAAAGGGCACATGACCTCTCTTAAAGGGTTCCTGATCTCTTCAAATGTTGTCCCAGGGCCATATCAAAGCAGGTACCATGTTCCTCCAAAATGGTACTCTCTATCTCTGAAGAACTCTAAGTTTAGACCTTAGCTTACTGTGTCTAATGTGCACAAATCATGTTTTGGACATATCATTAATGCAAATCAAACCAGCCAAAAGGAAGCTACACTTTATCATATGCAGTTTCCTCTGGGAACCACATGACAGACTGAGTTACCAGAAAGCATACCAATTGTTAAAATCTAATAGTATTATTAGAATTAACATCAAAGTTTATAGTTTCCTAACACTTGTCTTTATTAGATATTCTTCTCTGTCGTACAGTTAAGTGGGAAATCTTAGAAGTAGGGAAATCTTAGAAATAGGGGATTGTATAGAAAAGACACCAAGATACAGGTATTCTGGTGAAATAACTCCACAGAGGCCGGTATCCCATCACCAAGTCACCCTTTATTTACACATGGAAAGTCCTTGACACTGATCCAGCTCCCTCAGAGCCAGCTCTCAGAGTGAACAGAATGTCTCACTCTCCTGTTTATATCTATCAGCCAGGGCCCCTTGATTGGACCACATTAGCAGCCCCAATCAGTGAACATATGTTCTATGAGGTCCATCTGGCTGACCTCATTACAATCACTGCATTATGGGAGTACATATCAAGTTATAAAGAATGAATTCTCAGCAAAAGGCCAAGACCTTGAGAAAGCTGTCTGTGGGAAAACTGCTAGTGAGACAGAACAGAATGTAGAGGTCCCTTTCCTCTGGATAAGGAATCATGGCATGTAAAAGCATTGATACAATATTAAATACAAAGAACATTACATTAAGTACACATATACAGTTAACAGCAGTCACACGCAGTATTCCTGACCGATTGAACGATGTGTCCTCACAATTGGAGCTGAAAGTGATTGGGATTAGAGCGGAGTTAATTGGATAACAGCGAGAATAAAAGAGATCATCATTTTGTTTCTGTGCACAGGGGAGGAAGGATGATCCAGAGACACGAACAAAGCAAGACAAGTGGCAAAAGGGAGAGAGGCTCAAGTATAAAGGGACCAAATCTGTGTGAAACCATTTTGTGCACTCAGACATCCAGATTTTTACATTGGTGAGTTTAAACTTCTGCCCAAGTTTGTTGATATATGTTATTTGAGAACTAAATAAACTTGTCCTAACTTTGTCTCAATAAAGTCTCAAATAAAACTTTGCTGTCAAATTTCTTCCTGCTTCAAAAGGGCTATAAAAATCTTAGATATGGACTTGTAATTTTTAACCCGTTCGGTTCCCCAGCCCAAAGGCAGGACCTGCAGATTCGTGCCTCCAATGTCATTTTTGATGCAAAAGAATTCACCAGTACTCATTGAGACTCATTCAAGTTCCTTTTCCCATATCCTTTTTAATTTTTGCTACCTTTTTCAACTGTTCAGTAAATCCCCTTTCAAACTTTATTTGGCATTTTGCTTCCATCGATGATTCTGGTAAGTTATTTGATATTCAAACAATCCTTATATAGAATAACTGAGAATAATTCTGCTTAACCTCTCCCTTTATTCTTTTGGTGATCTTAAATGTGGGCCTTCTAGTCAGGGACAGCACTGTCACCAAAATCTCATAACTTTGAAACCATTGCCAGGTCCACCTCAACTTTCTCTGCTCAAGTAAAACAATTCTCCAGTCCCTTCTCAGAACTTAAAGCTTTCAATCCTGGCATCCTTTCTTCATTGATCAGACATGAGAGTTGCTGACATCGCCAGGAATTGTTGTCCATCATTAATTGCCCTTGAACTGAGTCATTTGCTAGACCATTTCAGAGAACACTTAAGAGTCACCCTCATTGCTGCCATGTCACAGGTCAGGTCAGGACAGCAGATCTCCTATCCAAAAGGATATTAGTGAACCGGGCTTGGGGCGTGGCTTAAATGACAAGCAGATAATAGTTTCAGGGTCACCATTACGGTAACCAACTTTCTTTCTTGAATTTCAATCCCACCATTTACCACGATAGGATTTGAATCCAGGTCATGCGACAATCAGTTTGGATTACTAGTCCAGTGGGATTACCACTATGTCTTTGCCCTGCCCTAAATATTTGAAATAATCTTGCTAAATGCTTCTAAAAACAGTATGATGACTATTGGTCGTAATATTCCAACAGTCCCTTAACCAGTGATTTGTATAGATTTGGCACACAGCAAGTCCTGTGGAGTCCTCACTCCGACTTACATTGGCTCCCAATTCTGCAACAGCTCAAATTTTAAATTCTTTATTCTTCTCTTCAAATAATTCCAGGGCTCATTTCTTCCTTGCCCAGTAAAGTCCTCCTTCCCTATACCCCTTCAATTCTGATTGAATGTATTGAGCCTGTCTTTGCTTGCCATGCCTTTGGCCATCTAGACTAAACTCTTCAATTCTCCCCTTAAAATTCTTTACATCCCTCTGCCTTTAAGGCACTCCTTCAAAGTCTTTAACTTGGATGAGGATTTTGATCACCTGTTCCAATACCTCCTTCTGTCCCTGTTCAATTCAGGTCCTTTGGAGTGCCTTGGGATGTTTTACCGCTTTGAAAATGTTAACATCTTTTCACCTGTATTTTGCACCCACATTTATAAATCCATGATCCCTGAAGACATTTACTAATTTCAACAATAAAAAGCAGCTTTTCTACTATCAAGGTAAATCAACATAATTGCTCACTTACCACAGAATAAAGAAGTTGGTCACTTACCATCATTCCTGGTTAAGCAACAGTTTATGAGTAAAGTTTCATTACCAAATTTATATCAGACATGTATTTCACAACCACAACGTGGGTGAGTTGCATCCATTCCCCACAACATGAACCAGGGTATGATCATGTCGGGTCAGCAATATGACATGACGCCAGAGTTTTGAAAAACATGAGGATAGATAAGTCCCCTGGGCCAGATGGGATATACCCATGGTTACTTTGGGAAGCGAGGGAAGAGATTGCTGCACCTTTCGCGATGATCTTTGCATCCTCGCTGTCCACTGGAGTAGTACCAGATGATTGGAGGGTGGCAAATACTATTCCCTTGTTCAAGGAACGGAATAAGGATAATCCTGGGAATTACAGATCAGTCAGTCTTACTTCTGTGGTGGGAAAATTATTGGAGACGATTCTGAGAGATATTATTTATGATTATTTGGAAAAGCACACTTTGATTAGGAATAGTCAGCATGGCTTTGTGAGGGGCAGGTCATGCCTCACAAGCCTTACTGAATTCTTTGAGGATGTGACAAAACACACTGATGAAGGTAGAGCAGTGGATGTGGTATATATGGATTTCGCAAGGTATTCGATAATGTTCCCCATGGTAGGCTCATTCAGAAATTAAAGAGGCATGGGATTCGGGGAAATTTGGCTGTCTGGATACAGAATTGGCTGTCCAAAAGAAGACAGGGGGTGGTAATAAATGGAAAGTATTCAGCCTGGTGCTCAGTAACCAGTGGTGTTCCACTGGGATCTGTTCTGGGACCTCTGCTCTTTGTGATCTTTATAAATGACTTGGATGAGGAAGTGAAAGGGTGGGTTAGTATGTTTGCCAATGACACGAAGGTTGGTGGGGTTGTGGACAGTATGGAGGGCTGTTGTAGGTTGCAATGTGACATTGAGAGGATGCAGACCTGGGCAAAGAAGTGGCAGATGGAATTCAACACGGAAAAGTGTGAAGTGACATTTTGGAAGGTCGAATTTGAATGCAGAATACAAGGTTAATGGCAGGATTCTTGGCAGTGCGGAGGAACAGAGGGATCTTGGGGTCCATGTCCGTAGATCCCTCAAAATTGCTACCCAAGTTGATAGGGTTGTTAAGAAGGCGTATAATGTATTGGCTTTCATTGGCAGGGGAATTGAGAGCCGTGAGGTTATGCTGCAGCTCTATAAAACCCTGGTTAGACCACACTTGGAATATTGTGTTCAGTTCTGGTTGCCTCGTTATAGGAAGGATGTGGAAGCTTTAGAAAGGGTATAGAGGAGATTTAACAGGATGCTGCCTGGACTGGAGGGCAGGTCTTATGAGGAAAGGCTAAGGGAGCTAGGGCTTTTCTCATTGGAGCGAAGAAGGATGAGAGGTGACTTGATAGAAGTGTACAAGATGATGAGAGGCATAGATAGAGTGGATAGCCAGAGACTTTTTCCCAGGGCAGAAATGACTATTACGAGGGGGCATAATTTTAAGGTAATTGGAGGAAGGTATAGGGGAGATATCAGAGGTTCTTTACACAGAGAGTGGTGGGTGTGTGGAATGCACTGCTGGCAGTGGTAGTAGAGTCAGATGCATTAGGGACTTTTATGCGACTCTTGGATAGGCACATGGACGGTTTGTTTGATCTTAGAGTAGGATAATAGGTCGGCACATCATGGGCCAAAGGTTCTGTACTGTGCTATACTGTTCTATGTTCTGTACAATCCAAAATTGTGGAAAGTGAGCTGGAACAGAGCTTGGAAGCCTGCCTTTATTAATTATGCTATCGAGCTTACTAAGAACACAATTGTCCGTAATAATTCATTGAATGCTGCATCTTTTAGTTGTCAGACAGTTCAGTAATGTTTTGCCTGCAGGTGGCGCAAGCGTGGAAGAGAGGGCCTGGCACCAAGACTGCAGCTGAATGTCACAAATTCTGGGTGGCTACGTCTGCAATTCATCTTTGGAGGCTGCCATAAGGGAAAAAAGATCAAAAGAGGAAGAGGCCTCTCAATTTCTCATTGTGACTGTCTTCCTGTTCACAGAATAATCTCTGAGCCACACGACTTCTTGGCCTAGACACCCAAAGAGGCATGGAGCCATCCTTCACAAAACTAATCGACTGTCTTTTTGCTAGATGGCCACGAATTGGTGTTTCGACACATGATTCAACAGGTTGAGATGGCAGTGGCAGGACCGCACGGCTCCCTCAGTTTCTGGTCCATCTCCTTCATCCCACCGAAAAACGTCAACATCCGCCATTCGAAAAGGGTATATCTGAGGTCTTCAACTGAAGCTGTCTACTCCAGAGTTAACAAAAGTTTCCCAATCCTGCAAGAAATTCTGCTGGACACTCCCAATGCACACAGCTCCCGCATTGTTGCACACCACCAATCACACACTCCATTTTACAAGGAGACAGACTGGAGAACAGGCAAAAGAATTCCCTCGATCAGAGTTAGAAACTATCAACTCAAAAGAATGAGCATGGGTATATGGAAATATACATGGGTGAAAAGATCACACTGCAGTCAGTGATCTGTTGTTTCTGTCTAGAGAGATAATGATGTGTGCTATGTATTGTCATCTCTCTGTTAAGCATCACGCTAGCCCCACTCTAGCCTATGAGCCTGCTCTGTATATGAAGACAATGGTCTCAGAAGGTGCATGGTTCATTGGGTTCTGCTTATTTTTTTTCTGGGCCTTCTCTTGTTCATTTAAGCTTTTCATTTCCAGTCAGCCTCCAGAGGTGATTTCCACTGGCAACTGTCTCCCAGTGTCAGTGTCAATATCTGCAACCATCATATCCCACTCCTAGCTGAAGTACAAAGGGGATTGTGACTCAGTGGCCAGTTCATCTTAATGAGTCTTTGGATACACAGTCATTATCCATAACTTGCTCTTTAAACTTAATAAAAAGGCTGTAGTCTTAATGAGAGTTATTAAAATACCCTCTGCTGACTGTTTTGATTGACAGTGTAGGTTAGAGAAAAGTAGCATCTGATCATATGACTTCAATAAAGTTTCTTTGTTGACATCTCCCTGAAGATAAAATTATGTCAGAATGGGGGGAGGTGGGAATTCATTTTTTAATTCATTACTTTCATTTCAAACATTCCTATTATCTCAGCTGGGGGTTCTGAGTTCACAAGTTGACGAACAACTTAAAGAGGATATTAAAGGATTCGCTGTCTTGGATCTGTGTTGGAAGAGAAGTTGTTTTTTTTTATAAGAGGTCAAACATTTCAGATATGAAAGCTCTGAATGGATTAACAATTTTGTTTTTCGGCATCAAGTGTGTAGGATTATGGATGTGTTAGTTTATTAGAGCTTAATATTTTTCATCTTGACTTTCCTCCTGAGCTTTTCAATGTTGTGTATGGCTATGGAAAGAGGATGAGGGCATGTGTTGACCTGGAAGATAATGGCGTTCATGAGGAGTGTGTGGGGACCAGCAAGGGGGATTGAGGGTTGAGGGTCTTCCAGAACAATTGGGTTGATGTTGCAGAGAGCTGAGGCAGGTTTTCTAACCTCAGCACATGCCTGTACGTCCAGGGATGTCATGATACTTCTTTCCTGATCTAAGCAATCCACCACAGTCGTCAAATTCCTAGCTCACTGTGTCTCTCTAACCTCTACCCTAAAATTCACAAGAACCAAGCTCTCTACAATTTCGCAGGGACACTTTCCCGCTGCCTGATTATGTTTGTTGATCTGAAGGAAAGACCCGGCTTTTTTCCTCCCTATTCATAGCAGTGTTAAGTAAAGCAAACATGCAATAAGCTGAAAAAATAAAGGTTGCCTTTAAAAACTAACAGATGCCTCTCTCATGCGTAATAGTGTAGTGGTTATGGAATTGAACTTATACTTGAGGTTGTGAGTTCAAATGCCACTGTGGTAAATTTAAAATTGAAATCGGCAAATCTGTAGCGCAACCATATCAATAGCTGGGGGTGAGGGAATTCTTTGTTCTTCAACTACGACTACTTTAGTTATTTCAAATATGTATCATATACACTTGTGTTTCTACTTCAAAGACATAGCCAAAACTTACCTTGATATCAGAGCACACAACAAAATTAAGTCCGCACACGGATTGAAAAACTGATAGGGAAAAGAAGTGATTTTCTTTGTTCACAGTTGGGGCTCTGCCCAGTCTCTCCAGCAGAGACAGAGAAATTCAGGCAGATGATGGAGTGCCAGTTTGTTGTGCTCCAGGGGCTGCTGTGTTTCTGAGCAATGATGGGATCACCTTCCTCTCCCAATTTCCACTCTGCCACACTGCAGTTTAACCACCTGGTGAGTCAAAAGCTCAAGGGTAAAACTTCTATGATGTTCTGATTGCTTTCCACGGGAGAGTGACACAAAGAGGGCTTTATACTAACGAGCACTCCTGGGTGTGAATACCCACTAGGTTTCTCCTATGCTGCTACTGTAAAGCCTAATGCAAGTTACAGCAGGAATTCAAACTGCGAAGGTATGGAGTGCAGGACACAACAGCACAAAGCACAGAAGCAGAAGTAGGCCATTCGACCCATCAAGTCTGATCTGCCATTTAATCTGATCATAGTTGATTTGACTATTCTCAACTATATTTTCCTGGCTTTTCCTTGCAACCCTTGATTCCATTACTGATTAAAAATCTATCTCAGCCTTGAATATACTTAATGATCCAGCCTCATCACCCATCTGCAGTAAAACATTCCACAGATTTCCTACCCTTTAAGAGAAAAAATTCCTCCTCATTGCTGTCTTAAATGTGTGACCCCTTATTCTGAGATTAATCCCTCTGCTCCTAGACTCTCACACAAGGGGAAACAATCTTTCCACATCAACCCTGTTAAGTCCCCAAAGAATCTTGTATGTTTCAATAAGGTCGCCTCTTTTTCTTCTATATTCCAATGGGTACCTGCTGAACCTACTCAACCTCTCCTCGTAAGACAGTCCCTCTATACCTAGTATCAGCCTAGTGAACTTTCTCTGGAGTAGCTCCAATTGCTTTGACTAAGGGCCCCAAAATACTCTTCACAGTGTTCTAGCTATGGTCTGACTAGTGCACTGTATAGTTTTAGCAAACGTTAATACTCCATTCCTTCTGCAATGTAAAACCTTCACTGATTTTTCATTATTTATCAATTTTTATTTGGAGCTGTGAACCAAAGATGTTTTTGGACCTTGTGTTTAAAAAAATACAGAACAAACAAGCTTTTGTTTATTCCAGAGGCCAGGTCTGGAAGTTGAGTGTAGATTGGCTCCTGATCTGAAGGTTCTGTGGACACGTCTTCAATAGGGAAGAGCATTATGTTTAAGCAGATAGAAAAAGGGCATTAATAATGTCAGTACGTGGGAATTGGTCCCAGCAAGTTTGGGAAAGGCCTTGTGCTCCAGCAGATGGAAAATGCTGAATGCTAACAGGGACATCAGGTTGTCATGGACGATCAGTTTGTCAGGGAGGGCTGGAGTTTGAACTGAGTTTGGACTGTGTTTTCTGTGCAAAAGGAATTTGGCTATAGCATGAAGATTTGAAAACTCCCTGTCTAACCTCCCATAAACAGCTCTTGAGACTAAAGCTCAGTGAATAGAAAACTAAGTTACAAAACATTACTATTTTTATTTGAGTGAACTTTAAAGGTGACCCTGACCGATATCTTCAGAAAATAAACCAAGAAACCAGTATCTATGCCTGTGGATCAACATACCCTGAAAACTGCATAAATAATCAGGCCACATAAGTAATTTGTTATTTTCTTTTACTTATCTCTTAACTTTGTCTGTCTTTTGTGTCAATGGGGCTGAAAACAAAGGTAACAAGCATGGGGCTGGATGAACACAGCAGGTCAAGCAGCATCATAGGAGCAGGAAAACTTGACGTTTCGGGCCTAAACCCTTCA
>JAHRHZ010000217.1:11640596-11684749 GCA_024137785.1 Ginglymostoma cirratum
AAACCCTTCACCATTTCTGATGAAGGGTTTAGGCCCGAAACGTCAAGTTTTCCTGCTCCTATGATGCTGCTTGACCTGCTGTGTTCATCCAGCCCCATGCTTGTTATCTCGGATTCTCCAGCATCTGCAGTACCTTTTATCTCTGAAAACAAAGGTTTTGGGTTTTAAAGCATTGACCAATTAGATTACTTTGACGTTTAATTTTGCTGTTTAATTTTGCTCTGCTGAAGTTACTATATTGTTAATGAATTGCTAAGTCTTTTGTTTAAGATACAAACCTATATTTGGAGTTGTTTATTCACAGAGAAGATAGTGGGATTGAAAAGTCTAGTTAGGAACCATTTGGGTCAACTTTGAGGGTCTTTGAAAGTTTTAATTTTACTGTTTTGTGAATATAGAGGTAGAAAAGCTGATGTTGCTACCTGTCTCTGTTCTAACAGAAATAAAGGCCAACATTCCATTTGCCTTCCCCATTAGCCAACTGAACTTGGATGCTAGTTCTTTTGTGATTCATGGATGAAGATTCCCAAATCACGCTGTTCTGCAGCTTTCTGCAGTCTTTTTCCATTTAATTAATATTCAGTTCCCCTATTCTTCAGCCAAAGTGTATAACATTGTTTGCCCATATTATATTGCATCAGCCAAGTTTTTGTCCACTCGCTTAACCTATCAATATTTCTCTGCAGATTCCCTGTGTTATCCTCATCACTTGCCTTCCCGCCCATTTTCGTATCATCTGCAAGGATGGCTATAGTACATTCACTTTCCCCATATGAGACATTAATACATATTGTAAGTAACTGTCACTTCTGCACCAATCTCTGTTGCACATCACTAGTTACAAGTTGCCAACCTGAAAATGCCCCCCTTATCCCAACTCTCTGTCTTCTATGGAAGAAAACTAAACTGATTACCACAAGAAGTTGTATTAAGAATGGCAAAGTTCTCATTACACTAGAGTCTAATCATCTGTGCTGAACTGAAGAAAATTTCAGAGAATGCTTTCTAAAACAAAAATGATTGCCTCACCTCACTCCTAGCAGCTGGAGTTGGTGCCAATTCCCTACATTCATCAAGATGTATCCTTATCAGTAAAATGCATTCTTTATGAGCAGCTAAAGTTTATACCAAAGATACGTTCAATACATTACTCAACTGTTCAAACCACAAAATATCAATGCCAAACAACAATAAATAATCATTAAGGTTCACAACTATATGTTATCCCACTGGCCCAGTGATCCAGAGTTCCAAAAACATTTAAACCTGGTTCAGGCTTGGAGGGATCAGTGATGAGAACATTTTTTGGATGTTAAGTGCTTTGAAACTCTGAGAATCTCAAGCAAAAAGGTTCAGACGATTTCTAAGAATAGGTCTATCTGAAGGAGAAACTAAAGTGAAGCTGTCTAGCTCAGCATAGAAAACTAAAGACTGGAGTCAGACTAAAGGTCTGTGGAGTGAGGCATTAAGCTAGAGAGCTCTCTCTTCCAGATTTGGTTCACATTCTGATAGCACCAACAATGTTAAAAGGAGTCACCGTGTGAAGCAATAATACTGCACCTCAGAAGAATGTGGTGCTGATCTTCAAATCTACCTGTCTACTCACTCACCACACTGCAGTCTGTGAAGAACAAATAGCAAAAGACCACATGGTGTATTTCTCCACATATGAATCAGAAATTTAAGCTGTCTTCAGGCCTCTTAAGAACAGTAAATACTTTGATCTGCACATTCTGGTTGCTAGAAGGGATTAGAGAAGAATCTGTTTGCTGAATGAGAAATTGTAAGCTTTACAAAAATACTTTTTCTGGGAATCCTGTACCTAAAGGGAAAGGAATTTACCTGTCTGGTTTTTAATACAGACTAGATCAGTGTGTTGGTCAATAATGGACACCAAAACTGGCTCCAGATAAACCACAATGAGTCATGTCATTGTGATTCTGTGCATTTGACAAAGGATACAGCAGTAAACAAACTTCACATAATATTGCAGCTGGAGAACAGGTAAAACTGAGAAAATCTTCTCCCCAGTAAATCAGCTTTTAAGCATTCCTTGACAGCAGAGTTACCAGTCTGACAACTGGTGATCTGGAGATGGCACATGGCAATGTCACTTGATGAGCAATCCTGCTAATGCTTTAGGGACATGGGTTCAAATCCCACCATGGTAACTGGTTGAATTTAAATCCAATTAACAACTTTGAAATATAAAGCTAATTTCAGTGATGGTCACCATGACAACTGTCATGGATTGTCGTGAAAAGCCATCTGGCTCACTAATGTCCTTGAGGGAAAGAATCTACAAACTTTATCCATCTGTCCTACTGGTAATGCCAGAGTGAACATAATGTGGCTGAGTCTCAACTGCTCTCTGAAATGGCCCACCAATACTCAGTTTGAGAGCAATGGAGGACGGTCAACAAATGCTGGCCTTGTAAGTGATACCTGTGAAAGAATTTTTTGGTAAAAGGCATTGAGAAGAGGTAATACTTATGAAGAATTCAGCTTGTACAAGCCTGTCTGGTCGATACTCGTTTGGTCAGGACAAAGAAAGGTAATAACTCTAAAGATCAAGTGAGAGAAGTCACAAGTCAAAGGTCATGATTTAGAGTCATAGAGATGTGCAGCATAGAGAAAGACCCTTCGGTCCAACTTGTCCATGCCAACCAGACATCCTCAATTAATCTAGTCCCATTTGCCAGCATTTGGCCCACATCCCTGTAAACTCTTCCTATTTGTAAAACCATCCAGGCGCTTTTTAAATATTGTAATTGTACCAGTGTCCACTGTTTCCTCCACGTGAAAAAGTTGCCCCTTAGGTCCCTTTTAAATACTTTCCCTCTCACCTTAAACCTCTAGTTTTGGACTCCCCTACCCTGAGGAAAAGACTTTGACTATTCATCCTATCCATGCCCCTCATGATTTTATAGACTTCTACAAGGTCACCCCTGAGCCTCCAACACTCCAGGGAAAATAGCCCCGGCCTATTCAGCCTCTCCCTACAGCTTGAACCCTCCAATCCTGGCAACATCCTCGTAAATCTTTTCTGAACCCTTTCAAGTTTCACAACATTTTTCGTTTAGCAGGGGAGACCAGAATTGAATGCAATATTCCATAAGGGATTGATGGGACCTTTTTTAAAATAAAAATATCATATCTACAGCATCTCCAGATTGAAAACATTTAGCCTAAGTTTTGCCACATTATAGATTACAGATTTTGTCCAATACCTTTTCTGAAAATAATTTTGAGCAATAACTGAGCAGAAACTGCCTGAAGATAAAGACAAGTATTTCTTTAGTACTGCTGACTGGGTGACACTGGTGCATCCTATGCAATTAGGTACACTGCACAGGCTCAGACAACATCGTCTAAACTGAGATTTTCTGAAGAAGGGTCTAGGCCCGAAACGTCAGCTTTCCTGCTCCTCTGATGCTGCTTGGCCTGCTGTGTTCAGCCAGCTCTACACCTTGTTATCTCATAGTCTAAACTGAGTTCACAGCTGAAGTAGATGCAAAAAAATGAGTGCAAGCCTTGGATTCTGTGATAGGCTAAGGATTTTGAATAAAAGAGAAAAGAAACTTTAAAACAAAAGTTAAAAAAAGACTGATAAACTGATAAACAGGACAGCGACAACTTGTTTTTCTCCTGAAAAGTCTGTCAGAGCCTTTATTTGTACATTAAAAATGTAATCTATAAAAAGTATTTGTTTCCCGTGATTGTCTACATGATACTTTTCCATCACAAATGTCTTTATTCATAATATGAATGTTCTGTGATAATTACACCCCATGACATCACAGTTCTTGCTTACTTATGGTGCTGTTAGGCTTCAATCTCCTGGATCTCCCAGGAATTGAGTTGCGCTATGGGTTCTCTTGAATATAACTAACTGATTTGAGTATTTAGTTTCTCAGCCCGGTCGGCTGAACTCCCTGGACCTGTTTTCTTTCCCACACATTAGGCCTCTACCAAGTTCTGACCCCATTACTATGAACCACTGTGAACCTGGTTTATACCTTAAGAGGATGGTGTGTTGTCCTTTGGATCTTTCACTTTCTGTATTCCAGCATGTTCTGTCCACATTCTTTGGGGTTAGCACCATCCCACCCACTTAAGCCTTCATTTCCTCCAAACACCTCCTGCTTTTTTACATCACCTGGTCCCAATCATTATCCTATTCCCAGCTGTTTCTGTCTTGTGAGATTTCTCAATAGTTGCTTCGGGCTATGAGCTCGTAATCCCTCCACAATGTCAGTTTAAATTTCTCTCATGTTTACAAGCATTTTACAGAGAGCACCAATATATTTAAATGGCATATTTGGAGTTTGTGACGAACTTCTGTACACATAGTCCTGGACTGGAATTTCCCTCATTCTCTCTCAACCTGCCACTCTATCCTCCTCCATTCAGAACCCTCTCCTACATCGCCTTCCCGCTCAGCCTTCACTGCAAGCCCTCCTTCTCTAGCTACCTATCTCCTTTGTATAACCTTCTCCTCCTTATCTGTAAATTTCAGTGCTCTTCTTCTTTCATTTCCTTCTCAATTCCTCCTTTCATTTCATCCCACCCTTCTGAATCTTCCCCAAAGCCCCCTCCACCTCTCCTTTATCGACCTACCCTCTCCGCCCTTTTCTTCATCCTCCCATTTCTCCTAGTCTTCTCCCTCTTTCTCTGGTCTAGAACATCACCACAACAGACGGCCTCTCCATTGCAGTGAAACTGGCAGAAGACAGGAAATTCTATGTCAGGCCCCTGAACCTGAGGTTTCCCAATTTTGCAGGGGTGGGGTGGTGTGGGTTAATTAGCATGGTGTACGCAAATAACCAGATGTTTCCATTGAAATCAGACTTTGGAATCTCTATAATTCAGTGTGAAACACAGAGTGCGGAGAGTAGATCAGGTAAGAGCAAGCTTGTTTTTATTGAATTTGCTTTGGAGAACCAGAGTACCGTTGGAGATCTGCCATTAATGCAATCCCAGGACATCTTAAGTGGGGGCCTGGGCTGTCATGTATGCTTTGTGGGGGAGGTGGGGGGTTTCAGGTACACCTTGGGATTACTATTTGTAGAAAATATTGTGCATAAAAGGTGCACACATCACTTGGAATAGTCAAACCCGTGAGCAAAGTGTCAGATCTGTCCAAACATGTTACAATCTGTCAACATGCGTCAAGGGGCATCAAGGCAGGTCAAGGAGGGTTAAGGAGTGTCAAGGCACATAAAACGTGTCAGGACCTATAAAGAAATGTCACAGCCGTCAAGATCTGTCAAAAATGCGTTTTGATTAATTACAGTGCTATTTCCAACACAGTAATTTTTGTAATGCTGAACTTTAAGTAATACAACCTTCTATTTATACATGGGACCTGTGAATACATGGTGAGCTGGCATGTTATGTGAAGGGGGAAAGCATGACATTAGGCACCAAGTTGGCATGGGTTTGAGGAGCCATGGGGTATGAGCAGAGGGGTATATCGAATGCAATGGGGATAAGAGCAGCCATGAGGATAGGTCATGGGAGGTGGGCAAAAAGCATTAGGTGACATAGGTTGGCATGGATAGGACTTGGGGGTGAGAGTTGGAAGTGTGTTTTACTGTTTGTTTCAATATTTAATCTTTGGACACAATGCCAAAGTTTCGAGCCAGGCTTTCTGCCCAGCCATGCTGGGATACAGTAACCTCCTTGGAACTCTCCAGATTGCCTGGCATAATTTCCATGACAGCCTGACCACACAGCGCCCCCCTCCTCCAACTGGAATGAAAACAGAGAGTGCAGGTGGCCATTTTTAAAAGATCGGGTTCACAGAGTCAGGAAACCTCTCACTTCTACATATTTGACCTGGAAATGAAAGTCCCCTGAGTTTAACATGCAACACTTACAAAGTTGAGGGTAGTTGAACAAATCTTTAAATCTTCTATTTAAAAACAAGCCTACAAAAACAAATCATTCTCCAAATAAAATTACCTTCATCTGCCTTAGCTCACGAGACACAACAGCAGTTGAAGTTTCAACCATACAATTGTTATTGGAGATGCACCATGAGTTTAAATTACAGTTGTGTATATTTCCTTTTATTTATTCATTCAGTCGGTTTCTACAGAGGCAACCAGCTGTACTCAACTCCTTCAAGGCTATTAAACTGACTATACATGGCAGTCAGGATGCATAGTTTATAAAGCTCACCAGCAGGTTGAAAATTCCCTACCCACAAAATTTTTTTGAAACAACAATATGAATTAGGAACAGCAGTAGACCCACTCACTCTTTAAGACTGCTCCACCATTCAATAAGATCATGGCTGATCTGTCTGCATTGAGAATTCAACGCTCCTATCCCCCTACACCCCAAATACCTCAGATTCTCTGTCCTAAAAAGAATGTATCTACCACTGCCTTAAAAATATTCAATAAACCTTTGAGGCAGAGGACTGCAAAATCGCACAAAAAGTTTTCTCTCATTCCTGAAGTAAAGGGGCGGCCCCTAGTTTTAAAACAGTGCCCTTTCATTCTGGATTCCCCCACGACGATAAACATTCTTGCCCTGTCCACCTTGGACAGATAATTCAGTATCTTATGAATTTCAACTAAATCACCTCTCACACTTCAAACTCCACTGTAAACAATCACAGCATGGTCAACCCAAAATCATACAACAACGCACTTATTCCAGGTATCAGTCCAGTAAACATCCTCTAAACCATCTCCAACAAATTCACCTCCTCCCTTAAATAAGGAGACCAAAACTGCACACAGTATTCAAGACGTAATCTCAACAATCCCTTTTTAACTGAAGCGTGAAATCCCTGCTTTTATGTTCAATTCCTCTCATAATAAAGGATAGCATTCTATTAAGTTTCTTGATCATTTCCTGTACCTGAATACTAAACTTGTGCGCACGGGTGTAAAACGAACCCTTGTAACCAGCTTAGAGATATCAGCCCTGCCTCAATGTCACTGGACTGTTCCCATAATAAATATTTCAACGAGAAGGGACATAATTGAGGGTTGAGCTGATTTGCTCAACAGGATAACAAGATCTCGATCGCACATGAGGCAATGTGTCATGCAACATTTTCCTCAATAGTGTCCTCACTTCTGTTTTACTCACGTTCTGAATACTCCCAATATTTTCTCCTCAGTTTGGCTCCCATTGGTTTCCACGTTAAATACCATACAACTATTGTTCATGTTCTCACTGACTTCTAATTCCTTGTCCTCCGTTATACCAACTTCAAAGTCACTGCCTCAACCTTAAACACTCCCTCATTCCATTCCACCTCTGTCATAGAGTCATACAGCATGGAAACAGACCACTTTGTCCAACTCACCCATGCCAACCAGGTATCTAAAACTGAACTAATTCCATTTGCCTGCAATTTGGTCCATATCCCTCTAAACCTTTCCTGTCCACGTACCTGTCCAAATATCTTCTAAATGTTGTAATTGTATCTGCCTCGACTAATTCCTCTGGCAGCTCATTCCATATCCACACCACACTCTCTGTGAAAAAGTTGCCCCATAGGTCTGTTTTAAATCTGCTATCTACTTCAACTTTTTCGTAGCTCACACCCTCTATTGCTTCAGCTCTGGCCGCAAAAATGGTGTTACAGTCCTCAGCCAACTCAGCTCTGGAATTTTCACCTTAGATTATACATTTTACTACCTCTACCGTTAAACCTCATGCAAGAATCTTGCTTCCTGGCTGTGTCTTCAGAAACCTTCCCACAGCTCTCAGCTCAGTGTCCACCAATTTGCATGTACTCTCACCTTGGATAGTTCATTATAGAAAGGATACTGTATAAAAGTGCTGTTATTCAACAAGTTAGAAAACAAAACAATGTGGAGAAACTCACCGATCTGCTTGCATTTACGGAAACCAGCCCAGTTCCCAATTGTAAGCTGAAAATGGCACTGGTTACAACCAACCTTGAAAAGAAATAATAGCAGTTGTCAGCTAGCAATCATAAAGCCCTGCTGTTCCAGTGTTGGTCACCAATATGTAAGGGACACATAGGAACAGTGCGGAGAAAAATCACAAAACTTAGCACTAGCAGCAGATGATTGAGCTGGCAGGGAAGAGTGACAGGTTAAGAATGTCAGAAATAGGTGTTTGAATAGGCCTTTCAGCCCCTCCAACTTAGCGCCTGCCATTCAGTATGGGTCATTGCTGATACTCTACCCTAGCCACACCATTCCACACTATCGCCATATCATTGATCCAGTAGTATCCAATATACTCACCTTCCATCCAACCCTCCATCCACTGACTCCATCTACACTTCTTGTTGCTGCAGAAAGGCAGCCAACATCATCAAAGTCCTCTCCCACCCCCGTTATGATCTCTTCCAACCTCTTCCGTCAGGCAGAAGATACAAACGATTAAACACACATACCAACAGATTCAAGAACAGTTTCTTCCCCACAGTTATGAGATTTCTGAATGGACCTCTCAAATTTCAAACTTAATGTTGATCTTGCATTTTGTGCACCTTCTTTGCAGCCGTAACTTTGTATTCCTCACTCTGTTCAATCGCCCTATGGTCTCCCTGTGCTACGATCAACTAGTACTTCATGCACAACAAAACTTTTCATTGTACTCAGGTACATGTGACAATAATAAATCAAATCAAACTTAATTACCAGGCACCCGGATCACCACAGTCCAAAGATGTGTGGTCTAGGTGGATTGGCCATGCTAAATTGCCCGTAGTGTCCAGGAACGTGTGGGTTAGACATGGGGAGATGCAGGGGTGGGTGAATGAGTCTGAGTGGGACGCTCTTCGGAGGGGCAGTGTGGACTTCTTGGGCCGAATGGCCTGTTTCCACACTGTAGGGAATCTATGAGATTCATCTGTCTATTGTAGAGAATTCTGAGTACTAAAGAAGTCAAAATGTAATTTTACTGCGTGTTATTAGGAATAAAGGACTTAGGAGTAGGAGTAAGAGATTACAAGGTGTAGAGCTGGATGATCATAGCAGGCCAGGCAGCATCAAGGGAGCAAGAAAGCTGACATTTCGGGTCTGGACCCTTCTTCAGGAGTAGGAGTAGACCATTTGCTCTCAATCCTACTCCTCCATTCGATAAGATCAAGGCTGGTCTGATTGTCGTCTTAACTCCACATTCCTGTCTGCTCCCCATAACCCTCAGCAACCCATATTAACCTCCTGCGATCCATGTACCAGGGCACTTTGTTATTCAGTAGTCTTGGGGATTAAACAAATCTCTCCATTTCTGTGATATTTATTAACAGGGGCCTTTACGATTTGACGTTCTTTCATCGTGTTTAATTTTTAATCCTTACTTAAATTTCAAAGGGAAAGACACACAGGAACATAGCAGGTAACACAGGAGCTTTAGGACTGGTATGATGGGTTCAGCTATCAGGGTAAGAAATTAGAACATAGAACAGTACAGCACAGGAGCAGGCCCTTCGGCCCACAATGTTGTACTGAACATGACGCCAAATTAAAATAATCCCTTCTGCCTGCCCTTGATCCATATCCCTCCGTTCCTTGCATATTCATGTGCTAATCTAAAACTTTAAATGCCCCTATCATATCTGCCTCCACCACCACCCCTGGCAGCGTGTTCCAGACTCTTAACACTTTTTGTGTAAAAAACTTACTCCTCACATCTCATTTGAACTTTCCCCCTCTCCCCGTCTCAAATGCATGCCCTCTTGTATTAGACATTTCAACCCTGGGAAAAGATTCTGACCGTCAACCTATCTATGCATATCATAATTTTATAGTCTTCTATCAAGTCTCCGCTCAGCCTCCACGAGAGAAAACAACCCTAGTTTTTTTGGCCTTTCCTCTTAGCTCCAGGCAGCATCCTGGTAAACCTCTTCTGTTCCCTCTTCAAAGTCACACATCCTTCCCGTAATGTGGCGACTAGAATTGTGGCCTAACCAAAGTCTTATAAAGCTGCAATATGACATCCTGACTGAGGAAGGGTCACTCGATCCGAAAGGTTAACCCTGATTTCTCTCCAAAGATGCTGTCAGACCTGCAGAGCTTTTCCAGGAATTTCTATTTTTGTTACTGACTCAATTCCCTGATCAATAAAGACAAGTATGCCATACACATATCTACTTGTGTGGCTACTTTCAGGGACCTTTAGACTTGAACCCAAAATCCCTCTCTATATAAATGCTATTCAGGGCCTGGCCATTAACTGTATACTTTTACTTAACATCTAAATCCACAAACTGCAGCACCTCACACTTAGTCAGTGATTTCTTCGCCCACGTCTGCAACTGATCTATATCCCACTGTATCCTTTGACAACCTTAGGATTTCCTAGGATTCAGTAGAAGTGAGAGGACTTGGTCTAATTGTTTTGTTGGGGGAGTATTATAGGAGTAACTTGGAGTTCAGTAGAACTGGCAGGGGAGGGAATAGTGGGCTGTGGCATATTACGTTTGAATGAATGCATAACTTCTGGAGTTTGCCAGGACAGTTTGCACAGTTTTGTAACAGAGTGCGGCATACAGCAACTCCAGCAAATAACTGAGTTCATGCTGGGATTGCAGCGATGAGCTTCACTTTCTGCAGGGGTAATCTCAGTGTAAAATACATAAACAGCTGTAAACAGCTACTAGTGTGATTTCTCGGAAGTCTATCTCCTGTCACAAGTCACAGCAGCAGATCAAACAAATCCAATAGTAACATCGGGATTATTATTCCAAAAAGTAGTCACTCACCTGATCAACCATTCTGGTGTGTATAACATTTTCCGGTCAGTGTTGCTGACTGTACACCATCAGCTTCCCAGCAGTAACTTGCAAATCCTGGAAGACAATTAAAACTTACTGCATGCCCTATTTGTGAGCACTCTGGAATAACAGCATGCATATTTGTAAAGGCCTTCAGAGACTGGCTCTGAATTTCTACTAGTGTTTTCCCTGATCACCTGCTGCAACATTGGCTACAGATTAGCGGAATCCATGAAGGAATTCCTCTTTACACTAATTCTCTGGGCGTTACATCCATTTCCTGTCAGGCAGGAGATTAGAACAATCCCCATGGAAATTCAGAACAGTTAATTTTGATGAACCAACATCATTAGTGACAGGAAAGAATATTTTTCTTCATGTTTTGTTCGTCCTTATAAAATTCATTATATGTTCATTCGATTCAAGTAGCATGAAGTAATAAACAGAGTCAGGGACAACATGCAGATACTATGTGGAAATACAGACATAATGAAAATAAAAAGAATTCAAGATCTTATTTAATAGTCACCCAGTGATGTGTGACCAGTTGTCCATATCCTGGCAGCTGCAACATCTCTTCTTACTTCAAGAATTCCAAGACTAGTAAAAACAATCACACTGATCGGCAATTATATCATTCACTGTTGTTTTTGGACCTATTTGATGAATCTGTTTCTAAGTCTTTGTATAATTTCTTGTACCTCCCACTATGCGGCAATTCCTCTCAAAACAGTTCAGAAAACCAATATAGTATTGCAACTGGAAATAGAGTAAAACTTTAGGGAATCTGTGCCTCAAGACTGAATTATATTTATCTGAAGCAACTGGTCAGGCTATAGAATAAAATAGAATATACATGACTACATGAATCTCTAAGTTACATTAAATAGCTCGATCATATTACCAATATTTACTTGCAAATGATTACTGATTTAGATTGGTTGTACTTGGTAGTTTTCTCCAGGGGAAGTCAGTACGAAGGATGGTTAAATTATTAGAAGAACAGGAGAATATAGATCACATCTACACAGGAATTTCCTTGGAGATTTCACCGTACACGTGTAAATGCTATTTCTGTTACATGTGTTAACGGGATTTCTGCAGCACATCTGGCAAAGGTCCGAACGCAGAACGAACACAGCTCCAAGGAAATTCCCACTCATAAATTAAAACTGGAACATTCTTCCCGCTCAAAGTCAGCCCGTGAATTTTTCAGTTATCTGAATGACTTCAACATCAAGTAAATGAATGAAATATGCCACAGGCCTTGGACAAGCAGTGTGCAGAAATACTTCTAAAGAGGGAAATTAATAGTGGAACAAAACAAAAGATGCAAGGAGTGAGTTAGTCTAATTACACCCAGCCTGGATGAGTCCATCAGGAGTTAAAATCGGGCAAGTTGTAATTCAGACATTTGATCCTATCAGTTTACACCAGGATGACTACCTGTCTTTGCATCGACCACTGTCAGCTACCTCTCTTCCCATCGTTTTAAACTGTAACTCTTCTCCTTCAATCTTCCTCAGTTTGACATAATTGGTAGACTTTGATATCATTCCCCTACTGCCTGCTCTCATCAGTTGCGCAAAATGCAAACCAAAACAAGGCACAGATCCCAGAGCAAACAATGAGATCCCGTTCTGCCAATCTGAGGATTCTGCCAAGTCCGGCTGGGCAACAAAACTATCAATGTTCCGTGCTCTTCAATCCGCATCCGAGGGATTGCATTTTATGTTCCCACACTAAGGCAGGAGGGCAGTCTGGACTGAGGTCTGTGGCCTTTCTGCCCAATCCCACCTTCTCTCTCATTTTCCGCAGGGCGATACGTGCATCGGGCAGCAACCATCTCCTTGGGTCTCGTGAACCTTGAAGTAATCACTGAATGCCAGCTGAAGTTTTTCATCATAGCCCTGCTATTTTGCTTGCCCAGTCAGAAGTCTGAGAATCTTCACTAGCAGGTTATTGTTAGGCAAAGTACCTTGATGTGTGTGGGGAGGCCCTTGGTCCATTGGAAAGACCTGCACGTGGTTATAACTTCCCCTTTACCTTCCCCACAGGCCTCTCCTTACTGGCCCCCTCACTCTGCTTGCTGGTGTGCCAACCAGATCCCACCAATATCCCAAACGTACCTGCTGTCTAGTATCCATTTACCCCTTTTCTTCAGTGCCTGAACGTAGTCCCGGAAGCGGCCACTAATCAAAACTGGCATCACCGGGACCACTGGACTGTCTGTTATCTGCTTGACCCACAACTCTCTGAGACAGAGCTTCCTCCCCTAATGAGGACGTAAGTCTCGCCCTGAGCCAATTAACCCCCTGCCGAAGGTTAACCAGCTATGGGACATCCCGCATCATTGGAATGTCTTTCCCTATTCACTCTTAGCTAGCACAGCAGGAAGCAGCAGCATCTGAAAACCACTGCCTTGGGTTAAAACAGTTTCTTTGCTTGTCATATTTCAATTTTGTATTATGAGTGTTCAAATGCATTGCACTGGGCCTTTGCTTATTCAAATCCAGCTGGGATTGCACTTAAAAGTTCACAGCATGTGTGCATGGAGCAGCCACAGTATAAAATTATATCTGTAATTTTTGAATAAAAGTCCAACCTTAAATAAATCTTCCCCAGTTCTTTGAGGAAGTGACAACCCAAGGGATCTACGGAAAACTCTATGATGTGGTATATTTAGACTTCGAAAAACATTTGTCACATTTAAATGAAAGCTGGGAATAAAGAGAGGTACATTCTGGAGCAGCAGGCATGTTTCCAAGTCAATGCGTCAACCTCCTGATCTCCATGGCTGCACTCTGTCCAGGCACACCCTGGGGTTGGGGGGTGGGGGGGTGCAAGGGCTTGTTGAGGGTCAGTACCCTACCAGTGAATAATAGGCATCCTGCTGTTCCTCTCCAGGACGTTCACAGCCACTTTGGGCAGGCAAACTAACAAGACTGCCCCAGCAAAAGCTAAATGCCAAGCATCTGTAGTTAGAGAGAGATGGGGTGTTGTTAAAAAGCCAAGAGCTCCTTAAGCTTACCCTCCATGGCCATTTCAAGTTTGCTTCGTGGAGACTGTGCAGCCTTCTATCTCTCAAGCTGTAAGCATTGAGAAATAACAACTCCAGAGCTAGTAAAAGCTACATACAGGACAGTCTTGATTGAATAGTAGATATGAAGCCATCAATCATTTTGTAAGATCAAAAACATTGGCAGTGAAAATTTTTTACAGCGATCAGTTTTCATAGTCTTAGTTACTCAACTAGGAACAGCCATGGATTTGCACTGTGAGGATATAGGAGGTACCCACATGCACCAAACAGAAGAAGGAATAATCTGGGCAGCAGAGAGAGATTGTTCAGGAAAATCTCCTCTCAATACCTCATGGGTCTTTTCTGCTGCTGTATGCTCCACTTCTTCAGCCAGCTGTTAAAATCACTTCTCTTTTGACAGCAAGAATCATGCAGCAAACAATGAGATTTCTTAATACCCATTCCAGACTGTTCCAACACCATGAGCTATACTGAGAGTGGAACCAAAGTTTCAGGGCACTAGTGGTTCGTTCAAGTGGAATCCTGGTTATCCCAGCGTCTGTGCCCTTGTTCCTGACAGGTTTCAGGAGCCAGTTGGTGGGAAAGAATAACCCTTGATCCCAGCATCCAACTTGCCACCTAAAGGGTGCAGCAGAGGGGATAGAGGACCAGGTACAAAACTGAAGAGCTATGAGTATTGCCAGGAGAATGAGGCACAGATTTGTATGACACACTGTCCATGATCACAAACAAGTTGACATAGAGTGAATGAAGGCCCTACTGTCAATAATAAAAATAAATCAGGCTTATTACGAAGGAGACCAGACCGAGAGCCATGCTTGCAATTTAGGTGCTAGCTGCAGAAAGCCAGCATTGTGAAGTCTCCAGCTCTTCTTCTCTTGCAAGAATCCTCTGTGGAGTTAGTAATGAACTGTTGCCACTTGGCCAGCTGCGTCTGAGAAAAGTGACCGATGTTGTATATATCACCTGAACCAGTTTGGAAGAAGCTAGAGGCATAAAAAAAGTGACAGACATGGTGATCTTTACTGTCACAGCCTGGTACTGAGCTCCAAATCACAACGCAATGGAACAAACTAAAACTTGAACCACAGTGATAATATTATCCTTTCTGGACCTAATCAATACATGAAAATTGTCCTTTTTTTTGGAGCTATAAAGATTTACCGGCCACACAAGACAATAATCTGGACGTGATTGCCTTGATGCACTGCTGTTCTGTGAGATACAAGTACGTATTCATTTTCCAAATACCTACACACTCCTGCATTGTTAACTCCTTCACCTGTGCGAGTCTCTGCTGCCTTCCCAGCAGCACCTCCTCCTGATTCAAGAGCTCCGGTAGGAAGGCCCAAAAGGTTCACATTCAGTTGAAAACAAGCAAATCATGGGCAGAAGTTCTTGGCCTCCACAGATTCACTCATTCTATTGAAGCATTAAAGAGAGAAACTCCAGTCAAAACAGCCATACACCTAACTCTAACACCATCCAGTAGGATAAAAGAGTTCAGTGAAGACGTTCTCAATGGAGTGTGGTTTCCCCTGAATACTGTTTGCCAATACCACTAACACCAATTGTTCTATTATGATGTGTTGAACTAATCCCGCATATTGAAAAGCCTTACCTGTGTCCAGACCTCGACTGTTCTGCCATTCTTTCCATAAACTGGCTCAAATTCTTTTTGAAAAACAGGTACAATGTCATCACAAACAACACAGTGTGGAGCTGGAGGAATACAGTAGGCCAAGCAGCATCAGAGGAGCAAGAAAGTTGACGTTTTGGGTCGGGATCCTTCTTCGGAAATGGGGAGGGGGAAGGGAGCTCAGAAATAAATAGAAAGAGGAGGGGTGGGTCTGGAAAGGTAGGTGGGATGGTGATAGGTGAGTGCAAGTAGGGAGTGGTGGGGATTGGTCAGTGGGATGGGTGGGGCAGATAGGTGGGAGAGAAGATGGACAGGTTGTGTCAGGTCAAGGAGGAGGGGATGAGAGGGAGGGTTGGACATGGGATGAGGCCGGGGGTGGGGAGATTTTAAAACTGTGTGAATTCCACGGTTAGGCCATCAGGCTGTAGGCTCCCGAGGCGGAATATGAGGTGTTGCTTCTCTAGTTTACATGTGGTGTCATTTGTGACACTGGAGGAAGCCCAGGATGGACATGTCACCCCGGGAGTGGGAGGGGGAGTTAAAATGGTTGGCAACTGGAAGATGTTGTTGATTGTGGCGTACAGAGCACAGATGCTCTACAAAACCTACTAGAGAAGTTGCAGAACATGACCTACTCCTGGCAAATAAGGCAGGGCAGGTGACTGAAGTGTCAGACAAGGTGCACTTCAGGGCCAGTGACCATAAATCTACTGATTTTAAAGTACTGATTGAAAAGGATAGACTGGATCTAGAAGTTAAAGTTCTACATTGGAGAAAGGCCAATTCTGATGATCTTAGACAAGAACTTTCAAAAGTTGACTGGGAGGTGGATGTTCACAGGTGAAGGGGCAGCTGGAAATGATGAGAGTCCAGAGACAGTACGTTCCTGTTAGGGTGAAGGGCAAAGTTGGTAGGTGTAGAGAATGCTGGATGACTAGAAAAATTGAGGTTTTGGTCAAGAATAAGGAGGAAGCATATGTCAGGCACAGACAGCAAAGATCAAGCAAATCCCTAGAAGGGTATAAAGGTAGTAGGAGTATGTTTAAGGGGAAATCAGGAGGGCAAAAAAGGGACATGAGGTAGCTTTGGCAAATAGGGTTAAGGAGAATCTAAAGGGATTCTACAAATACATTAAGGACAAAAGAGTAACTAGGGAGAGAATAGGGTCCTTTAAAGATCAGCAAGGCTGCCTATGTGTGGAACCACAGGAGATGGGGGAGATACTAAATGAGTATTCTGCATCAGTGTTTACTGTGGAGAAGGACATAGAAGACAGAGAACATAGGGAAATTAATAGCGACAGCTTGAAAAATGACCACATTATAGAGGTGGTGGTACCGGACTTCTTAAAATGTATAAAGGTGGTTAAATCGCGGGGACATGATCAGGTGTATCCCAGAACTTTGTGGAAGCTAGGGAAGTGATTGCTGGGCAGAGATAATTGTATTATCGGTAACCACAGATGAGGTGCCAGAAGACTGGAGGTTGGCTAACATGGTGCCACTGTTTAAGAAAGGTGCTAAGGAAAAGTCAGGGAACTATAGACCAGTGAGCCTGACATCAGTACTGGGCAAGATGTTGGAGGGAATCCTGAGGGGCAGGATTTACATGTATTTGGAAAGGCAAAGACTGACTAAGGATATTCAACACAGCTTTGTGCATGGGAAATCTTGTCTCACTAACTTGACTGAGTTTTTTGAAGAAGCAACAGAGGACTGATGAGGGCAGAGTGGTGGACGTGATTTACATGGACTTCAGGAAGGCGTTCGACAAGGTTCCTCATGGTAGACTGGTTAGCAAGGATAATCACATGGAATAGAGGGACGGCTGCCATTTGAATACAGAACTGGCTTGAAGGTTGAAGACAGAGGGTGGTGGTGGAGGGTTGCTTTTCAGACTGGGGGCCTGTGGCCAGTGGTGTGCCACAAGGATCGATGCTGGGTCCCAGCTTTTAGTCATTTATATAAATGATTTGGATGTGAACATGGGAGGTATGGTTAGTAAGTTTGCAGATGACACCATAATTGGAGGTGTACTGGACAGTGAAGAAGGTTACCTCAGAGTACAATCGGATCTTGATCAGATGGGCTGAGGAGTGGTAGATGGAGTTTCATTTAGATAAATGCGAGGTGTTGCATTTTGGAAAGGTAATCAAGGTAGGATTTATACACTTAATGGTAAGGTCCTGGGGAGTGTTGCTGAACAAAGAGACCATGGAGTGCAGGTTCATAGATCCTTGAAAGTAAAATCCCAGGTAGATAGGATAGTGAAGATGTTTGGTACGCTTGCATTTATGGTCAGCGCATTGAGTATAGGAGTTGGGAGGTCATGTTGCAGCTGTGCAGGACATTGGTTAGGCCACTTTTGAAATACCGAGTGCAGTTCTGCCTGTTATACGAAGGGTGTTGTAAAACTTGAAAGGGTTCAGAAACAATTTACAAGGATGTTGCCAGGGTTGGAGGGTTTGAGCTGTAGGGAGAGGCTGAATAGGCTGGGGCTATTTTTCCTGGAGTGTCAGAGGTTCAGGGGTGGCCTTATAGACATTTGTAAAATCATGAGGGGTATGCATAGGGTAAATAGGCATGGTCCTTTCCCCAGCGTGGGGGTGTTCAAAACTAACGGGCATAGGTTTAAGATGAGAGGGGAAAGATTTAAAAGGGATCTAAGGGGGAACTTTTTCATGCAGAGGGTGGTGTGTATATGGAATGAGCTGCCAGGGAAAGAGGAGGAGGCAGATACAATTACAACATTTAAAAAGCATCTGTATGGGAATATGAATAGGAAGGGTTTAGAGGGATATAGGCCAAATGCTGGCAAATGGGACTAGATTTATTTAGAATATCCGGTTGGCACGGATGAGTTGAACTGAGGGGTCTGTTTCAATGCTGTACAGCTCTGTGACTCCAGGTGAGTCACTATATTGGCCAAGGAAGAATCGAAATATTCTATGAATGATGATTGCACATGATGCATGCCAAACATATCAACACAAGCAGCAGAGGGAGCCTATACATCCACATGATGTTCCACTCTCTGCTTGGGGAAAAGTAGCAACCAACATCTTCAAGTGCACAGGGAAGAGTAAGTGCCTGTGACAGATTACTTCCCTAAATTTGCCATTGTACAATGACATGGAAACATGGCCATCACTGACACAAAATGATCTTGCCCAGCAACCAACTCTCTAACCATTCCTAAACACAGAACATTCCTCTTCAAAGACAAAAACATGGCTAGCGTGCAGTTACCAGAAATGTGCACTGGGAACAGACTGCAACATAGAAATCCACTTGGAAAGCAGCAAAAGTTTCTAACATGTGCAACTAGCCTAGATTATATAAAATCATTACTGAATGTGGTTTTACATTGTGAAGGAACAGAACCGGCTCAAACCAACGTACATCACACCAATCATGTGAGAAAAGAATAAAGTAGAAGACCTCAACGATGGTGATTATGCTGTGATGTTGAGTGACAGCAACCAGATGCAAGAGAACCAAGTTTTCAAACAGATGCAGCAGAAACCATGTACATCCTTGGATAGATATACAATTACCAGGTCAGTGTGAACTGTCAACCCTCCAAGCATTGCATTGAACTTTGAAATGTTTGTCTTGTAAATTCTGTTTTACATGTTTCTATAATTATCAGACTGACATGTGCCTATGTAGAACCACATATATTTGTTTAAGATAAGTTTTCATCTTTGGAAAATCAGGGAATTGTGTCATAACTCATGGCCTTCATATCGATATACCTTCAAGAGACATGCGCTTGATATTATAACATGTGTCCTGAGAATAAAAGGATCTCATGCTCTATCTTACCCAGAGATCACTTGAAACATGACATATTACAAGAAGCACGCTGTGTTGTGTCACTTAATAGCTTAATGTTAGCCCAGACACTGACATGCATGTGAATGCAATGTTTGCACATAATAGCTGAGTGCAATGAATATCCATTGAATTTTTAAATACCACAATATCCACATCCAGTTTCTTATGTTACCGGAGATAATATGAGCGTTGTCAAGTGAAAACTCTTGCTGGAGATTACACCCACATAAGGTATCGCTCAACTTTTACCCCAATAACCCTAAAGTTAGCCTAGCTTCTGTGGTCACATTTCCAGAGAGGAACTTGATGTTACAATTCATGCAAAGCACAATTGCTGTCATTGAACCATGGCTGAGAGGAGAAATGGTTGAAGTAAGAGAGATTATCATTCTGAAAAAATGGAATCCAAGGAGTGATCTTACACAGTTGAGACATTGAAAGCAGTTCAAGGCTGAGACAGCTAGTAAAAGGTAGATTTAGGACTGCTGTCAAGACAATTTTCACACGTGTGGTCAACATATGCAATGGATTCCACATGGAGTGGTAGAGGTAAAACTTTTGGAATCATTAAAAAAAATTGAATGCTGCAAGGAAGCATGATTTTAGGCCCTTCTGCACAGATATAATAAAAATGGTCAAATAGACTGTTTCAATATCAAATTATTTTCCACTCAGGTCACCTGAACTACAGACTTCCAGGCATCACAGCTTTATGTCACAAATCCACATTTGTATATTTATAATGATGTTAGACTGGGACACACCAGGTTATTTAAGAAACCCCCTGCTGCTATAACTTAGTTCAGCGTATTCCATAAAAATACTGCAGATTGTTGTAAAAGAAAGAGCAAGCTTGCCAAGGCATTACTCAAATGACACGTAGATACGAAGTGCTGAAATCCTGTCCTTTGAGGAATGCCATTATAGCAGTCAAGTGGATAACAAACCTGAAAAACCAGGATATTGTGTTTGCTGAATTATAAAAACAAGCTGAGGGCATGGGTCAAGAAACAGTAAAGTCTTACAATAATCCAACATACCTCACTCCACCACAGCATCAATGGGCATGGAGCTCCCAGCACTCAAACACTTCAGTTAAGATCTCCGTAATGCCTTTATCAGCCCACTTTATGGCTAGAGTACTTGAAGGGCAAGAACAGCTCATGAACCATTATAAACTAGAGATTCCCTTCAGTGATTCTGCTGACATTCTAAATGGTAACAGCGATACCTCAAGTACATGAATACATATTTGTTATTTCTCTTATTATCGGTCGATCTCCTATGGTGTACAATACAGTAAATTAGAGAATATAGGCTGTTTTCTGCCTGTCCCTTCAGTCTTTGTCTCAATATCTCACCAGTTGCATTTTCTCTCTCTTCATGTCCACAGTTTCATCTCACCAGTTCATTTTCTTTACATCTTCCTCTTTGCATCTGGGTGGAAAATATTAAGTTACATGAAAAAGGAGTAAAGTGCCACTAACTGCGGAAACGGCATTCAGGTTGGGAGTTGTGGGGTGATTCTTGGTGATGCCAGGAGCCATAATTTCTCAACGTCACTGATGCATTCACCTATCCCTCACTACTGGACCCTTTAAGAACCCCCTACCTTCGTTTCATACTATTTCTGCTGGTACTTTCCCTTTGAACACCCAATTCATGGATGGGATTCTCTTCTCCCCTTCAGTCTGTTGTTGATTTGCTTCACTTTTAAACCTTCATCTGCTAACCCAATCCCACAACAGCAGCTACCAGAAGGTCACAAACCTCCTCACATATATTTTGTTCTTCATCTCCCTCATCTCTTCCACGTACCTCCCCCAACAAATATTAACTTTCTTGCAAAGTTTAATTTTTTGGAAAATATTAGGAAATCAAACTAGAATGAGGGTGGCATGATGGCTCAGTGGTTAGCACTGCTGCCTCACAGCGCCAGGGGCCTGGGTTCGATTCCACCCTTGGGTGACTCTCGGTGTGGAGTTTGCACATTCTCCCTGTGTCTGCGTGGGGTTCCTCTGGGTGCTCTGATTTCTTCCCACAGATGTGCAGGCTAAGTGGGTTGGCCATGCTAAATTTCCCATAGTGTTCAGGGATGTGTAGATGAGGTGGGTTGCGGGGGGGGGGATGGCACTGGGTGGGATGCTTTGAGGGTTGGTGTGGACTTGTTGAGCCAAATGGCCTATTTCAACACTGTAGGGATTCTAAGAGGATGGACTTCATTCTCTGCTTCTTTGTCCACCGTAATCTTTCCTTCTGTCAAATGGGTGTGAGTAACAAGAATTGTCATATATATCAATAAATGGGCTTTAATTTTTATAACAATCAACAAAGCCACTGTGATTGGTCATTAATCTTCAAATGGAGTTTCCGAACTTTAGGGTGGCTAATTGCAATTACACAGTTTTATTACAGAAAATGTAGCTCCTAACCTAATGATCACACTTCCACAATGATGGTGTTATATTATTTTACTGGGTTGATTTTAACTGCCTTCCTTAATCCCCTTACGCTAGACCCAATGGCGAGGACTTAGGGCAAAAAAGCCCTTTTAATATGGAAACCAGGCTCCTATGAAAAACAGAACCACTGTGTTGTTAGCCTTTACCATCCCTTCCCATCAACTTAAATTCTTTCAAATATCTGCAGCCCTTCTCCTGAACTCACATTACCTTCTATCCACCCGTCTGCTCATCGGCCTACGTTGGCTCTGCTGCAGAAGTGTCTTGATTTGTAAATTCACATCCTGGCATTAAAATCACTTCATGGCCTCGTACCTTCCTATTTCTAGAACTTCCCCAGACCTACAAGCCCATTGCATGTTCTTTTGACTCTGGCTTCTTGCGTATCCTAATTTCGTTCAGCCCACCATCCCCAGACTGTCCCTTTGACGGTCTAAGCTCATCCTTTGGAATTCTTCCCTTAAACATCTCTGTCTCTCTTGCCTCCTTAAAACCTGCATAAAAGCAAAATACCACTGAAGGGATTATAATGAGGTCAGCCAGATGGACTTCATAGAATATGAGTTCCCTGACTGGAGCTGCTAATCTGTTCCAATCAGGGTGCCCTGGCTGACAGATAAAAACAGGAGTGTTAGAGGTTCTGTCCACTCAGAGCTGGCTCTGAGGGAGCTGGATCACTGTCAAGGACTTTCCACGTGTAAATAAAGGGTGACTCGGTGATGGGATACCAGCCTCTGTGGAGTTATTTCAGTGGTGACGAGAATAAAGCATGTCCCGAAGAAACTCACTCACAGCAGTTGTCTTTGAGTTGGGGTCAGCATTGATTGCACATGCTGTTATTTTTTATGAAAAGACAAGAAAGAGGCGTTGAGGATTGCTGTGATCTAATTGAATAGCACAACAGACTCAATGGGCCAAACAGCCTAGTCCTGCTCCTGTGTCTTATGGCTTATAGCTTATAGAGCAAAATTTGACATCAAGGCATTTAAGAAAATATTACAGCAGATACCTAGGAGTAGGTTCTAATGAAGGTCTTAAGGAAGGAAAGACAGATGGAAAGGTAGAGAAATTCCAGAGCTCAGGAACTTGGCAGATGAAGGCACAGCCACTGATAGTGCAATAATTAAAACTGGCATGCTGAAGAAGCCAGAGGTGTAGGAGCACAGATCTCTTGGAGGGTTGAGAGGGCTGGAGGTGGTTACAATGTTAGGGAGCCACAAAAGGGATTGGAAAACAATGATTTTAAAATTGAGGAGTACTTATCCCGAGTCAAGTTACTCAACAAGCGCATAAAGAAATCAGACTTGGTGTAAAGGGCCCGGGCAGAAGAGTCTCGGGTGACCCCCAGTTTATTAAGAATATACAATAGAATAGTGGTGAAGGGTTTGCTGGAATACCCAGCTTTAACTAGAGCAAGGATGAGGACTTCAGCAGCAGATGAGCTGAGATGGGTGCATGAAGACTGGGGGACAGAGGTGGGTTGGGGGGGGTGGTGCTGGTGGGGAGAGGGAAGTCAGGTGATGCCTTGGAGGTCAAGTGATGCTTTGGAAGTCCAAATAGGCAATTCTAGTGACTAATGCAGAAATGTGGTTGGATGCAAATCTCAGGTCAAAGCCTTAGACAGCTACCAAGTACAGGGATAGAGAGAGCTGTTAGGGAACAGAGGGAAACTTGAACACAATACTGTCAGTCTTCCCAATGTTTAACTGGAAGATGTTTCTAATCATCCAATCCCAAGCATCAGCCAAGCATTGTGATCATTTAGCTCTGTGCACAAGATGTTAGCACCACTGGTGCTCTGAGTGGATTTTGTTTTGGTTGAGATTTGGGTTATTTGCTTAGGAATAATCATAAAAACCGTGGATCACTGCATCGCCCAACATGTGATTCATTTCCACACACGGAACAAGTGAACAGTTACTCCCTGGTGTGAACTTGCTGATGAACAGTGAGTTGAGATGGAAGCCTAAACCCAGTCCAACAGTGAGAGCATCTAAAGAGTCTCTTGTTCGTGTGAACACATTGATGGGATATCAGTTTGTTAGAACTGTTAAAGCACTTCCCAGAGTTGTGACATTTAGAAGGCCTCTCCGTATTGTGAATTCACTGGTGTCTCAGCAGATGAGATGATAAAGCGAATCCCTTTCCACACTCAATGCAGGGGAAGAGTCAGTCCCCAGTTTGAACTCCCTGATGTATCACCAGGGTGGATATCTGAGTGAAGTCCTTCCCACACTCGGAGCAGGTGATTAGCCCCTCCCCAGTGTGAATATGTCAATGAGTTTCCAACTCAAATGAGAATCTGTATCCCTTCCCACATTCTTCACATTTCCATGATATCTCCCATTTGTGACAGGTCAGGTGATTGGCTGAAACCTCATCCACACACAGGACACAAGTACGGTGTGTGTCCCCACTATGAATGGTGCTATTTCTTTCCATGTCTATACTCCAATGATATTCAGTTTATTATAAATTGGGAGACTGCCAGATTCTGATGTGATGTTTGCTGTGCGTTTCCCAATAGCAAATCCTCCCCTTCTTCTATTCTGTGAAACTAACACTATGGGCACACTGAATGCAGCGGCTGAAGAAGGTCAAGCATCACCTTCTCCAGAGACACAGGGTATTGGCAATAATATCGTATCCTGTATCTTCCACACTTGCCCAAGCTTTAGTTACCTGACATCACTGATGAAAGAAATGATCATTGATCACAGGATCCCTGATCAAAGTGAGAACCATGAACAATCTCACGGAGGTTTTCATATGCTGTAGATGGTGTCAAAATGGTCGTCTCGAAATTTGGAATTATTTCCTGAGATTACACATTATGCTTCACATAAACAAATATTCCACAATATTAATATTCATGGGTTAAAATTCCCATTAAATAATTTCATGTAGAACTATCTGTCTACTATTGTCATCAACAGTATTTTGTTCACTGAAACTTCCAGCTTTTAAATTAAATTACAAGTTGATTAGGAAATGACAGGTAAATGGTTGGCTTGTGATTCTTCACCAGCACTTTATTCCTATTATTTTGTTTTGACCTATCCTTGACCTCCCTTTAAAGCAAAAATTATATAGGGATAGTTAACTAAGACCGGCTTCAATGCGGACAATTTATATTCTCTGAGTGGCCAGGGGATTTAGGACAGAGCTGGGTGTCACAGTGAGCCAATTCCACCTTGTAAACATTGAATATGTTGTCCATGAGCATAGTTATAGGCAAGTGTTGTTAAAAGGTTTCAGAGATAGTGCGAACTGCACATGTTGGAGAATGTAAGATAACAAGGTGGAGAGCTGGATGAACACAGCATCAGAGGAGCAGGAATGCTGATGTTTCAGGCCTAGACCCTTCTTCAGAAATGGGGGAGGGGGAAGGGCGTTCTGAAATAAATAGGGAGAGGGGGGAGGTGGATCGAAGATGGATAGAGGAGAAGATAGGTGGAGGGGAGACAGACAGGTCAAAGAGGCAGGGGTGAGAGCCTTAAAAGGTGAGGGTGGGTGGGGAGGTAGGGAGGGGATAGGTCAGTCCAGGGAGGACGGACAGGTCAAGGGGGCAGGATGAGGTTAGTAGGTAGGTGATGGGGGCGGGGCTTGAGGTGGGAGATGGGGATAGAAGGACAGGTTAGGGAGGCAGGGACGAACTGGGCTGGTTTTGGGATGCGGTAGGGGGAGGGGAGATTTTGAAGCTTGTGAAGTCCACATTGATACCATTGGGCTGCAGGGTTCCCAAGCGAAATATGCTGTTCCTGCAACCTTCGGGTGGCATCGTTGTGGCACTGCAAGAGGCCCAGGATGGACATGTCGTCTAAGGACTGGGAGGGGGAATTGAAATGGTTCGGCGACTGGGAGGTGCAGTTGTTTGTTGCGAACTGAACGTAGGTGTTCCGCAAAGCGGTCTCCTAGCCTCCATTTGGTTTCCCCAATGTAGAGCAGGCCACATCTGGAACAGCAGATCCAGTATACCACATTAGCAGATGTGCAGGTGAACATCTGCTTGATGAGGAAGATCTTCTTGGGGCCTGGGATGGGAGTGAGGGGGGAGGTGTGGGGCAGGCATAGAACTTCCTGCAGTTGCAGAGAAAAGTGCCGGGTGTGGTGGGGCTGGAGGGGAGTGTGGAGCGGACAAGAGAGTCATGGAGACAGTGATCCCTCTGGAAAGCAGATAAGGGTGGGGAAGGTTCCAGTTTGCACATTAACGTGATGTGACTGGGATTAGATTCCCAATGAAAGAACTACAGCCTGCAAAGTTGAAGTGGCAGCAATTACTTTTACATTGAAAGATCTGTAACTCTTCCAGGAGAAATTAGTTCTGGGTTGAAGGGGAAATGTGTGGTAGGCTCCAACATGTCTAAAAATGCAATAAAGTGTGAAAATTAAAATTTATAGTGAAGGTGGAGCACTACCTGATACGGTTTATGAATTAAATCTCATGACCTTGGCACCGATATCCCTTTCAGACGTATCTGCCGAAACTTAAGTTTTTGTACAGATTAGTTCTTGCAATGACAGTGATGGAATGTCAAGTTTAAAGGTATAAAAATTCCTTAACCCCCTGCTAATCCAAGGAGCAACAGAACTGGCAGTCAGATCGTCAACACTCCAAGATTGCCCTAGCAACTCTAGGATTTAGAAATTAATCTCCTGGACAACACTGCAAGAGACCTGAGAGAACGAGGAAGTAGCCATCTTGCCCTCTGCAGCTTCATGAAAACTCTCACATTCCAAAGAATATGCCGTGATCTTTCGCTTTGCTCACCAGTAAATTTGTTTCAAGATAGCTCCAATGGTACCGATGTTACAAAGAATTATAGAATCATTAAATCTTTCCAATTGCCAAAACAGGCCATTCAGCCCATCGAGTCTGCACCAGCTGTCCGAACAGCATCCTACCCACACACCACCCCACTATATCCCCCATAACCTTGTATTTCCCATGGCGAATCCACCCAGCCTGCGCATCCCTGGACACTTTGGGGCAACTTAGCATGGCCAATCCAGCTAACCTGCACATCTTTGGACTGACGTCAACTGACAAATCTTCCTGGGCTATATCCCACCAACCATGATTAGCAACCTTGAGCTAGAGGTGGAAAGGAACTGTGGGGAGGACTTCTATCGTTAGGTATCTATCCATGTCTCTGAGCATGTGCAGCAGTTGGACCAATGCATGTGAAGTGGCACCAGTGTTGGAAAGGATGGCAGCTACAGCGACCAAAGGTGGGAACCCTCAATCCACTTTGTTCTGATGACAGTTCTGATTCTTATTCCATAGGGTGAGTTTTACATGGCAAAGGGTCCTCACCTCCTACATATTAGTCAGCTCATATCATCTGGGAAGAAGCCTCACCTTAGAGTCTTGCCGGTCAATAGAGGACATCAACTATCTTGGCCCAGCAGCGCCACAGGGAGCAGTGGCCAATGTTGGAACTGCAGTGAGTCTCCCTGAGGAAGAGGAGCCTACAGCAAGCGGGTTCTTGGGCTCAGAGGAGAACATACTGGCAGACCCTGAAGGACAGGAGTGAGAGCTCAAGGGGAAAACATAGGGGAAATCCTGTAATGCATGCATGAGTTCCCAAACACAGGTCTGTACCCAAGCTGGCCAATACTTACAGAGTTGACGGGATATCTGATGTGCTCCTCACTGATTCTCGGAGTCGTCCCAGTTCTGATGATGGCTGATGGCTGGAAAGGGCAAGGGGCCTTAACTGGCCATTAGTTGGTCAATGAACTACCTCATCTGCTCGCAACTGTTGCCCTAGAACTCAATTTTACACACCCACCCTGGGACTTGCCCACCAGCTATCCACCCCTGGTGGTGGGATGTAGAATGCCAAATGAAGCCACTTTGCGTAAATACTACACGAGTAACATAATGCCCTGAGCTCAAGCGCAGTACACATTCGGTCCAAATTTGCAGCATTAAAATCCAGGCCCTCCTTTTTATCTTACTCTCATCAAACACTGGCTTCACTGCTATTTTTGGTCTATCAGCAGAGCTGATTTGTCACCTTAATAAAACCGTCAGAATTTATGAACCATCACTAACACAGCTAAAATGCTGTTTAAATACCTAGACTGCCACTTACCACATGCAGCTGAATTGGTGAGGATATCACACGCAATCATTTTTCAGGAATGTCGCAGCAGACAGTGTGTACTTCAACTGGAGTAACTCCTGGCAAGCGACCCAACAAACGTCAGGGCAAAACAGAACACTTTGGAGAACATTTAAAGTGATGGAGAAGTGCAGAGCCGTACAAAGACTGCAGTGTAAATAGCTGCTAAAAGGAGAAAGCCCAAGAAGAGTAGGAGACTCCACTCATTAGGGCTCCAGTGACTCTGGCTGTTGGGATTTATTACACTTCCTTCCTATCGGAATTTCATTGCAAGTCGTTCTATTCCATTGCCTTAATGATTTTCTCATAGTCTGCATTACAGGCAAATGTTTTACACACTAGTTACTGTTTACATTAACAACAAAAAAGATACACAGATGCAGTGTTTAAAAAAAAGCTTCAAACTAAAGCACTGACAGATTATGTTACATACATTTTTGACCTGGTAAAAAATGTCTAAAGTTTATATAATGCAGTCACATCAATGGGCTTCACAACAGATGCAACGGCTCCTCTTACTGATGGAAATTTGACTACATGTGTGAGCAAAAAAAAACTCTAACTTCAAGTCCCACCCCATGCCTTGAGCACAAAGATCAATGCTCACACTCCACTGGAGTACTGGAGGAGTGTTGCACTGGTAAAGGTGTCAGCTTTCAGTTGGAACAGTACACTGAGGCTTTGTCTACCCTTTCAAGTGAACGTGAAATAAATCACAAGGCACTATTTCAGAGAAAAGCAGGTGGGTTATCCCCAAGGTTCCCACCAACACTTTTCCCTCAATCAACATCACAAAACCTAAAACAAAAGCAGGTTTTCTGCTCATCATCATATTACTGATTGTGAGAGTTGACTGTGTGCAAACTGGCTGCTCCAGTTCCAATGTTACAGCTCTGACTACACAAAGTACTCCATTAGTCGCAAAGTATTTTGAGGTGGTCGCAAAAATGGTCACTTAAATATAAATGTATTCCTTTATTCAACATCGAGATGGTTGTGATAAGGATGGGCAATGATTAACCATTTGAAGATGTTGGCTCTTTTATCATTCCAGTGAGTGTAGATGATGAAGCGTAGCCTAGAAAAGGAGAAAGGCTGAGCACTTCTTTAGGAAGCATGTTGTTAAACGTGAGAGGGTGCAGAAAAGATTAACAAGGATGTTGTCAGGATTGGAGAGTTTGAGCTACAGGGAGAGACTGAATAGGCTGGGACTACTTTCCCTGGAGGCTGAAGGGTGAGGTTTATAAAATCATGAGAGACATGGATGAGGTAAATAGCCAAGGTCTTTTTCCTAGGATGAGGGAGTCCAAAATTAGAGAGTATAAGTTCAAGGTGAGAGGGGAAAGATTTAAAAAGGACCTAAGGGGTAACTTTTTCATACAGAGGGTGATATGTGAGAGGATTGAGCTGCCAGAGGAAGTAGTGGAGGCTGGCACAATTACAACAATGAAAAGGCATCCGGATGGGTACACAAATAGGAAGGGTTTAGCAGGGTATGGGCTAAATGCTGGCAAATGGGACCAGGTCACATTGGGATGTCTGGTCAGTGTGGATGAATCGGACCGAAGGGTCTCTTTCCACGCTGTATGACTCTATGACTGTGTTTATGAGAACACTGCGGTGTCGTGGGACGGGAAAGCATTGCCTTGAATTTTACAGTGCTTGAAAGCAAGCACATGAAGTGTGCACCATGCTCGTGTCTCCTGTCTGTTAGCATGAGGACAAAGATGAAACTTGTGCAGGCGGCTCACCATTAAGCTGCTGACCTGGCTGCTGGGTTTCCTTGTGACTTGGGGGAGGAATCATCATGCTTCAGGGTTGCCACTTAAATGAAGCCCACCAGGCAGGAGGTGGTACAGGGGTTGCACTTTGGCTGCAGGCAGGTGGTGGCAATGGATTAGTAATGTCACCGGACGAGTAACCTGGGCGAATCCCCGGTGGACACGGGTTCGAATCCCACCATTGCAGATGGCAAAATCTGAATTCAATAAAATAATCTGAGATCAAATTTGAATTCAATAATCTAAAATCGAGTCTAATGAAGGCCATAATGATAACAAGTGGCTTTTTTAAAAAATCTGGTCCACTAATCTTCTTTACGGAAGGAAATATGCCATCCTTACCTGGCCTGGCCGAGATGTGGCTCCAGATACACAGCAATGTGGTTGACTCTTAATTGCCCTTTGAAATAGTCCATCCAAGGGGCAATTAGGGATGGGTGACAAACCCTGACCTTGGCTACAACCTCTATTGCCTATGAAAGGATAATTTTAAAGATGGCTGCAAGAGCGAGAAGAGACACCCAGGATCTCTGAAGAGGCTCTGGGGAGGGTTGGGCCGAGGTGCTGCCGAGAGAAAATGAAGTTTCTGTTCTCTCTCAGGAGGGAAGGTGCCCGAGAAGCAACACGTCCATCTCCTAGTAGGAAGAGGGTAGCAGGAGATCAACATCAGGGACTTAACTCTATGCTGGAAAAAATGTTCAAAGACTTCTTCAGAGATGTCAAGATAAGAATTTTACCTCTCACCTCAATTATTTTCTGATCACTTGACTAAAATTCCCTTCCTCTGTCTTACATTTAGTGCAACACACCACTTCATCCCTTTCTCATTGTCAAATGCTGTGAAGTCTGGTCCTAACCGTATATTAACTCCCAGTTTCAAACTTCTTACATCTCACACATGTTCAAACTATTCCTAATGCGCACATTGTCACTAATACACCCCTCTGTTTCCCGCAGAAGGAAGCGACTCATTTCATGAAGCAAGAGGTAGGAAGTGGAAGAGGCTGATCACACCTTCCCTTCATCTCACTTTACACATGCTGCTGCACAACAAACTGCTTTCACCATCTCTTCCTACTCACTGAAAAGTTAAAATTCACAAACTTTCCCTCTCTTTTGCTTCAGGAGTTGAAAATGTAATCCATCCTGTCACTTTAGGAAGATGTCCGTCTTTTAAGACCAAAAATGTAAGAGCAGAAGTAGGTCACACTTCTTTCTGCTCTACTATTCAATAAAATCATGGCTGATCTGATAACCCTCAACTCTACTTTCCAGCCTATCCTCGATTCCCTTACTGATGAAAAATTCATCTACCTCAGCCTTGCACATAGGTAACAGCCCTCTTGAGTAAAGAATTCCATAGTGTCACTACCCTTACAGAGGACTTTCTTCCTCATCTGCTTACAGGGTGACCCCTTATCCCAAGATGATGCTGTCTGGTCCTAGGCTCCCCCACAAGAGGAAACAACCTCTCCACATTGATCCTGTCAAGCCCCCTAAGAATTTTGGAGATAACACAGTGTACAGCTAGAGGAACACAACAGGCCAGGTAGCATCAGAAGAGTAGGGAAGTTGACGTTTTGGGCCGGGACCCTTCTTCAGAAAAGGACTTTGCATGTTTCAATAACATTGCCTCTCATTCTTCTAAACTCCATTGAGTACAGGCCCAAACCACTCAAACTCACATCAGAAGAAAATCCCTTCATACCGAAATTAACCTGATGAATCTTCTCTCAACATTCTCTAATGCCAGTATATTTTTCCTTAGATAGGGGTCAAATGTTGTTCACAGTATTCCAGGTGTGATCTAACTTATGTCTTGTATAGTTTTAGCAAGACCTTCCTACTATTATTCTCCTTTTCCTATGAAATAAAGGCCAACATTCCATTTCCCTCGACTATTACCTGCTAAAATTGTATGCTTGTGTTTTGTGATCTGTGCACACAAATTCCCAATTCCCCCTGTGCTACAGATTTCTACAGCCTGTCTACATTTAAATAATATTTAGTTCCTCTTTTCTTCCTGCCAAGTGCATAAGCTCACATTTTTCCTCATTAGATTTCATCTGCCAAGTTTTTACCCCCTTCCTTAAACTTTATCCCTCTGCTAACTCTACATGCCGTCTTCACCATCTATATTCCCACTTACTTTTTCTGAAGGTGCTACATCACTACACCTGACCCCAGCAAGCAGAGATTGGCACTATGTGGTACTCTAGAGGTTGGGCCAGTGAATGGGGTCTTCACATTTTGAACCACTGGCTGGCAGTGTGCCAGAGGATAAGATGCCACTGCTGTCAGCTCACCATTCAACAGGATTCTGCAGAAGGTACAGACACTGATTTTGACAGTCAAGTGTATTGAGGAAGGCCAATGATAACACAACAAGAAATGCTTTATGAAGACTACAGACACTACTCTGTCCAACATAGTGAGACTGTTTGGGTCCATGAATGGTTGTGCCCACTATGATCGCGTTTTTGTGGAATGTGGTTTTATTGAGAAAGGGACAAGGAAGAGATTGAAGGAATATCAAATAGTCAGAGAGAAGACCCAGAGAACAAGACAGCAGGAACAAATTATGTATGTATTAAGAAAGTAGAGGAAGTGAAACAGAATCCCGTATCGAGAAAGAGAGCGAGAGGGAGAGCAAGAGAGTCCTATAATTGGGAGAGAGAAGACAAGTTGCATCAAAAACAAAACTCCTGCACAATTAGATGGTGAAGGAAAAAAGCTTACATCAAGACAGATAATTCTGTACAGAAAGGAACAGACGAATGTCAGTTGTAGGGTGCTTTTCATGATCACTGGACTTTCCAGCCATGAAGTACTTTTGAAGAGTCGTCAATGTTGTGCTGTATAGAGATCGCCTGTAGCGAGATGGGAGGGAGGGTTAATCCCTTATTGAGAGAAAGAATGAGCCAGCTCTTCACAACTATGAGATCAAGCGTTTGGCCCAACAAATTGTCCAAATTATCACCCTGAAGTAGCATTTTCTTTCTCATTTGAGAGACTAATTGTGTCCACATACTTTCATCAGTCAGACTGTAGAATGAGATGAACCAATATCTTGTTGCTTGGTGACATTGTGGAATCACTGCTTTCTTTGGTATGAGTGCTTCAGAATATACGGAACAACCTTCCCATCATATGGAATTGCTCACTGAAGCAAGCTTTTGTGGTCTTTAACATCTCGAGCAGAAGACATTATCACAAGTAGGCACCTTGCTCGCAATTCCCCTTGTTTAACTATTCCAAAAGTAAGTCAGCTTCCATTCTAGTCTGTTGTGGAACCAGACAGTCTTAACACTTAACATTATCGAACTGAGAGAAATTACCAAAATCCAGTTTGGCCAATATGGATAAAGGACCAAAAGTGAAGCAAAAGTTCACAAACAAACTAAATAAATGCTCAATTCTTTGCCATGAGAAATTACATTATTTGTTTTATTCTGATGTAATGTTGTTTTATTCTGAGGTAATGCTGTTTTTGACATGAATGCAAGTGAAAAACGTCAAATTCACACATCCACACAGTCAACATTTTCAAGCACATATTCCAAGCCATAAATATGAGAGATCTTGGTCCATATATTTTACCAAGTGAGAATACAGTTTCATTACAATTGTAAAACTTCAGGCTATTGGAGTGATTTTGCTATTGGAAGACTGGTTTATAATTTAGACCATGGAGCAGAAGATGAAAACAAAATAAATGAGAAGGGAAGATGGTCATGTAAGAGTTAAATCTTGGACCTCTAATTCTGTCCTCACAGTCCAAGACAGATGGCTAGCTCACATCCGCATAGTAACAGCACTACTTCTCAGTATGTGAAGATCTGATTCATAACTTCCTATTCGAAAGAAATCAGACTCTACACAGCCCGTCTCTCTTCATCAGATTCCAGAATCATCTCTGCCATTTTTCTCTGGAGACCTTCTCTGAAGTGATGTAATTTTTAAGGTAGGGTCCCCAAATTATTCTGATTGCGGCCTTACCAATGACCTGCATAAATGCAAGACTCTGAAGATGAATTCAAGCCTCTGATTAGTTCTGATAGCTTCACCTTGGCTGGCAACTTCCAGTGATGATCAATAATTGCATTGAAATAAGTTTCCTCTTGGCCTCTCAGAACAGGGCCCTTTTATCAGGTACACCTGTTTACCATTTCCATTACCATCATTTATCTTTAAAATCCATCTGCTATTCTTTAGACCACCTGCTTAATTAATCTGCTGTTCATGGATGCCATTTATCTCTCCTGAATGATCATTCCCTCATTTTTCGCAATGTAAATGTACAACCAGTACTCTCATTAATAGATTTTCAATGTTCAAAGGCTCATAATATCTTGGGTTTTGAACCAAGAAGGTCTCCTTTGGGATGTGGCCCTTAGCCAAATGTACTCTTGTGTTTCAATTATTGAAGCCACACTCAGAACATTCACTGAGACCATAATGTGTGAAGCTAAATAATGTTTAACCAATTTAAATTAAAAGACCATAAAGTAAAACAATGCTTAAGAAAGCAAAAAAATGGTTTGTTTTAATGCTGCCTGCCCAGGGTAAAACAAAGGGCTAAGCAATGAATATTACACTGACAGGTAGGTCCACTCTGATATCACTGTTGTCCTGTGGGATGTAATCCTGCTGTTCAAAAGTAAGCAAATGATTTGTCCAGAGACAGTATGAACTGCAGATGTTGGAGAATCTGAGATAACAAGGTGTAGAGCTGGAAGAACACAGCAGGCCAAGCATCGTTAGAGGTGCAAGAAGGCTGACGTTTCGGGCCTAGACCCTTCTTCAGAAATGGGGGAGGGGAAGAGGGTTCTGAAATAAATAGGGAGAGAGGGGGAGGTGGATAGAAGATGGATAGAGGAGAGGATAGGTGGAGAGGAGGCAGACAGGTCAAAGAGGCAGGGATAGAGCCAGTAAAGGTGAGTGCAGGTGGGGAGATAGGGAGGAGATAGGTCAGTCCAGGGAGGACGGACAGGTCAAGGGGGCGGGATGAGGTTAGGAGACAGGAGATGGGGTGGGGCTTGAGGTGGGAGTAGGGGATAGGTGGGAGGGAGAACAGGTTAGGGAGGCTGGGACAAACTGGGCTGGTTTTGGGATGCGGTAGGGGGAGGGGAGATTTTGAAGCTTGTGAAGTCCACATTGATACCATTGGGCTGCAGGGTTCCCAAGCGGAATATGAGTTGCTGTTCCTGCAACCTTTGGGTGGCATCGTTGTGGCACTGCAGGAGGCCCAGAATGGACATGTTGTCTGAGGAATGGGAGGAGGAGTTGAAATGGTTCATGAATGCCAGGTGCAGTTGTTTAGTGCAAACCGAGCACAGGTGTTCTACAAAGCTGTCCCTATGCCTCCGCTTGGTTTCCCCGAAGTAGAGGAGGCCAACAACGGGAACAGTGGATGCAGTGTACCACATTAGCAGATGTGCAGGTGACATCATTCCCCAACCCTGCACCACCCGCTTCTATCTCCTTTCCAAATTCCACAAACCTGAATGCCCTGGTCGACTCATTGTCTCCGCCTGCTCCTGCCCTGCCGAACTTATCTCCACCGATCTCGACTCCCTTTTCTCCCGATTGGTCTAGGAAATCCCTACCTACGTCCATGACACCAGCCACCCCCTCCAACTCCTCCAGAGCTTCCAATTCCCCGGTCCCCAACACCTCATTTTTACCATGGACATCCAGTCCCTACACACCTGCATTCACCATACAGATGGCCTAAAGGCCCTCTGCTTCTTCCTGTCTCGCAGGCCCAACCAGTCGCCCTCCACTGACATCCTTATCCACTTAGCCGAACTTGTCCTCACCCTCAACAACTTCTCTTTCAATTCCTCCCACTTCCTACAGACAAACGGGGTGGCTATGGGTACCCACATGGGCCCAAGCTATGCCTGCCTCTTTGTAGGTTACGTGGAACAATTCGTCTTCTGTACCTACACTGGCCCTAAACCCCACCTCTTCCTCCGTTACATTGATGACTGTATCGGCACCGCCTCATGCTCCCACAAGGAGCTCGAACAGTTCATCCACTTCAACAACACCTTCCACCCCAACCTGAAGGTCACCTGGACCATCTCTAATACCTCTCTCTCCTTCCTGGACCTCTCTGTTTCCATCTCTGGCAACCACCTAGAAACCAATATCCATTTCAAGCCCACCAACTCCCACAGAATACACCTCCTCCCACCCACCTTCCTGCAAAAACGCCATCCTCTATTCCCAATTCCTTCGCCTCCGCTGCATCTGCTCCCAGGATTAGGCATTCCACTCCCGTACATCTCAGATATCCTCATTTTTTAAGGACCGCAACTTCTCCCCCTCAGTCGTTGAGAACGCCCTCGATCGTGTCTCCCGTATTTCCCGCAACTCATCCCTCACACCCCCTCCCCGCGATAACAACCCAAAACAGAAGCCCCCTTGTCCTCACGTACCACACCACCAACCTCCGGATCCAACGTATCATCCTCCGGCACTTCTGTCATCTGCAATCTGACCCCACCACCAAAGACATTTTTCCCTCCCCACCCTTATCTGCTTTCCGGAGGGACCACTCTCTCCGGGACTCCCTTGTCCGCTCCACAATCCCCTCCAGCCCCAACACACCCAGCACTTTTCCCTGCAATCGCAGGAAGTGCTACACCTGTCCCTACACCTCCCACCTCACCCCCATTCCAGAGCACAAGAAGACTTTCCACATCAAGCAGATGTTCACCTGCACATCTGCTAATGTGGTATACTGCATCTGCTGTTCCCGTTGTGGCCTCTACATTGGGGAAACCAAGCTGAGGCTTGGGGACTGCTTTGCAGAACACCTACGCTCAGTTCACACTAAACAACTGGACCTCCCAGTCGTGAACCATTTTAACTCCCCCTCCCATTCCTCAGACGACATATCCATCCTGGGCCTCCTGCAGTGCCACAATGATGTCACCTGAAGGTTGCAGGAACAGCAATTCATATTCCGCTTGGGAACGCTGCAGCCCAGTGGTATCAATGTGGACTTCACAAGCTTCAAAATCTCCCCCTACTGCATCCCAAAACCCGCCCAGCTCGTCCCCGCCTCCCTAACCTGTCCTTCCTCCCACCTATCCCCTCCTCCCACCTATCCCCTCCTCCCACCTCAAGCCCCACCCCCATCTGCTTCCTACTAACCTCATCCCGCCAACTTGACCTGTCCGTCCTCCCTGGACTGACCTATCTCCTCCCTAACTCCCCACCTACACTCACCTTTACTGGCTCCATCCCCGCCTCTTTGACCTGTCTGTCTCCTTTCCACCTATCTTCTCCTCTATCCATCTTCTATCCGCCTCCCCCTCTCTCCCTATTTATTTCAGAACCCCCTTCCCCTCCCCCATTTCTGATGAAGGGTCTAGGCCTGAAACGTCAGCCTTCCTGCTCCTCTGATGCTGCTTGGCCTGCTGTGTTCATCCAGCTCTACACCTTTTTATAAATGATTTGTCCATTCTTGATTTAAATATGTAAATCAAACACTAACGATGTATGAACATGCAAATTAGCAGGAGTGGATAATTCAGCCTTTCAAGCCTGTACAACCATTCAATAAGATCACGACTAACCTGATTTTGGCCTGAACACCTATTCCCAACTACTCCTGACAACTTTTGACTCCCTTGTTAGTCAGTCGACTACCCATCACTATCTTAAACATATTCAATGGCTCAGCCTCGACCAAAGTCATGAGAAGAGATTTCCAACGTCTCACAAACAAAGAGTGTTCTGAGCCCCATCAGGCAGTTTTAACTCCAGGCCTGCATCAGGAATCCATCGTACTGCTCTCTTGGACAACCTGGCAGTGAACGAGGGTATATGTGGTAGAGGCCCAGAAAGGCAAGTAATTTATTTCTAAATAAGGAAGTTTGGTTTCCTATAGGACTGGGACAAGTCCCAGAGAGAAATATTTCCTGTCCTAGATTGCTGTCCTTTTACCTCACAATGATGTCCTCTCCATTGCCTTCTCTAAGCACATACCGGACTATCAGGGATCATTTCACCCAGCGACAGCCTATAACCAGCTGCTCTCACCATTCTGCCAGCTAATACAGTCCATCAGCTCAGCCAGATCATAGCAAAGGCCTTGCTAATTTAAACTTACTCAGGGCTTATTTGGGGACAGACAGGTGATTCTCCAGCTTCCTAGTACACTGCCCACATGACTCCTGCCAGGAGTCAACTTCCAGGCTAATGTGCTAGGATTTGAGACATTGATAAGAAAACTTTAATAAGGTAGAGCAGATCACAGCTTAAAAGACTAGTAACCTTATGACTTTGCTAAAAATGGCAAGTAACATCACACCACACGAATTCCAAGCAATGACCAACTCCAATAAGAGAGAATCTAACCATTGATATTCCACGGCATTACCATCACTCAATTCCCCATGATTAACATCCTGGGGATCAGCAATGATGTGAAACTGAACTGGACTAGCCAAATAAAATACAGTAGCTACAAGAGCGGTTCACATGCTAAGAACCTTTCAGCAAGTAACTCACCTCCTGACTTCCCAAAGCCTATCCACCATCTACAAGGCATAAGTCAGGAGTGCGATGAAATACTTCCCACTTGCCTGGATGAGTTCAGCTCCATCTACGCTGAAGAAGCTTGACACTGTCAAGGCAAACTCGCTCATTTGATTGGCACCCCATCCACAAACATCTATTCTCTCCAACACCAACACTCAGTAGCAGCAGTGCATACCATCTGCAAGATACACTGCAGAAATTCGCAAAGGCTCCTTAGATAGCACTTACCAAATCCATGAGCATTTCCATAAAGACAGACAAGAGCAACCGATATGCCATCTGCAAATTCCCCTCCAACTACTCACCATCTGAATAGGATCTTCCTTCAGAGTCACTGGATCAAAATCCTGGAACTCTCTACCTAATGGCACTGTGTGCCTACCTATAGCACATATACTGCAGTGCTCAAGGAGACAGCTCACCACACCTTCTCAAAGGCAACTGGGGATGGGCAGTAAATACTGACCCAGCTAACAACACCCATGTCCTGTGAGTCAATTGAAAAAAATGCTTGGAATGGAGGATAGTTTTGCTAAGTGTACCAAAATGCTTCTTTGGAAAACATACTAACTTCCGCAGCATAGGCCTTACCAAAAGGTCAGTCTAAATAGGTCGTTTACCAAGTTGGAGAGGCTGCAATATGTTTATTTGGCCTCTGAGAAATAGGTTGGGATTTGAAACTGCACTGAAATCCACCCTGCCTAGACCTTTCATCTGCCCACTATTCCGAAAAGAACCACAAGTCTTCCTCCACATTGAAACCATGGTCTTCAGAAAATACCAAAAAGGACTACGATGCAGCTAAGTACCATCATTATTCTCCAAACAATTACTTCAGCATTTGGACTAAAAACCCGTCAACCTGGCTCACAGCCAGGAACAGTACTCACCGCAAGTTGATGGATGCTCCCGAAACACAGCTCTACGGTCTGAGACATTGCTTCACGCACGGCAAGAATAAATCCCAGTCAATTATGAAGGAAGGTATCTGCTATGGAATAAGGGTTTGGCGGGGGTGGGTCACAGCACAGACGGTGGAAGTTGAAAAAATGTGAGTCCCTTAAAGGGTGGGAACTGTTCTCATTCCAGGCACTAATCAGGGAAATGTACTCCAACAACTGGCACTTATACCATATCTTTATTTTGGGAACATCCTCAGGCCCATAGGAGGAAATGTTTCAATTAAAATTTATACAAAACATAAATTCCCACAGCAATACATTTTATTTTTGAGAGGCGGGGGAAATGTGATACCCGTGTATAGAAGCTTGCACTACCATTCCTCTCTCCTTGGCTGGGTATAAGGGCCGACTTGGTTTGCAGCAGCAGAGGAACAACCTCTAATGAGTCTTAACAAGAAGAGGCCCTCACCTTAACAAGATGTAGTTTGTTGAATGGTAGCAATTAGGTAATAATTACATTAGCTCGTGGTGCTTTCCTTTCCTCCATCAGATGTGTGTCATAACATGTCTGAACATCCTGTTGTAAAACATACATGAGCAAGTTAGTTGTTACTAAGGTTATTGAGGAAATGTTTCTTCACACAGGGAGTGGTGAGCCTGTGGAATTCTCTGTCATTGAAAGCGGTTGAGACCAAACATTGAATATTTTCAAGAAGGAGTTATATATAGTCCTTAAGGCTAAAGAGGTCAAAGGGTATGAGGAAAAGGTGATGTGGGGGGAAGAGGGTACTGAGTTCAATGATCTGCCATGATCATATTGATTGATGGAGCAGGCTCAAATGGCCAACTCCTGCTCCTACAGACACTTTCCAAACCACCTGCTCAGAGATGTTATTGCACATCTCTGCAGCAGGTGGGACTAGAAGCTAGGCATGCCTGGCTCAGAGATAGGGACACTACCAGAGTGCCACAAGACCTCTCTATTCCTGTTCTTAATTTTCTTCTTATATCCAGAAGTTTTTGGAGGGTTGGTGTGGACTTGACAAGCCAAATAGCATGCTTCCACGCTGTTGGGATTCTAAGATGACGGTGATGGTGATGATGATGAAGTGTTCTTATGTACAAATGAACATTTTCTTTTCCCCATCACCTGTGGTACTTTTTCCGATTTATTAACCATTACCAATATTCTCCAAGTGATTAATATACATACAAAGCCTGTTTAAATGTCTGCAGCTGCGGACATATTCTTAATCTAGGTGTTCAGACGTATTATGACACATATCTGCAGCAGATAGGATTTGAACCCAAACTTTCTGGTCCACAGGGATAGATGCTACCGGTGTGCCGAAGGAGCCCTCTACTCGTGTGCCTATTTTCTACATTTCTGTTCAACACAGGTGGCATATCTGTTCCCTTGAAAATACAGAGGCATTCTCCTGATGTCCCCGCCCAAGACTGAATGACACAATCAGATTGGCTGGAGCTTAAAACATTCTGCAACACAATAATTCTTTCGAAGGTATTACCTTATACAACATGAGAGAAAATGAGAGAATTATCGAGGAAAAGAATGGTACTTTTACATTTTGGGTATCCAATGTTATATCAACTTTGAGGTCAGGAGAAATGCAAAATGATGTATCCTTGACCAGAATTACTTGATGATTATGGCTTCCTTCTGTGCTATTCAGCCTTTTGTGACCAACAAAGTTTTCTGCAAGAGTACTATAGCCATTCATACTTTTCTGCCCTTTCCACATGACTCTCCAAATATTGTCCCTTCAGGTGCTTTTCCAATTCCCTTTTGAAAGCCATGAGTGAATCTGCCTCCATCAAACAATGCATTCCAGGTTCTAACCACTCGCTACATAAAAACAAACGTCGTCCTCCTGTAACTAGAACACAGCAACAAGGGTAGCATAGAAAATCAAGAACAGGTGATGTATTGAAAAAGCCAGCAAACATAAAGTTGGGGTTATGCTTGAGGACTGAACATAGGTGCTCTGCATAACACTCACCTGATCTGTACGGGAGACTGCATTATGAGCTGTAGATTGAGTAGTTTGCTGCTTCATGTGGAAGCAGAGTTTAGGGCCTTGGACGGTGAGGAGGAGGAAGTAGGAGGACATGTGTCGTATCTCCTGTAATTGCATGGGAAGATGCCATGGCAGGGGGAATGAGGTATTGGAGGTGATATCTTTCCACTGATTGGGTGATCTGAGTCTTACCCACAGATGGAGTCAGATGTAGTCCTTATACACAGCAGAGAGAGAGAGAGTACGACCTCTACTCCACTATATGGCACCCAATTACCCCATGTATCATTTTCAATGCAGTAAACCAGTTGTAGATGGAATCATGAAATTTTTACTATAATCCTTAGATCAATCTCCTGGTTAACACATTGCCCTACTTTCATTTATCATTTATCAAATGGATGCCAAATTCCAACACGAGAAAACAAACATGTTTTGCTGTTTTTTTTGCGACCATTTTTCTCAAGCAAATTATTTGGGCTTAGGATTGTTTCTCCAGGCTGGAGAAGAACACAGAAGGAGAAGATCCAGTGGTTACGATCCATCTCTGTACCAACAAGACAGGCAGAACTAGGAAACAGGTTCTGCTGAGGGGTATGCAAAGTTATAAGACCATAAGACATAGGAGTGGAAGTAAGGCCATTCGGCCCATCGAGTCCACTCCGCCATTTAATCATGGCTGATGGGCATTTCAACTCCACTTACCCGCACTCTCCCCATAGCCCTTGATTCCTTGTGAGATCAAGAATTTATCAATCTCTGCCTTGAAGACATTCAACGTCCCGGCCTCCACTGCGCTCCGTGGCAACAAGTTCCACAGGCCCACCACTCTCTGGCTGAAGAAATGTCTCCTCATTTCCGTTCTAAATTGACCCCCTCTAATTCTAAGGCTGTGCCCACGGGTCCTAGTATCCCCACCTAACGGAAACAACTTCCCAGCGTCCACCCTTTCTAAGCCATGCATTATCTTGTAAGTTTCTATTAGATCTCCCCTCAATCTTCTAAACTCTAATGAATACAATCCCAGGATCCTCAGCCGTTCATCGTATGTTAGGCCTACCATTCCAGGGATCATCCGTGTGAATCTCCACTGGACACGCTCCAGTGCCAGTATGTCCTTCCTGAGGTGTGGGGCCCAAAATTGGACACAGTATTCTAAATGGGGCCTAACTAGAGCTTTATAAAGTTATAATGCACATTGGAGTGAGTAAATATGATCTGACAGCCATTGTAAAGTTGTGGCTGCAGGATGACAAGGGTTAGGTTCTGAAGGTTGAGGGGTATAGAGCACTGAATTAAAATAAGAAGCTCAGAAAATGTGGGGTGGGGGAGCATTCTTAATGAAAGATGGCATTGGTACAATAGTTAGAGATTATCTGAGTTAAAGAAATCAGGATGTAGAATCAGTTTGGGTGGAAGCAAGGAAAATTAAGGGAAAAATCACTAGGACCTCGAACACTAATTATGATATAAGAAAAACTAGAAAAGAAAAACTATTGGGTGCTTGTGATAAAGTGATGGCAATAATTGGGGCTGATTTTAATCACATAAATAATTGTAAAATGAGGCTGGTAATAGTAGCCTGGATAGGGAGTTCATAGAATGCTTTTGAGATAGTTTCTTAGAGCAATATACTCCAGAATTGACCAGAAGGTAGATTAGACTAGAATTGGTACAGTGTACTGCTGACAGGATTAATTAATCACATCAGAGTAAAGGCACAAGTACGCATCAGCAATCACGATATGATTGAATCTTACATCAAGTTTCAAAGGGAGGAGAGTAGATCTAAGACAAGTATTTTAAACTTAACAAACGTACGAGTATGGAAGCTGAGCTAATTGAAATGAACTACAAAAAAAAGGTCCCAGAGATACATCAATCGAGAAGCAGTAGCACATATTTAAAGGGATATTTCAGAATACTCAGAATATGTACGTGTCTACTATTAAAAAATTCAAAGGGGAGGACTCACCATCCATAGGTAACTAATTCAGTTAAGGAAAAGAGCAACCTTAAGGAAAGAGCATATCATTGCACAAAGCTAAGTGGCAGATCAGGTGAGTGAGCAGAATATAAAGAATGACATATTATGATCAAAGGTTAATCAAAGAACAAACAAACTAAGGCCAACAGAAAGCTAGCTAGAAATGGAATCAGAGATTTCAAGATTTTCTAACAGCATCTAAAAAGGAAAAGAGTGTGTAAAATGGGTGTTGGTCCTCTACAGAGTGAGAATAGGGAGTTAGAAGTAGATATAAAGAAATGATGGATGTAATGAATAAATACATTATTTGTCTTCACCATAGAAAGTACAAAAAAAACACAATACCTGAATCAGGAGGCTGAAAAAAGAGAGGAACGTGATGAAATTATAATCACTGGGGAATGATATTGACCAAACTGATGGGTGTGTGGGTTGATAAGCCTGCAGGTCCTGATGGATTTCATCCAAGGTTCTTAAAAGAGGTGACTAATGAGGAGTAGATCCTTGGTGTTAATTTGTCAAAATTTTTAGATTTAGGAATGGTTCCACTGAGCAGTAAGGTAGAAAATCTAACCTTTCTATTCTGCAAAGGGTGTGTGAGGAGGCAGAAAACAGGAAACTACATGCCATTTAGCTTGACTTCTGTCACAGAGTAGGTTTTCGGATCAATCATTAAGAAGATTATAATAGTGTATTTGGAGAAAACAAAGCAAAATCAGAAAGAATCAGTGTTGTTTTGTAAAAGGGAAATTATGCTTGACCGATTCTTTAAAGGAGTATCTTGTGCTGTGGATAAAGGGGAGCGCATTTATATAATGTATTTGGATTTCCAAAAGGCATTTGACAAGGTTCCCCTTAAAAGGATATTGCATAAAGTTGGAGCTCATGGTACACAGAGTAACCTGTTAGTGTGGATGGAAAAGTGGCTGGTTGGCAGAAAACAGAAAGAATGCATAGATAACAAGCATGGGGCTGGATGAACACAGCAGGTCAAGCAGCATCATAGGAGCAGGAAAACTTGACGTTTCGGGCCTAAACCCTTCATCAGAAA
>JAHRHZ010000217.1:11685149-11730784 GCA_024137785.1 Ginglymostoma cirratum
TTTCTGATGAAGGGTTTAGGCCCGAAACGTCAAGTTTTCCTGCTCCTATGATGCTGCTTGACCTGCTGTGTTCATCCAGCCCCATGCTTGTTATCTCGGATTCTCCAGCATCTGCAGTACCTTTTATCTCAGAAAGAATGCATAAATGGGTCTTTTCAGATTGGCAGGATGTGACTAAACATCGTAGTTCATCAACACCTTGCCTTGAACATTCACTCCCCCCTGCATCGGTGCATAGCAGCAGCAGTGACATAGACTTTCGATAGACAAAGGAATGAAGGCTTATGGATGGGACAGATTTGAAAGTGAAGTTGCAACCACAACCAGCTCAGCCACGATTTTATACAGTCACAGTGTCAGAGAGGTGTAAAGCACTGAAATAGATCCTTTAGTCCAACTTGTACATGCTAATCGGATATCCTAAATTAATCTAGTCCTATTTGCCAGCATTTGTCCCATATACTCTCTAAATCCTTCCAATTCACATAGCCATCCAGATGTCTTTTAAATGTTGTAATTGTACCAGCCTCCATCACTTCCTCTGGCAGCTTATTCCATATATGCCCCATCCTCTATGTGAAAAGTTGCCCCCTAGGTCCCTTTTAAATCTTTCTCATCTCACCTTAAACTTGTGCCCTCTGGGTTTTGGACTCCCCAACCCTGTGGAAAAGACCATGGCTATTCACCCTATCCATGCCCCTCATGATTTTATAAACTTCTGTAAGGTCACACCCTCAGCCTCTGATGCTCCAGGAAAAAAAGCCCCAGCCTATTCAGGACCTCCCTATAGTTCAAACCCTCCAACCCTAGAAACATCCTTGTGAATCTTTTCTGAACCTTTTCAAGTTTAACAATATCTTTCCAAGATCAGGGAGACCATAACTGAATGCAGTATTCCAAAAGCGGCCTAACCAATGTCCTATACAGACATAACATGACATCTCAACGCCTATACTCAATGTACTGACCAATAAAGCCAAGCGTACAAACACTGTCTCCACCACCCTGTCCACCTGCGACTCCACTTTCAAGGATCTTATTGGAGCAGGCTTGAAGGACTGAATGATTAATCCTGGTCCAAAGTCCAATGTTGTAGAGTTTACTATATACATAATACATGACAGAAACTCACCAAGGATCTTTCAAAGCTCGTGATGTTTACCACCTTGATGGCAGAGGTCAGCAAACACATACGAACATCACCACCTGCAAGTTCTCCCCCAAAACCCCACACCATCCTGCCTTGTTAGTATATCACTGGTCCTTCACTGTTACTGGATCAAAATCATGGAAGTCCCTCCTCACAGCACTGTGGGTTCACATACAGTGGCTCAGGAAGTCAGCTCTCTACCACCATCTTTAAACGCAATTAGGAAGAGTCTCGTGAACAGTGGTAGTGTCCTTACCTCTGAGCCAGGAGGCTTGGGTTCAAGTCCTACATGTCCCAGATATGTGTCACAACGTTTCTGTACAGCTTGATTAAAATAAATAGAATGGGGCAATTTAAGGGAATGACAACAAATGCTAGCCTTGCCAGTGGCCCTCTCATTGAATATTTTTAAAAATGTAGAAGTTTTTTTTTTTAAAAACTCAGTCTACTTTTGAAGAAAACTAAAGAACAGTCGCATAATTTGCAAGCATGAAGTTACAAATCACAAGGGCTTCCTATTATTGCATAGTTAAAAACTGGACAGCAGGGCAACACCCGTAGGTTTAAATTGGAGAACTATTGCAAGAGCAATTAGTCCCGTCACACCTTAGAAAATATACCGGACAGAACTCAAATAAAAATTTCACGAACGCTGACAATGCTTCCCAAAAGCTGACTACTCAAAGTTTACAACTGAAGACAGCACTGGATAAACACCTGTGATCAAAGCAACTGAATAAATGTAATTCCTTTTTATGACAATGGATTTCAGGGTCTTTTTTTAAGTTAGTTTTACCACGGTCCAAGTTATTTACTCATTTATGACCACCTCAGGCAACTTGATGCAAAACAGAGCAAGCTCTCATGCCAACAATAAGCTGGTGTTAATATAAATGTCACATGTGGGTCACTGTTATACAAATGCAACATAGGCAATACACAATGCCAATCTGTTACAGAGATATTGCCCAGGTATTAAAGCAATGTTGCCTCTAGGTCTATGGTGAAAAATGAAATAGAAGGCAGATGCCAGGAGATTTCCAAAGCCATCAACACATCCAGTCAGGGAGCCGTGGCATGGGTCATAATTCCCAATTGCCTGCTATGTTCCAATCTGGGTATCCTTCGAGAGGGAGCACACAATACCCTTGAGGCCATTACAGGGAGGCAGGCATGGCTGAAGCTGAGGCCTTATTTTCCCCTTCCAACTCCATTTTCACTTAGCCTCTTTCTGATTCTTTCTTGATTTTATTATTGTTACACTGCCCCTGGTGGTCATTGGGTAATTGGTGGTCAATTTGCAAAACTAAAAAGAAATTGGAAAGAACTTTAATTGGATGATTAGATAACTTGGTGGCAAACATCTGAACAAAAAGAGAGAGCTTGGTTTTCTAACACTGCCCCTAGTAGGCAGTGTTTATAATTGGATGATTGGGTGATGGATTAATGTGGTGATGGGTTATTAACAAAGAGCAGGGTTCTTTTACAAAATCAAAGGGGCCTGTTCCTCCTCAGTGAAGGTTTGGCTTCTGGACAGGGGAAAAGGTCCAGAAGGGAAAGTTGAAAACTGGTGTTTGTACTAAACTATAGGCTTATAATAAAACCCTTGTAAATATCTGAAAGTCATTTGCTGCTTAATTCAACATATGGATAATCAATCTGTTAACACTTTGTCCTGAAGTCCTCCAACAAGTGGTGCGATTAGGGCTTGGAATTTGAATCTCACTTCTGCAATGGCTATTCAGATACACATTGTCCATACAGATTCTTATCCTCTTCATTTTTTCGATGTTATTATTTATTCAAGTCTAATATACTCATTACATGAAAGATAGTACTACGGCCTTAAATCCCTCTGCTATTAAATTAAAAAGTGGCAATAGGTATGTTTAACATAGGTTATTATCTCTACATATATTTACTGATTAGCACCCTGTCCTTTGGTCCATTTACTATAACCTCTAATATAACCCCCAAATCCCTCTCCTGAAAAGCAGTTGTTTCATTTTTTCCAACTGACATAAGAGGGAGGCAATGGCCTAGCGGTATTATTGCTAGACCGTAAATCCAGAGACCTTGATAACATTTTTAGGACCTGGGTTCAAATCACACCATGGCAGATGATAGAATTTGAATTAAATAAAATATCTGGAATTAAGGATCTAATGATGACCGTGAATCCATTGGCAATTGTCAGGAAAAACCCATCTGGTTCACTAATGCCCTTTAGGGAAGGAAACTGCCGTCCTTACCTGGTCTGGCCTACATGTGACTCCAGACTCACAGCAATGTGGTTGACTCTGAACAGCCCTTTGGGGCAATTAAGGATGTGCAATAAATGCTGCCTGGCCAGCAACACACTCATCTTGTGAATGAATAAAAAAAGTGATTCCCTCCTAGGCTTCCTGTCCTATATGAATTAATTTACAAAATCATTAGTTAGTTTTTACTTGCCACCTGTTGGTCAAATTATCTAAAAGATTTTCTTCTAAATGCCATAATATTGTTCATCATTATTTGTTGTCCTATTTTATTTATGATATATTAACTTGGTGATTGATCAATCACTAATAATTTCACTCGGAAAGCTAATAGAATGCTAAGATTTTGGATCTGTAACTTAAGAGTGATATCTTTGCGGGTTATGTTGAACGTTTCCAGTCTGATCACACTTGGATGCTTTGTTCCATTTGGTCACCCAGAGATCCATCTTGGGATCTTGTGCTAAATATTGCAGAAGCAGCACAGAAGGACAAAAATATTACAGCACTTTGGCCCATCATATCTGAACTGGCTGTCTGACTGAAATCATTCATTTCTCCACCTTCTCCCTACAACCCTGTATATTGTTCCTCATCAAGTCTTTACTGGAGGGGCTGGAGCAATCAATCACAAAGGACATGGAGCTTCAGTTACGAAGACAGAGTGTAGAAACTGACACTGTTTTCACTGCGGAGAAGTAAAAGGTTTCGGATGCCTCAATTAAACCTCCCCCATCACATTCTCAAGCATGGAATTTCTCAACCACTCGGTACATGTAAAAGCTTTTTCCTCAAGACAATTTTGCCAATCATTTTCAATATGTGCCCTCTGATTCTCGGTCCTTTCACGTGTGGGAATATTTTCTCTCCATCCACTCTGTCCAGAACTCCTGCTGTGGTTCTGAATAGCTCGATCAAATTTCCTCTCAGCCTGCTCTTCAGTGAGAACAGTCTCAGCTTCTCTGGTCTGTCTTCATGACTGAAATTCCTTATCCTTTGGGGCTGACATCACCAGTTCCTCCGGTAAAGACTTGCTTGTCCTATGATTTAGAATACGCTCGCTAAGAGATAGAGATGTAGAGATCATAACGGACAATCTTTACGCTATGCATGCACAGCTGGAATGTGTTATGTGGCACTGTATGATCCTGCTCTTCCTGAAAGTGAATTGAATATATGCACTACGGAAACAAGACTCAGGCTCTAAGCCAGTGAATGATTTAATTGAATGAAACAAGTAGATGAGCGTTATATCATATAAAGTAATGAATCGTACATTTCACCATTGTCCTTGACACACTAATCAATTAAGATACCAACCACTCCTGACGTGTTGCTCTTTCAGTTTTCTGTCCAAAGACAAGCCAAATCTATTTTCTCAAAAACTGAAAGAACTGCGATGCTGTAAATCAGAAACAAAAACAGAAATTGCTGCAAAAGCTCATCAGGTCTGGCAGCATCTGTGGAGAGAAATCAGAGTTATTGTTTCGTGTTGAGTGACCCTTCCTCAGAACGCCTGTATAGAGACCTATTTCTGAGGAAGGGTCACTTGACCCAAAACATTAACTCTGATTTGTCTCCACAGATGCTGCCAGACCCTGCTGAGCCTTTCCAGCAATTTTTGTCCTTGTTTCGCCCTTTCTTTTAAAGAAAACTATGGACTGGGTGACGCAATAGGCCCCAAGATCAGGTATTTTCTAACCAACCTGTTGAGAGATGTTATAACACACGTCTAAAATTCGTCTGGCTAACTGGCTCCTCTTCATATGTAGTGACACAGAAACTCGATTCCTACACTCTGAAAAATGCTGCAATCCCAAACTAACCCCAGCCTTCCAAATAACATGCATCTTTGTGAAGCCTACTTCATCCCCTCTCTGAGTTCATGGCTTTCACTTTGAGAAATAACCTCTGTAATTTTGGGTAGTCCCCTGCTGTTTCAGCAATGAAGAAAGTGTTATAAATTCTACATTTTAATCACATACATATTTGAAAAATAATCGCAAAGAGCCACCAAATACCAGTGTAAGACAAATTAAGGATGAGGAAAGCTTAGGAAAGATTAAGTTTTACAACCATTTGCTTCACAATGTCACCAACAATTCATTAATTAAAAAAACAGACATATCTCCTGGCTTTTTTTTCAAAACATAAAAGGTAGGCAATATATCTTTAAAACTGATCTACCACTTAGATACTCATAAATCTGACTTCAACAGTAGCCTGCAAGTGATAGAAAGACAGTGTCATTTTACTATCACTATCCATTTCCTTATCTATCCCAACCAATTCCACCTTATCTGGCTTCTTGCTTTTCTGGTGGATAAATGGATCAAGAACACTTAGACCCATAGCAATTTATAACATTGGAAAGTATCATTCATCCCATGATATTTGTGCCATTTCACTGCCAGAGGAATTCAAAACTAATCCTACTGTTCTTTCTCCCCCGGTCCTATATCTTGCCCTATTTCATATATTTATCCAACCTTCTCTTAAAAAATGCAAAGTGCTCTGCCTCAACCACTCCCTGTGGCACAGCATTCCATCTCCCAACAAATCTATCTGTAGAGAGCTTTCACTTGACCTATCTGATCACTCACAGTGACACTTTAAATTGATGATCCTGTGTCATGAACTCCTCGTTCCGCAGAATGCCGTATAGAGGGTTGAACCTCAGCCACTGAGTCTAATGATTTCAGCACCCTCACCTCCAGGTTTAAAGAAGATTAATCCTCCTTTGAACAGACACTACTCTGATGATTCAAACCATCAACAAACTGATTTTAGGCAGGAAAACATTAAACAGAACACACGGCTTAGCACCTGACGGATATGAAAAACTATCGACACATTTCAACAAGACCATGATCCTTGGACAAGGGAGATTGAGCTTAAGGTATTAAGAACCTATTAAACAAAGGAACCCTTGGGTCAAAACTGATGACAGCTGCTTGAGAAGGACACAGCAAGAGGATGTTAAAATTATAGTGCACAAAATAATTAAACAACAATCATCCTCGCATTTCATGGATGCATTGATCCCTGACTCATAAGATAATTTTCTCTGACTGACTGGAATGTGAAAAGTGCCAGTTGGTAATTTTCCAGGCTTTAATAGTTTTTCCTAAAATAGTTAACAATTTTGATAAAGCAACATAAGTTCATAACCTCCTTTACCAGAACAAAACACAATTGTATTGGAGAATTTCTAAAATCTCAATCACATTTTAAAACTTTCAACGACACCTTTTGAGCTAATGTAGTTGCCTTAACAAGTTGATGCACATGTGAAAATATATTCTGAGCAGATCTGATTAATCTCTTACTTTGCCTTACACAAGTGCAGACCCGAAAGATAGACTGCTCTGTGTTAAATTTCCTTCTCGATGAACGCATGTAGAAAATGTTGAAGTAAATGTTGTTTAGAATTGACCAAGTAAATCAGTTGCCTTTAAACATAATTTAAGGTGTATTGACTGCAATAAAATGCATAACATGTTTAAAAGTTGTTTATAGTATCATATTTGCAAGGTAAACGAAAACATTTTTTATATTCCGTCTGTAGTCAGAGTGTGACTGAAAAAAACACTTTTACCTGCCAATGGATGAAACCCTGATTACCCAATTTGTCACCAAGGAAAAAGCAGATGCACATCACTGATTCATACACCACTAGAACATCTCTCCACAAATGCTGCAGACCCACAGAGTATTTCCAACATTTTCTGTTTTCATTTTACATTCCACTGATGCCAGGCACAGGAGCCTTTTGGAATACAATTACTGACTATCTCTAAGTTCAGCACAATTAAGTTCACCCAGGAAGCAAGGATCATCTTTATTTTCAAATCTGCCTCTGTGCCTTATTGCTGATCAAGAACGCAAACCAGTTTTTGATGTTGATACATTTAATGCTTAAAAGATTGATCCCATTCTATTCTTATTTTTTGTTCTCCACGTACTGTATGAGTAACTTGCCCCTCAGTTTATTATTTGAATTATTTCCTTAAAATGGACAATACTGTTTTTGTGCATTGTTCAAGCAAACAACAATTCCAAGAAACCTCCAGTAATTTACAATAGGTTACCCAGCTCTGAAATTCACAATGCACTCATCTGCTCCATTAACCAAAAGCAAGGTGATGGATACTTACAAAAAGTCAACAGCATTCCAAATATTTTCCTCCCCTTTTCAGGGTATACTTCTTCCTTTCCCTCTGTAAAACTTTCCAGAGCAAATAAACATCTCTAATGAAAACATTTTCAAAGAACATTCTTGATAAACACCCAAAACTCACCAAGTATTCACATGTGTGCATGGATACTGACACACTCAAAATGGAACTTTGAAATTATGAAAATTCAGAACCATTTGTAACACTAGAAGATGCCAGTTCCAAGGGGGCCTGTTTTTAAGTGCTAAGCTTCACAGTACTCCACCATAAGACCTTCATAATTATGGACTGCTCTGAAAAAGTCCACTCAAATATGTGCTTCATTTTCAATTTCCTTACATTGAAACAGAGACAACACTTCAAAAATGCTTAATTAGTTGTGAAGTGCTTTGGAACTCTCTAAGAAGCAAGATCTTTCAAATTTACACACTGCAAACTCAACTCAACTGTTTATAATAAATAGATGATTATGTAAAAATGGATTTCTCACTCTTGGTAAATCAGATGATGTGTATTTTGTTTTGCAACACTGGAGCACTAAAACAGATTAACAGACTACGCTAAATGTGGTTGATAAAAATCAAGGGGACCTGTTACTTTACAGAGGCTGATTGCTGTAAGCGCGCACATAAGTCAAAGTTTAATTGTTATTTAGTCAGAAAAACTGCAGAAAGCTACGTAGTCCTCAGCTTCAAACTGTAATTTAGAGAAACACTGATATTATAACATGCAATAAAGCGTGGGCATCTCTACATGCCAATCACTGTAATAAATAACCAGTGAATCTATTTTAAAAATAGCTCAAATCTGCTGAACATGTCTATTTAGAAATTACCTCATTCACTTCTCATCCCTGCAAAAATCTGCATTCGGTTTGGACCTCACGCACTCATTCACCCCCTGTGAATAAAGACAGCTACAAAATTCCATTCTGCTTTCAGTGCCTTTCCCCACCGTCCAGTAACCAGTAGATGGCAGACCCCAAGTGACACACGCTGCACCAAATTAACTTTACAATGTATTGAGGAGCGCAGTGCGAGGGGAGAGAAACTACTTACTCAGAAATAACAGGAACTTGTTTTCCGAACTGTGCAAAAAGAAACAGCATTGATTCCTCGGTTCACTTACCAAATCCACCCCCCCCTCCACCTCCTTTAAATAATCCAGCTGCTGAGCACCCGAAAAGCCAAAGTGTAAGTTTACCTGATCATGTCCAAATCAGCGGAAAACCTGGCTGCGCGCCGCAGGTTCCCGAAAGGCTGTTTATTTACTCTCCAAAGCCGACCTTTCACTGGTCAAAGAAGACAGAAGGGGATCCTCCAGTGGATCTGTTCGTTTCCACAAAGAAACTCCAGGCAGGGAAATCCCCACACTACATGAAGCCCACATCCAGAATGAGCTGGAGTAACTCTTGTCTCTCTCACACAGACACAGACACGAGGTCTGCAGCTCTGTACCTGCGCCGGAAAACTAACCCACTCCTTGATTCCGAGCGACTCTCATTCATGGTATCAGCTCCAGTGCACTTCCTGTACCTGGCCTGCTGCCTAACTGTACCTCAGTGACCCTAACCCCTCCCCAGATACTGTGCTGCGTGCCTTGAACACTTGCACGTGTCTTTGTTTTCGAATGATCTAACGTGAACCCAGTCAGTTCTAACACACACACACAGAGAGGAGCCAAACATAATTCTGCAGGCAAGCTTCTATTGCTTTCAGATCAGATCCAACCTACACCTCCCCCCAACCCACCTCCGAACTATGTCAGAGGAAGTCCATTCCTTCATTCTCGATGAAGGGTTGTTATCGACATGAAACTCTGTTTTTCCCCAGGTGTTGATTATTTCCAGCATTTTCGGTTGGGACTCCTAAATTCCTTGGACCCCCTCAGCTGGTGCCTTTTTGCTCACTGTGATTCCCATCTTGAGGCTTGAAAATGGTTTCATTGTGAGAATGTTTTGGGTGTTGGAGGGTGAGGGAAAGACCACTGAAGGATGTAGGGCGTGGGTGGGGGGAGAATGATTGACATGAGGAGGTGGGTGTGCCATGGTTGGCACAGAGGGCACGATCCTAAAATTTCACCTCGAGATTCCCACTTGAGATCCCAACCCCTTACTGTGGAGAGCTCTGCCCTAAGGTGTTGTGTGCCATGGTAGTCAGAGAGCTCTGGGTTTAGTTAAGTGCTCGTTGACCTTGATGTCTTTGGAAAGTGTATCATATCAGACTCACAGCTAATGAAGTGCTTTTGAAGGATAATAGGGAAGTCTCTGTTTTGTAAGCGCACATGGATTAGTAATCAATTTGAGGGGTTCTTGTAGTGCGGTGGTAGTGTTACTACCTTTGACCTAGGTGACCTGTTCCAAATCCTACCTGCTCCATAGGTGTGTAATGATTTCTGAACAGGTTGATTCAAAAAAATATATTGGATTAAATGTGGGGAGGGCTCTTATGACCATCATTATTGTCATCGGCGGTCTCTCGTGGACAAGGATGACTCTCTTCCGCCCTCAGGGTGAGCTGTAGGAGGCTGTACAGACCAATGCAGCTTCCACAGGCTCTGTTGCACTTGAGGCAGACAGGGGTCATGGGAAGGGGTGGGTAGGGATAGATATAGCAGCGCGCTCCTCATGTGTTTTCACCTGGAGCTTGTGGCACAATGGTAGTGTCCCTACCTCTAGGCTAAAAGGCCCGGCTCCAGGTTCCACTGGTGTGCCATAATAGTTTGATTAAGATCTTTTGTTTTATTACCAACCTGCAAATCTTACTGGTCAGTCCATGGCAGATAGGAACGAGTGAATCAACCAAAAGCCACATAGTAACTGCAGTGCAACAGCCTCCCTCATGTTAAAAGATTCCTCGCACTGAGTCTTGCCACAAATCAACATCCTTCCCATTTTGAAGAACTATCCACCCAGAATTGGTACTAATATTGACCCAACACTACATATACTTGAATGAGATTTCCTCTTTTTCAGGAATCTGTACAAATGGGTAAATCTTTCAGTCACAATTTGGCTGGTAGTGCAGGAGCTGTTTGGGATCCAGATAATCAAGCAAAATTGCTCTTCTTGGATGTCCACATGTAATGTTCCATTCAGCCCTCTAGAGTTGGTCTGAAGTGCTCATGCATATGATTTTCAAGGGCTATCTGTCAATATGTTAGGGTATAGTAATGAGACAAAATGGGTCCAGGCACGATCTAGTCACTGGGAATGTGCTCACCCATGTAAATGAGGAATGAAAGTTGGAAGAATTTCAAATTGGATGTCTTTACTCAGCGAGTTTGAAAAAGTGGGCTTTATCTTTGAGTCCATCAGAGCTAATGTTTTCAAGATTTGCTTTTGTTCAGGGTGGGGGAGACTTCGCTTATTTTTAGATGCTTTGTTCCAGATTCTTGCCAGCACATTTTTCATTAGAATGAAGATTTATAGAAAACCAGTCCCATCTAAAGGACTATGCAAAGTTCTTCACAGCTAATTAAGTGCTTTTGAAGGGTAATAGGGGAGTCTGTTTGGAAGCACACATGGCAACCAATTTGCATATAGCAAGGCATTGTAAAGACAAATGATATAAATAACTAGTACATCTGTTCTTGGAGTTGTTGATCAATGGATAAATGCTTGCCAGAAATTTGAGAGAATGTTCCTATTCTTCAAATAGTGGCACAGGATTGTTTTCATCCATCTGACTAGGCAAATATAGCTTCTGTTTTACAGGGATCTGCAACCTTCAGCTGCAAAATCATTAGCATCTCTGTAAGGACTTGGTCTTAGAGTCATTGAGGTGTACGGCATGGAAACAGACCCTTCGGTCCAACTTGTCAATGCCAACCAGATATCCTAAATGTGTAGGTTGGGTGGATTGGCTATTGTTAGGTATTTAATTCTTAGCTATTCTGAAATTTTTCTAAATATTCATAGATGTTCTTGAATAGATATAAAGCACAGCAAATTGGATTTTGATTAATTGGTTATAAATTCCATCAATGACCAAAGTGCAGCATGGTGACTCAGTGGTTAGTGCTACTGCCTCACAGTGCCAGGGACCCAGGTTCAAATCCACCCTTGGGTGACTGTTTGTGCATTCTCCTACAGTCTGAAGGTGTACAATTTAGGTGGATTGGCCGTGCTAAATTGTCCATAGTGTTCAGGGATGTGTAGATTAGTGGGGTGACCTGAAGGTCAGCGTTGGGCCAAAGAGCCTGTTCCCACACTGTAGGGATTCTATGAACTTGGAGTTTTACCCCTTGCCCCTAAAGCATTGCCTGGGATTCTGGATATGTATTCAGGTAACATTATCACTCCTCCTTTAGAGATCAATATTCAAAATCATATGATCATGTTCTCGCCTCCTGCTGGGAAGCTGTTCTCAAAGCAATGCTAGACCCCTGACTCAGCAGGAGGTCTGTGAACTCATACAATTCCTACAGTGCACAAGCAGGCCATTCCACCTATCGAGTCCACGCTGACCCTCCAAAGAGCATCCCATATGGAACCAAACGCTTGTCCTATCTGCATATTACCATGGCTAATCCACCTGACCTGCACATCTTTGGATGATGGGAGGAAACCCAAGCAGACACGGGGAGAATGTGCAAACTCCACACAGGCAGTGACCTGAGAGTGGAATCAATCCCAGGTCTCTGGTGCTGTGAGGCAGCAGTGCTAACCACAAGCCATTGTGCTCCCAATGTTCTGTTTCTGAACTTTTTGTAACATTTAATTGAATTATTGAGGTGGTTACAAAATTGTCTTTAAAACAACTAAATTAACTGCTTGCCACTGCTGCCATGGGGATGCTGTCCCTGGGAAAAGAGCTGGGAACCTCTCGAGGAGCCAGACAAATGTGTTTCTATCTGAATTTCCCCACACCAATCCTGTTACAGTCAACGTTCCCTCCTTTAATGGATATTTGCTCCATGGTCACTTTCACTTGTAGCAGCTTTTTGCTTCCTGATGTTTAAAAGTGAACACAATCCGTCAAACAGCTCGATGGAGTGTGGACATGAGTGAAGGCATCTTGATTCCTAATGCAGTAACATAACCATTAAACTACCTGGGAAGTGATATTAAAGAGTCTACATTCCCAGTGATAAATTAGGGCCATGAAACGTCCTTCACTTATTCCATTCTGGCTCCCCTGGGTGACCTTATCTTGAGCAACCCTCTGGTTCTGCCAAGTCCTATGTGTCGCACGGCCTTCCCAACTTTTCCTTTGTTAAACCAGCACCATCTGTACTTTCACAGTTAGGCAATGGCTGACTCTCTTTTGGGGACACGGATCCTGTCAGGAACCCATTGTAGAGACGAATGAGCCTCTGACCAATCTTACCAGGTAGGAGATGTTAGAGAAATAGCAGCCATCCAGAACAGCACTGTCAACAGGAGAGTAGTGCCTTATACATCCACCCTATGAGGAAAGATATTTTCCTAATCAACTCGTTTAGAGATGTTATTACACACCCCTGGAGCAGTCGGGATGTGAACCTGGGTCTCCTGGTCCAGAGGTAGGGACACTACTACTCCACCACAAGACCCCAATTTCATGAAGAAATACTAGATCAACTGAAGCAGCTGGGATTCAGTCAAGCCCACATTTAACTCCCACAAATCAAAAATAATATTAAACAGGTGTTTTTTGTTTATTCTGTGAAACCTCAATCTCAAAACTCTTGTCATTATCATTTCTGCATTTATTTGCCAGTTGCACCAAATTTAATAGCATTTTAAATGGGAGTTCTTTTAGCTCCATTTTTTTGTCACCCATCATCCTATTTACACAACTTCATTCCACGAACAAATTCAAATCCCACAGCTTTGCATTAATCCAGAATCCAGTGTGTCATATAATCACAGCTGCTGTAAATCTGCTTCTACGCTCTGTAACTGCCGTATTTGGTATTTACAGGTTAGAAAATTTGACAGTTGAAACTGCTACAGAGTGAGAAATTTGGAGGAGTTTTGACTGCAATAAACCATTTTTGAGCTGTGATGCCATGTAGATTATAGTGAATGGTGCCAGAGAAAAATAAATCAAGAAGTTCTTTCTCATGCATTGAAAACAGAAAGTGTTGGAAACCTACTGACAGCATGTGTGGAGAGAGTAACACAGGGCTAGATTTTACCAGCTTTTGGGGAGGGTAGCGGCAGTGTTAGTGGGGGAAATAGGGTAGGGAGCTTGGGGGTACAGGTAGGCAGGGATTGGAGTACTCTGCTCATGCCACCTTGCCTTGCCAGCAGCAGTGAAGTTCAGGGACAACCCACTCGCCCACAATCCATTTAAGTCTCCAAGAAAGAGATGGATATAATTCTTAGGGCTGAAGGGATCTAAGGGTATTGGGTGAAAGAAGGTATTGAGTTGGATGTTCAGCCCCGATCACATTGAATGGTAGAGCAGACTCAAAGGGCTGAATGGCCTACTTGTGCTCCTATTTTCTATAATTCTGAGTTATTTAAGTGGTCAATTCAGATGTTTTAGTGCCTTCACTTGCACATTTACCAGCCGCTGGGAGAGACCAAACACATTGTGAGAAGATGACCCAGTGAAACATGGGAGTCTTCCAGCAAGGTCTAGTGAAGTGGGGTGGCTGGGACTGGGGGGGGGTCTCCTCTTCTGAAAATTCATTGGCCCATTACACGGTTGTCGGGGGCGGGGGGAGGGTGCGGAATTCTTGGCTGCAATGGTCAATTGGGGGAAATGGTAGCAACTGGCCTTGAGTGTCGCCAGCTTTGAACTGACCGAAATGAAGAAAGTTTACTCATGGTGGTTGCAAAAGCACCAAGAGATTTCATCCAGAATGCACTGAGGTAAAAATCAAGTCACCTGAGAGAGCACACAACCCTCCAAATAATTTACCAACCCCATCCCTCAAGCACCATCACGTTGCAGAGATTGCAGATCGCGCACTGGACTTCCCAGGTTTCTGAGAAACTCATCGAACTAGAAGGGAAGCAAGTGATCCTCCATCCTCAAGGGGCAGCCTGGGAGGCTGAGCTTCTTCAGAAGAGTGGTGCCCTTTCTTATGTATGGCTGACATTCAACCATCGCAGGGTTTGTCAGACTTGCTGTACAACTCGATGATCCTTTGTCTTCCAACTTTGTGGCCAGCCATCATTCCTAAGGGTTAACAAGCAGAGGGGACCATGTGGAAAATGTATCTGATTCGAGGACATTCCTCGGGGTGGAACCATGGTTGCAAATTATTTTAAAATTGTCTCTGCTAACAGTATAGAGGTTAGAATTGCAATGAATTAGCTAGAAAACCAACAGTGCTCAGACAATTATCTAACAATCATAGAGTCCATGCACTATGGAAGCAGGCCATTTGGTCCATTGTGTCCACACTGAGCCGCTGAAAAGGATAGAACACAGACCCCATCAACCTACCCTATCCCTGTAACCCTGCATTTCCCATGGCTAATCCACCCAAGCCTGCACATATCTGGACACTATGGGTGATTTAGCATGGCCAATCCACCTAACCTGCTCATGTGAGGAAACTGGAACACCTAGAGGAAACCCACGCAGACACGGGGAGAATATGCAAACTTCACACAGACAGTTGCCTGAGGCTGGAATCAAACCTGGGCCCCTGGTGCTGTGAAGCAGCAATGCTAACCACTGAGCCACCATGCTGTCCCATGGGTACTATGTGCAATCATTGTTATGTTGAGTTAGGGGTCTGGCATTGGGAGAATACATTGGCAACATTTAAAGCCCAGAATATTTAAATCAGGGCCCTTTGCTTCTTTCAGAAATGTGGCACAGTTACATTTCACCTTTGATGTGCTGTTCAATTTGGGGAACCACTCTTTCCAGGTTAGCAATCTGAAAGCCCAGAATGGGTTGAAGACAAAGAATACAAAATTTAGTTTTGAAGGAATGGTGTATTGCCCTCTGATTCTTCTGGGATTCAGCTGTTTTGAAGTTTGAAGATATAGATTAAGCCTAAGAATGGAATCTATATCTGATTCCAGCAGATGTAAGGCCCAGGAGCCTATGACAATCCCCAGAGAAACCTAATAAAACCTTTAACATTCTTGCAAAAGATTGGGCAATGTTTCATACAGGAAGAAACAGCAGGCACAGCCTCCCTGAAAACAATTTCTCATTTATCAAGAGAGAGGAAAGTCAGCAGAGTTCAGTCCAAATTATGCTTCACTGGCAGAAATTGACCTTATACAATATTTGCCCTTTTGATTTGGTTTGATTTATTATTGTGACATGTACCAAGATACAGTGAAAAGTATTGTTTTACATGCTATCCAGACAGATCATTCCTTACTTAGGTATAGCAAGGTAATTGAACAGAATGCAGAATATAGTATTACAGCTACACAGAAGGTGCAGAGAAAGATCAACTTTAATATGTGAGAGGTCCATTCATAAGTCTGATAACAGCAGGGAAGAAGCTGTTCGTGAACCTGTTGGCACATCTTTTCAAACTTCTGTACCTTCTGCTTGATGGAAAAGGGTAGAAGACAGTATAAACAGGGTAGGAGAGGTATTTGACTATGCAGGCTGCCTTCCTGAGACGGTGGGAAAGTGTACACACAGTCAATGAATCACTAAATGAATGGGCTGGGCTGCATTCACAACTCTTTTCTGTAATTTCTTGTGGTCGTGGGCAGAGCAATTGCCAAACCAAGCTGTGATGCACCTGGATAGGATGCTTCTTATGGTGCATCTATAAAAATTGGCCTGAGTCGTGGACATGCCAAATTTCCTTAGTCTTCAGAGGACGTAGGGATATTGGTGTGCTTGCTTGACTGCAGTGTTGACATGGATGAACAAGGACAGATTCTTGTTGATACTTAATCGTAGGAACTTGACGCTCTCAACCATCTCCACCTCAGCACCATTGATGCAGACAGGGGCATGTCCTCCACTCTGCTTCCTGAAGTCAATGACCAGCTCCTTCATTTTGCTGACATTTCTCATCTATTTGTCAACTATTTCTATTTCTTCTATTTCTCATCCATGCCTGGGTTTTTGGGCTGATCTTTGTCATTTGGAGATGACCTTCATCTCTGGGACTTGAGAAACCCTATGGGTTGTAAATTTTCAGGACCACAACAAGCTCTCAGATGGTGGGACAGTAACATAATTGGGTGGGAGGCAAAAATTCAGATTCCTGATGGAGGGTTAAATTTTTGCCAATAAGGTCTCAGAAATATTTGGGTAGGTTTGGCCTTCCAATCTTCTTCATTGGGAACCTGTGCTGCATTCATTAAGATGTTATGGATATTTATCAATGGAATGCCACCAGAATGGCACTCACCAACACAATCTTATTAGTTTAAGGTTTTGGCAAAGATCTGTAGCTCGGGTTGTGGGTGAGGTTGTTGACTTGCTCGCCGAGCTGGCTTGTTTTTGTTCAGATGTTTCATCACTATGCCAGGTGACATCATCAATGGAGCCTCTGATGAAGCTTAGAATTTATACTGTCTGGTCTGTTATGGTGAGCACTGTCATTTCCGTTTTTGATCTATATGGGTTTGTATATGAGGTCCAATTCTACATGTTTGTTGATTGAAAATTGGGTACAGAACCACGCCTGTAGGAATTCCTGTGTGTGTCTATGTTTGGCTTGGGCTACTATAGTTATTTTGACCCAGTTAAAGGGCCAACAAAGGCCATCAGTTTAACTGGGACAAAGTAACCATAGTAGGCGGCAATCATTTTATTAGCCAGCATCTATGGGACCAGGAGTGCGCTGGTTCATCAAATATTCCAAATAATTAAGAGGTCCACATAATCAATGTAAAAACACACATTCAGTAATGCAAGGGGTTTGGACATCACTGTGAAACTTTATTTACAGCTTAAATCACTTAAATAATAATGCAACTTTGCCTTAAATAAAAAACTTTCCAGCAGACAGCCTTCCCACTCGCACCCTCAACTGACTACACTGACATCACAGTATTTGAGTAGAAATTGACTCAAAATTGAATCAACTGTTGATATTTTGTGTGTTGCCATTCAATTGAACAAACAGCAAATGTATTTACATTGAGGTAAATACATTTAAAAACTATAATAACTGGACAAAATGATACAGTAAACTTTGCAGTATTTGAGGTATATAATTTCTGCTGGTTTAACAAGAGTACTGCTTCATAAGGTGCCAGTTAAAACAAAGTGTGCGGTATATACAAGGATGTATATAATGCATGGTATAATGAATGTCCACTAATCTTCAGTACAGTCGGTTCTGATATAACATGATAGCTCTGTTCTTGTGTGATCTCGCGTTAGAAGAAAATCGTCCAATAGCCGCATCATTAAAACAATGAGGCCGGAATCACATTATAGCCAATACAGTTAAGGAAAGTTTGCATTCTACAATTGGTGGTCTATATACTTCAATTGTATTAAATCCAATTCGTGTTGAAGAAATACACATTATAGCAGAACTGACATTACGAGGTTACCCATGTGTAATTATTATGTTACAGGAGCCAACATAAGTATTGCTTCATCGGGTACAAATAACCAGTTGAAGGTAAAAGGCCACAATATATTGGCAGATCTTGATGATAACATGCTGGTGAGCAGAAGTGATTTTTAATATAGAATCCGAGTTCTCGACGATAGATACTTGGAATCCTCAGTGAAGATCGAACAACCTTGGACTCCAAAGCTTTCAGATAACTACCAGCACCAATTTCCCTGAATACAAATCTGAAATTTAAGTTTGCTTCATATATCCACCCAATCAAGTCTGACGCTGCGTCTCTTTCTTTAAAATAAAAAACAACTGCATGCTTTTGTATTTAAAATTCAAAGGCTCTTGCAGCATTAAAAGTTTCTTTTAAAAAAAACAGCAGTCAAAGGCTACTCCCAGTTTTGGTACAAAGCCCACCTGAATAAAATATAGCCAATAAACATTAAGAAGTATTTTCTAATTTAAGGCAGCTCGCCTGTGTGCAGAGATCAGTCGGTTCTGTCATTTTGAGTCTTCAGTTCAGTAGCAGAACAGAGGGAAGCCTATGTATGATGTCATCATACCTTCTTTGGCGTTAACACCATCTCGTGGCTGAAACCTGCTACCACAGGCTTGTATTTCTTAAAGGCACAGTCCCAAAGTGATTGCAAAACAATAAAGGGACAGCAACAGTGAAAAAAGGAGTGAAACAGAAGTGAAGAAATGGGAAGATAAAAAGAGACCAAAGCAAAGCAAATCAAAGAAAGAAACAAACCCTATACTAGAATTCAGTTGAATAAAAAGACTCTGAACACGCAATGGAAAAAGAACAGTTACTTACAGATTGGGCAGTAAATGATATCGTTACTGAGTTGCAGCTCTTCAAGCAACATATGTGGCTTTATTTTGCAGTTCAAGTGAGAAATCTTATTTGCTATTGGCACTGAGGGATTTTACAAAATTTCTCTGAAATATTAGAAAGGTCCAGAAAAGATCTGGATCATACTCAAAGATCAGCTCCAAGTAAGAATTAATTTCTGGATTAACAGACTCCAAGATATTGGTTAAAGACTGAAACCCAAGAGTCCATTGCATAAGGCTTAAGTATGATTTCTCCTGAGAAGAACTCCCAGAAATGTTCATTGGTAATCACCTTTACATGAATGAAAGCTTTCAGGAATTATCTTACAGACAAGGAAAAGAGCCACACCATTGACACCTTGTTTAAAGATGGATGTCAACATGAAGCTATAGTGGCAGGCCAACATCAATTACATGCTTCAGGCACAGCCAACACTATTGCTATGGTCAGCCAAGCGCATCAAACTAACGGGATTGATCATAGGTGCAATGTATCAAACCTACCCAAAAGATGTCTAGCTTTTCTTCACATGTGCAACGTAGGTGGCACCAAAGGACATTGGGCATGTACAGAAAGGCAGGTCCCAAAAGACCAGCCACACCCCAGAACAAAACACAGGTGATCAACAAGCTGGGGGCCAGGCTGATTATAGCAGATATGCTGAGCAGATTACCCAACCCACAAAAAGAAGCTAGGTCATCCATTTGATCTAACCATTGACGCTCTTGAACAGAAAGTTTTTACATTCTTATGATTAATCAGTTACACTTTAACCAGAATGCACTGTTAAAATTGACAGTTGATTATTACCATTGTCTCAGGTGAGCTGACAATATTAAAAAAGTTTCTGAGGACATGGGGAGACAAACTTGGTGTATCACAGCAAATAATTTTCAAGATCTAACAGGTCCTAATCCTGAAAGCATTATGCAAGGGTATCATGTCCGCATTATACCAGGGGCACACAAGATGCTTAGCACAGGATATTCAATGATTTGTGAATGCGTGTAAGGCATGACAAATGTATCAACCCTTGCAGCAGAGGGATCCTCTACATGGACACGATATTTCATTTGCTCCTTGGACTTAAACTAAATTAAACTAAATTCCCACATTCCCTTGTGATGGATAATTTCTCCAGATTTCCCATTGTTCGACAACTAAGCAAGAAAATTGCGATCAACTATCGCGAAATAATGAGCACCACTTTATGTTTATTCAGTGTACAAGAATGGATAGTGCCTGACAATAGACCACAGTTCACTGAAAACTATTTCAAAATCTATCTGTTAAGTGGGGAGAGACCTATATCACATCGTCACCTGCTTATCCATGTTCAAACAATCTAGCAAAACCTCTGGTCCTATCAAAGGCATCATCATCAAAGAGTGTGGAGCAACAAAGCAAGATACTGACATTGCATTGCTGACTTTCAGTGTAACATCAATGTAGAAGGGATTACCTTCTCCAGCATAATTTATGCTCAAGACAAGTGCGCTCAACCTCGGCCAGCAAGCAATTATCTAACCATTTTAACGCACAGGGCATTCTTCTTCAGAGACAGAGGAGAGTAAAAGAGTTATAATGTCAGTCAGCAGGTAGAGAACTACCACCATTGCGCAGGGAGGACGAGTCAGAAACCCAGGCACAAACACCTGGATATCAGCAAAAGTTACTAAAGCATGCAACCAGCCCAGATTGTACAAAATAATTCTTGAACACAGTGCTACTTTGCCAAGGAACAGAAGCCAACTCAGACCAATATATGACAATGCCAATCATGCACAAAGATAGTAAGACAGAAAACACCAGCGATGATCGTGCATTGAAATTCAGTGACAGCAACAAGCACTAAGACGATAAAAGGGTTGACTAATAGCAAACAAGACAATACATTCCTATCCGAAAACATGTACAATCACCAAATCAGGAAGAATGATCAAACCTCCAAAGCATTACTTTATAGTTTGAATTATTAATCTTCTTATTTCTAGTTTTACTTATTGTGTACTTATGAAATTGACAACACATGTCTATGTACAAACATATATATCTGTTTGGGATTTCTTTCTTTGTTTTGGAAAAAGGGGAATGTTATGTCTCCATCATGTTATGTTTTATCATAGTGTGTGATCTAAGGGTATTAGTTTCCATTTCAACAGGGGCCACTTGAAGCATGGCATGCCAAAAGAAGTGTGCTAGTGTTTGTAAAAGGATAGGTTAGCATTAGCCCAAACACCGAGGTGTCTGTGATTGTAACATATGTATATATGTGGTGCTGTAATAAGTATCTGTTAAAGCTTTCAGTACGATGTTACCTACATCTAGTTCTTGTGTTACAGGAGCTGGCATAAGTATTGCCTCAGCAAATACAAGTGCCCTGTTGAAGGTAAAGGCTTACAACATGGTCACAAATTATTACCCTGCCCAAATGAGGCGTGCACACTGGCTCATTCCAACAAATTTGACCAGGGCAGGCAAAGCCGAAAGCCTAAAAGAGGATTAACTTAAAAAGCGGGTTTGTCAGACAAGTTGGTTAGAAAGGAGGGCTAGGTGGAAAGGAATGATAGGAAATGGAACTTAAAGGGTGTGGTCATCAGGAGACACTGAAAGGTAATTAAGGGAACAAAGTGGAATACAGAGGAGAGAGTGATAGTTATAGAGGCAATGGGGACTGGGAAGGTGAGAGCTGGATATTAAAGGTGGGGAATACAATGGGATGATTAGCTATGTTTTGGAGAAGGAAAGAGCAGTGGAACTGAATAAATGGGGATGTAAGGACAATGCTGGATATGAGGAAGAGTAGGAAAATCCAAGGTGCTAGTCACATGGGGAGACTGAAGAAGGACCGAGAGAAGCCAGAGGAAAGGAAAAGACCATTTAATTATGGGGTAAAAGTATAACCTAGAGGGAGATGATAATGGATGAACTCCTTGAAGGAAAAGTTTAATATCACAATATTTCTCTGAATTGTTCTTCAACTTGAGGCATCTCCAACAATATACATTGTAAATGGAAAGGGCCCTGGCTCTGTTTGCATAACACAAACACATCAAACAGTGGAAATCAAAACAAATCCTGCAGAATATTGTTGAACAAGCACTCGGCTAGGGTCTACGCATCGAAAGGAAGAACTCGCAGCAGAATGCAGGTGAACCATGTCCTGTTATCCATTAAACTTACAATCACCAGCACCATACAGTCACCAGCAGTGGTGAGTGCTGCTGGGCTTACTGCACATTCAACCATGCTGGACCATTCATAGACCCAAGCATGTAAAGGTGAAGAATATTGGCCTTAAAACATTGTTACACAGACTGTCCTTCCCAAGAATGTAGGGATGCAATACAGGGATAATGTAGGTCAACAGCAGTCATACTCGAATAATTGCCAGATGCATGCAAATCAGTTTGAAAAATAACAACACACATATCTTGCATGTGGAAGCAACAGGAACTCCAGACATTTAGAGGTAGCACAGACTTTTAGCCAACACATGACCATCTTGAGAAGTCCCTCAATGTTACATTGACTATGTCAACATTTGAAATAGAAAGCAGACATCTCACTCCTAATGTTCCTTCAATGATCCCATGCCACATGTTTAACCTTCTTAGCCTAGCAGCTGCCTTAGCTTTCCGAGGGCTGAGAAGAAGAAGGAGAAGAGAAGAGAGACAAAAACCAATCAGAGACAAGAGGGGAAGAAAAGACATTGGGTTGTAGTTGTGGATGAGCAAACAGCACATGAAGAGGGGCACCAGACACTTTAGCAATTTTGACCAAGTGACAGAGAAAGGGTGGATATTCCAGCTACCTGCAGGTGAGTGAGACAGAGGGTCAGAGGCATCTTCACATAACTACAAAAGTCACTATCAACATCTACTGCCTGCTGCAAGCAGATCTGCAGTCACACACCTTGGTAGGGAGCACTATGCCTGCGCTCTAAAAGATTTCAGCAACACTGTACAACCTCGCTACTGGTTCATTTCAAACGTCAACTGGTAACATGTACGGCACCTCCCAAATAAGCCACGCACAAGTGCATTCTGGAGCTTACTGATGACCTTTACAAGAAAGCAATATAGTTTTCCCAGCTCACCATGGACGCAGAAAGCCAAGATGCTCAAGCCAATGAATTTGCAGCCGTTGCTGGTGTCCCTTGGATACAATGCCCCATCGACTGCACGCAGATGGTGGTCAGAGCTCCATGACATTATCCAGCCAGGTTCCTAAACAGGAAGGGATTTCACTTTCTCAACGTCCAGCTTGGTAATGAGCACAGGAACAATTCACACAAGTATGCACCTGCTTTCCAAGGAGCAGTCAGAATGCTTACATTCTGCACAACTGCCTCAAATGTTTGATCCACCTCACATCATCTCCAGGGCTAGCTCATGAGTGATAAAGGACACCACCAGAAGACATGGCTAGTGTCCCCAGAGCAAAACCTTTAGACTGATGCAGAACAGCCCTATAATACTTCATATTAAAGATGGAATATGATTGTGCAATTTGATTATAAATTAATAAAGAAACCTCTGCCTGGCTGAAGGCGTTTTTAAACGCATGTACAGAAACAGCAAGAAATGTAAGTGTCGTTGGCTTTGCATCAGTTTAAACAGCTTTCCATCCCCATATGTCACATTCAACATCAGGCATCGGGAGTGAGTAACAGCTGACTTGTTTACACTGGCAGTCGTTTGTGTAAAACCATTCACTGGGGAGAAAAGCAAAGCAAAAGTGCAGAACGAGAGTGCAGACAAAAACGAAAGGAAGAATGGATTGAGTGGTGAGAGGCAGAGGTGCCAAGGAAAACAGACGGAAAGAGAGTGGTGGAAAGTGAAGGAGAATTAGGAGGTTGAAAGTAGTATGGGACAGGAAGGTGGCAGAAAAATGCTGTAACTTCAATAAAAGAATGTAGGAAATGCTTGACTGTCAGTAATTTTGACCTTTTTTCAAATATCTTCTTATATTGTTAGCTTCCACTCTTAGCTGCCCTGTTTTCATAAGTCACAATCATTGACACTTTACAGCCAGGAGTACACATCTCCTTCATAACCACATAGACAGATAAACCCTCGGGTGGAATTTTATTTTTAAACTGAGTGTGGAGACATGTGGAAAAACAGGAGGGATCTCTACTCAGGGATGAGCCAGCTGTCTAACTCTTTTGGTTATGTTCTTCTTAGGTCAGCCCATATTCCCACACAGGTAAAATGCTAAGCTTTATGGGCAGCCAGGCACGCAGGAATTCCTGAAGCTTGCTGGAGGTTATTGGGCTGTACCTTCAGGCACCATATTTAAAATGAACCCAAACAGCATCTCACTCTCTGTTACCCAGGACCATTGTTCAACCTCTGCTCATTAACCACATTCTGCCCAAGAGCTGTCGGAGACTCCCCTCCAAAAAGATAGCCCCGTGGTTTATTCATTAGGTGCGGGGAAAATCCTTGACCTTCCTCTGGGTGGCCAATCGCCTCTAGCAATAAGGGATGTGCAAACACTCTTGGATACAGAGCAGGAAATGACAAATAGACACCCAGGGATTGTCATCTCACACTGCATCACCCCTCCTTCTGTCAGGCACACAGATATTTCCTTCAGGTCTGGCTGAGGAGGTATCATCTGCAGCAGTAAACACCCAGCCCCCACTCCTCCCCTCCTCCACCCCCCGCCTCCCCACCTCCACGCCCGGCACGCTAGAGGTCTTAGGCCCAGATCACCAAAGGCAGGGGCAATGCAGTTAGCAGGCTTTCTCAAGCTGCAGAAGTGACACCACAATGCAGCAGCGGGAAAAGAAAAATTATAAACATTGAGGTCACTTTGGTCACATGGATGTCAACTTCTGTGCAGCATACTTGAACAAATCCCAATTGCTGAGGTATATTCCAGTCGGTTAAGACTCCTGGCTGTTCTGCATTTTCCTCGTTGACCACTTTGAGGGGAAATGATTACCCAATTCCCTCACATGCTCAACATCTGCAGCAGTATGAAGGGCACTAAGCTCTTATTCACGGTTATCCCTTGGGAGGGACATAACATCTGGCAAGCAGGAAGTTAAGTTTCATAGTTGGGTTTCAGCAATCAATCAGCATATTTTAGCCCTTCTACATCTCAGGAATAGATTGATGCCCCTTGCAAACAAAGGTTTGAGTCATACAAGCACAGTCCCCATGGATTTGTGATACTCCATACTGACGTCTTGGCCTAGAAGCAGATCAGGAGATTATTGGTGCCATGGGAACAAATTAAATTCATTTATAATCAAAGTATCTTCGTGCTTAATATTTAAGAAACAAGAATTTCTTTGGGGGCAGAAATACCTCTGCACCGCAATTGATTAATGCTTCGTATTGTCCAGAAAATGATTGCATTGGGTCTCAAGTCTAGCCTCTGTCAAGTTCTGGCAGGTCTGTCCGCCTCACAGCCCTATTGCTTTGGCATCCTCAGCATCTTCACCCCCACCTCTCAACCTCTTCATCTGAGCGCGCTTCACCTGCCCCACTTCTAGTGTCGTCTGCCAAAATTTGGTGCTAAGGCACAGAATATCAGCTCAGAGCATGAAAACCTGATCAAGGCGGGAGGTTTTAAAGAGCCTCATAGAGGAGGAAAGGGAAGGAGGGAGGCTAAGAGATATTTGGAGTGAATTGCAGAGCCGAGGGTGGCAGCTCATGATGGCGCACTGTTAATAGTGGCAGGATGGAAATCACAAAGTGTTCAAGAGGCCAGCGTTTGAGGAGTGCAGATATTTTGGAAGGGAGCAGGGATGACAGCAGAGGGAAGGACAGAGACAATGCAAGACCTTACATGGTAGTCTCATAGACTTGGCCCTCTACGCGTTAGCAGTGACGGATTGAGGCTGTGCTGGGATGAAGATGTACCTTTTACGGAGCATATCTTAAACTAATTAAGTTACTTAATTACTCAAATCACTTATCCATTACAAAGTAGATGTAGTCCATAAACCCAGTGCTCTGCAGGCTTGAAACAGCAGCAGTGTCAGTTAGATTACTTGGCTAGACAGCAGGTTTGCAATGCAGAGTAATGCCAACAGTATGGGTTCTCTTCCTGCACTGGCTGATGTTACCATAAAGATCTCCCGTTCTCAACATCTCCACTTGCCTGAGGCACGGGTGAGCCTCTGGTTAAGCCACCACCAGTGTGTGTTCTCTCTCTCTCTCTCTCTCTAATGAGAGAGGGTCTCATATGTAGTGCAGTAGGACTATGATGACTTCACCTTTGCTACAACTGTAGTCCCACAGGTTAGCCAAGTCTACATAGCCTCCCAGTTAAATTATTGTATCTTGAAATAAAAAAAACATATTATTGTTTCACTGATCCTTCTTGTATGATTGCAATGAACAGAAGAAAGCAACAGGCAGCAGAAAGGAGGCCTTATTGATATCTTTCATGCAGTCTTATTTTGTTAGGCTGATCATATGTACATTGGCATCAAATCAAGTGGGTTAATTTTAGAGTTTGAATCATTTAATCACTGAGTGAGGGGCATAGTGCATGTTAGATAAGAAAGTAGAAAGCCTTAATCGATGATTAGTCCAAGCAAAACTTGCTTGACCTTGGATCTGAGTAATAACCATTATTTGTTTCCAGCCTCTGGTTCATTCTGTATGTGGGAGGAGGCAATCTTAGAAACTCAAGGAGAGCTAGTCCTACCCCTCCCGAAGTTATGTGTCTTCTATGGCGAGGGCAGAATGTGGAACTACCCAGGCCATAGCAGAGAATGCTCTTGTTCCTGCTCATCTGGACAGAAAACTGATAGATTCCCCTCTTCCCAACTGATTGCCAATCGCTCAAACATACACCACTTAGGTCTTGTATGAATACACTGCCCCATGAGACTAATGAATTAAGATTGGATTAATTAAGGAAACTGAGAACAGATTTGTTAAGAGTAAATTGTGACAACAAAGTTTAGTATCCTGGAATAAGTATGACAGTGGAGGCCTGGATATCGCTTTGGCTGAATGACAGGAAAGAGACAAGAAGTAAATTTTTTTGAAGCTGGAGGAAGATATGCAATATAGTTCCCAAGGGGGTCAGTACATAGATGTAAATAGCTTCACATTGAACACACAGGGCACAGTTCTGAAAATTGCAGATGTTCAAAATCTTGCAAGTATTGTGAATTGTGAGGAGGTCCGCGAAAGATTTCAAGAGCTTAGGTTGGTAGAATGGACAGTTAGCAGATTAAATTTAATGCAGGGAAATATGAAGTGATTCATTTTTCCAAATGAGGTTGGCGTGAAAAACGAAATAGAGGATAGAATTCTAAAAGGGGTGCAAAAACAGATAGACCTGGGGGTACATGTGAACAAATTTCTGAAGGTGGCAAGGCATGTTGAGAAAGTTGAGAACAGATAATAGACTTTATAAGAGATGCCATCAGGAATTTTAACAATGCATCAGTCTTCATGATGGAAGACACAAGTAGCAGAACTTAAAGGAGTCAGGTGCCAGAGGTGAGTGTAGTAGCCATCACTAAGGAGAAGGGAAGCTGAAATGTCTGAAGGTGGATAAATCACTTAGACCAGATGGGCTACACCCCAGAGTTCTGAAGGAGATAGCTGAGGAGACTGTGGAGGCATTAGTGATGCTCCTACAGGCATCAGTGGAGAGAGGATCCCAGAATACTAGAAAATGGTTAACGTAATTCCCCTGTTTAAGAGGCAGAGGACACAAATTATAAGCTGGTAAGCCTGACCTCGGTCATTCATACGATTTTAGAGGCCATTACTAAGGATGAGAGTTTGGAGTACTTGGAAGTGCATGATAAAATAGGACTGAGTCACCAAGGCTTCTTCAAGGGGAGCTCATCCCTGACAAAACAGTTTGAATTCTTTGACGTGGTAGTGGGTAAGGTAGACCAAGGAGAACCTGCAGATGTGATTTACTTGGATTTACAGAAGACCTTTGAGAAGGTACTACACAGGAGGTTGCTAAATAAGATAAGAGCCCATGGTTGTTGGGGCAAGGTACTGCCATGGATAGAGGATTGGGAGCTGACTGGCAGAAGGCAGAGAGTGAAAATAAAGGGATGACAGCCAGCGGCTGGTGGAGTTCTGCAGGGTCAGTGTTGGGATCACAACTAATCATGTTATATATTACTGGTCTGGACAAAGGAACTGAAGGTATTTTTGCTATTTTTTCAGATGACATGAAGGCATTTGGAGGGACGAGTAGTGTTAAGGAGGCAGGGAAGCTGCCTGTTGACTCAGCCCTAATTTAGACAGGCTAGGAGAGTAAGTAAAGAAGTGGTACATGGAATAAAGTGTGGGTAAGTGTGAATTTATGCATTTAATGGTCTAACGGAGTCTGGCCGAATTTTTCCAAACCCCAAATTGTCCTACTGTTGGAAACGGAAAACATCCTGAGCCTGTATAGACAGAAGGCAGGAACTCTGATGGCAAATTACTGGCAACATCTGATTAAGAGGTCCTTGGTTAGCCTGGTACTCTTATTGAAGATAGTGGCTGACCCCTTGGAGTTGTTGGCCCAATCAGATGGTGGGAAACCTATCAGCTTCAACAGTGTCACCATTGGATTTAGTAGAAAGAGTTCCTCCACATCAAAGTGCCCTCAAAGACTATTTTATTCAATGTGCCAAGTCCAGGCAGATAAGAGGGTTGAATCCTCCAGGGTTGCTGGTGCGACTAGGGGCCTGCGCTGAGTGACCCTCAATGGGCCCTGGATTAGTCATAGAGGAAAGTCCCCCCAATCCCCAAGGAACTTCTGGGAGTCTGCCAGAGTTTGCCTGGGAGTCTACCCATGTGGCCTCTCATGGTACTAATAAAATGCTATTACAGCATGGATAGGCTGAATGGCCTCATTCAGTGCTGTAGCCATTTCATAATTAAGGTTCACGTCTTTTGTCTTTCCACGGGAAGCCGGGATCAAACATTTTCCTTTTTTTAATGTACCCAAAATGTATCCTGACAAAGATTCTCTTTTTCATTCAAGCTACCACATTATGATTGCTGTGCTTTTGAATTTCACCATTCGGAGACAATAAATGCCCTCATCTGCCTTTGGGATGTACTCAAACACTTTGTTATCAGCACTGACTGCAAATAAACTTCATTCATTTTTTTCAGAATTGTATATATTAGCTGTGTAGGCAACCAAAGCAATCCTACCTTACATTTAATGGTTGATGGACATTGCGGAAAACTCTGGATTTGAAAAGAATTGTCTTAGGTTTTGTAGAAGTCACATAATTCTGCACAGGTCATATCGCACAGGTCTCTGTCATTCTGGAAACTACAGCATGCGCAGTATCCTCACAAACAGGCCTAAAGTAGCCTGGGAAGGACTTGAGAAACTCAGTGGAAATCTTTACATAAAGGGAACCTTTCCCTTTGGGTGACATATCCACTGGCTGTACTTAATCGGACTCCTCTGCACTTGATTTCCAACAACTACTCCATAGAAGCATTGGACACTAGGCCATTTTCAGTTCTTCCTTGAATTGAAATGGGGGGCTGGGGAGTGGCCTTGTCTGGAGGTCTGTACCATGGTCCGTTCTGCCCTTTTTCTCAGCACTGAGGCAGGTCCAATTGAGCTTTCCAAGAGGGCACTGGATGTTTTATTTTCAAACTGTAATGGTGTGCTGGGATATGGGGAAAAGGCAGGAGGTTGGCCCATGACATTAAAGCCAGAGTAGACAATAGAGCTGGTGCAGTCATAATGAGCCGAATGGTCTCTGTTCAGCACCGTGATAATTCTGTCATTCTGAATATCTCGCGTCCCTTGGTGTTGATTTGGTTAGTAACTCTTATCCACCCTCCTCTACTGGTAATTTGAGCGTAAACATATTGAAATGATTCCAACTCTATTCAAACAATTTACATTACTATAGTCTAGTACGGAGAGTTGGCGTCTCTCTGAGCATCCATTGTCTGACTGATTTGCAATAACCCTTTACTGCTGAGGTACTGTTAGATTGTCCTTGCTGTTGACGTTGAAGGGGTCATCGCAAGAGCAAAGCGAACTAACTTCAAGGACCAAAGTGCCACACCGTAGGGACCTGTTATTGAGATCGAACATTTCTCAAGAGCAACAATCTGCTCCATGCAGGTTTTCCAAGGATGGATGCGGTTTAACAAGTGGTCGCTACCTGAAAGGTTATTTTGTATAAGTCTGTTTGTTGAGGAATTCTCCTAGCTCCTAATAGGCCCTGTCAGCTGAGGTTTGTATGTACAGATCTCCTACCCACACATTGCAGGAATTCCGTTTGGATTACTGTTAGTGTGGCACTTACTGTCTTACATTGGTCTTTAAATAATGGACAAAATATTTGTGTGGACACCAGCAGCTTGCTGAGGAAATCTTAATAAGGCTTGGGCCCAGTTTCAGGAGGTTCCCAGGCCTGTCGTCTGGGCACATGCTCAGTGCACATTTCCCATCGCAGGCCTGGAAACCTGTCAGAGGGAATCTTCACCCCAAAATATCAAATGGAGACCCATTGGCTCAGTTGAAAGTAAAATGCCAAAGCCAACATTCAAAGAAGTGCAGGAAATGTTCTAGATGTCCTTCATCCTTTAAGAAACCACTTCAAAAATGAAAAAATAAAATTGCTTATTTGGCCCTTTTATTTATTTGGTCATGTGGGATCTTGCTGTACACACATTGGCGACCACTCCCATAACAACAGGAGTGCATTCCAAAAGTAATCTATTTATCTCGAAGTGAATGCTCTGAGGATTAATGCAAATTCTTTTCTTAGATACAGTAAGAAAGAATGCAAACTTAGCCTTTGGCTACATCATGTGCAGATGTTGCAAGATGCTATTTACTTCTCCCTATTATTCAATCTATAGGCAGAAAATCACAGGCAGTACACTGAGGATTTTCCAAAAAGCTGTTGCTCAACCAAGACCCAGCAGTACTGCATGTAAAATCTCGCACTTAGACTGAAGCAATAAACTCAAAAAGTTGTAATGGAAAAGTACAAGTCTCACCTGCTTTATTTTGAAAATTGATCATTTTTAACCAGATATTGATCAGGATACATTACAGGCCCAGGATAGAAGGAGTTCAATTTTGTAGTTGGCTTGAGGCTGCCAGTGGGTGCAGGAGAAGGAACTTACTCCACTTCTAACGGTCGGTCACAACATTCACCTTGATGAGCACAAAAATTCACAAAATGAGGAGTTTTGCAGATTGTCAAACACAAATAGTGCACAAACTGTGAGAGATCGGCCAATGTCCACGTGGCACATGGAAGTGTTTTGTATTACGTTGCGGATTGCCAGGAGTTACCTGTCTATCTCTCTTTAGTCATTAGCAGAAAAAGACAGAAACTTGACACGACATCAGCACGATAGTAATAGTGATGGAGCTGCTTATAGCGGCAGTAAGTACTATGTATGTAGGGTAGGGACACATCAATAATGAAACTAGCTCTGTAAATCACATTTTCTAGTGCAACTAGTTGCTGGTTAACTGTTGCCACAAATCCCTGAACTCAATTTATCGGGAGATTTGACCTCTCTGGAAATTGTCCCAGGACTTGTCCTTTTTTATATTAATTCAAGCCAAAAATCCATCTTCAAACACTGGAAATCCAATAATCCTCCTTCATTTCAGCACTAGCTGAATTCTCTATAGTGCACAGCTGTTCTTAAATGATGAACTACATGATTATATGAAGGAGGAACGAACAATTAAATTTTGCATAGTCTTTTATACTTTGTAAAATTTAAACCAGGAGTAAGCTCTCAGTATGTTAGAATGAATATAGAGAATAAATCCTGTTAAAGTTGCCCTTAAATTCAATGATTTAATGCTAAAATATTTTCTATAACCCAAATCACTCTTCAGTTAATGGTGTGATTTTATTTACATTTATTTGCTGTAGCCAGCTGATTGACAGTTCTAAACCTGACCTCTTTTATAGATGACTGCACAAGTAATTAAATGGAATTGAAGGCCAGATAGTTTGGGGAGTACATTAGAAAAATATTGGCCCTAGCCCATTCAGGATGTGATTCCTTCCTACACATCTCCTTCCTCCACTGAATCTCCCTAATTTTATGCATCAGTGCAGATTACTTCTTTTGTCTTTTCTCTCACTCATTCTCTCTCTCTACCATCTCTGTATTCACTTAGTAGTAAATTCATTCTGAGCTGCCTTCCTCACTGGTCATCCAGCCTCCATAATCTCTCTCACCAAATTCTCTGAGCCTCCACTATTCCCTCTCTTTGCAATATCTCTTAATCTTAATTTCCCTTTGTTTACGACCTCATGCCAGTTTGGACTAAATTTTCAGGTCATGATGCCTTTATATTCCAAATGGAAGTGTAAAACTGAGTAGACGGTATCCTCCTTAAATAGTGCCTGTCTCTCCTTAGTACCATTCTCTGCTCACTCCTCTATAATGGCATAACTCGGTTTTCTACAACCAAATAGTCTGATAAAACTAATCCCATTTATTCAAAATGAAATTATCTCTATTGCAAGCATAGTTGCTGATCTGTAATTTACATCCTTTAAGCAAGAATGCCACATCCCAAACTTGTGATGTTCTCAATACCAATAGTAAAATAATAAAGAATTTTTTTTGCTGTACCTCCTGTGTTTCCTTCTGCAGTTTTCTTGCTACATAACCTGTTGAAAGGGTGCATTGGATTTTTCAAGAGAATCTAGTGTTACAAAATTCAGCGACTGAATGTAAAATTAAATCAGACCCTCTCCACTGAAACATGAGACCTTATAAAATCACATAGAATGCGATGTATTGTATTCCCCAAAAATACTATTGGAGTAGGAGAGTGCCTTAGGCTTAGTGACAGCATTCCAGCCTCTGAGTCAAAGAATGTTGGGTTTGAAGTCATTCCAGACAGTCCCAGCCATGTGGCAATCATAGCTCTGAACTCTAGGCTGACATCCAGCCATTAGCTGCATCTGATGGCTGTAGGTTGTTTCCCATTGTCACTGTGAAGATGAGGGTAACTTGTAAAAACCCTCCCGTTAAAGAGGATTAGCCACCTTCTTGGCTGATAGCCTTAGGAGGAGTACTCCCATCATTGTCTGTCAAACTCATCATGAGCTACAAAACCATCTACTACCACTTGATTCATCTCTCTTTCCTCATTGGCTGTCAGCAGCACTGGCCAGATCAGTATTTCCTTCTCACTCCTAATTACTCTTGCAATAAGTGGTTAGCTAACTCACGTCTGAGAGCTGTTAACGACATTGGTGTGGGGTCACAGACAGGCTGGGTCAAGTAGGAATGGCAGATTTCCTTCCCGAAAGAGGGGTTAGTAAACTAGATGCATAACCATCAATTATACTTGTCACACTCACCATTACAGAGTCTGTTTTTGTATTCTAAATTCATTCATTCATATTCCATCAGCTGCCCTTGTGGCATTTGAATCCAGGTCCTGAACCTTTGGACCAGCTGGCTCAGAGACATGACCATTATAACAGTGAATCCCCTCCTAGTCACCAGCTATAGAAAACAATCAATGGAGACTAATGCATTGATGACCTGTCCCTCAGGGGAGCTGGAACACAAAGTCAGTGAATATTTGCTTGATTGGGCAGAGTCTTGGTCAAGCCACATTGGAAGGAGTGCATCCAGTTAACTCCACACTTTCAGAAATACATAAATTGAGCTCAAGGGGTATGTAACAGATTCAGGTGAAATTACACCAGAGTTTAAATGGGCTGAGTTGTGACAGCTGGTTGCATGACCTTGGATTGAACTCAGTAGATTGAGAGGTGATCTAATGAAGGTTTTTAAAAGGATTTGATAGAGTGCCTACAGGGTGGCCTTTTCTCCTCGTGACATAATCCAGGGTAAAAGAGTGTAATCTTAAAATGAGAGTAGGTCCATTTGAAAATGAGATTAGAAAACATTACTCACATAAGCAGTTGTGGAAAATTCATATATTCTCCACAGAAAGATGCGAATATTGGCTCAAGTAAATGCTTCAAGATCGAGATTAGTAGTCTTCATTGGATAAGAACATTTGATGGACATGGAATAATAGTGAGTGAATGAGGTTGAGGTCCAGAACTACAGTGATCTAATTAAATGGCAGAATAGAATCAAGAGGCTGAACGGTTTAATGTTGTCCTAGATTTCTATGTGTGTCACGCTATTCCAGAAGGGAAGAATGATAAATTGTGATGAGCTATAAATCGGTATTGGAGTAATCTGCTATCTATTCACTTTCACCTTAATAGATGTAGACACTGTGCCAAGGAAAATGAACTCATACTCTGCCATTCATGCTTAATTATAGAAGTCCAGCCATTGTAATGAGCGTAACATCATATACCATCACTTGAGTAAATATCAAACAGTGAACAGGATATAAATGAGGCTATGTTTACTGCCAATGAGTACCAGCCAATCTTCTGAAATAAAGAATGACTGAAAACCTAACAAGTTCTTAAAAATGAAAACAAAACGTAAAATTATATAGGTGAAGAGAAAAAATCTTATAAAAAAGTCTGTAATATTTAAATTAACAATCACCTTTATATTGCACATTGGAGGTGAGGGTGCTCAGTTGGAATTTATCATTGGTTGGAGTCAGCAGATATTTTCATGACATTAGAACAACAGCATCAACTTCTGTTCTTGCAGTTCAAGCCAAAGTGATTAGCTCTTTGAATCGTTAAGCATGTTAATAAGGAGAAGCTTACAATGAAGGACACGGTATTCATAAGACCACTGTATTGTGTTGAGACTGTTCATGCAGAACCTCACTTATCGACTTAGTAGAAGTTCTGTTATCTACTGATTGGCACAAGTCCTCCTAACCACGTTTTCTCAGAGCCATTTCTCCCTCTGCCATCTTCTCTCTGAAAAGTTGAAGGCTCCTCTCCAGGTCTTCTTCCACCATGGTTACTCCCCTCTGGATTGCAAATTGATGTAGTATTAAACAGATGCCGATGCTTTTGCAAACTTTGTTCACAGTCTAGAGGAATGTTCTTTCCTCCACTCTGCCTAAAGAATTGAATCATTGTCATTGACAGGTTACACCAGAGTTCCAGTGGAGAAATGCACCAAATGAAAAAAAGTAGTGGATGGTTATTGCGATTTTGCATGTTATTTGTCTGATGCAAAAAATGTAGTCTGACAATACCTGACCAAAAACTGAACAGCAACTTTTTTTTTATTTGCTTACACTGTGTGATTGTTCTTTGGGATTTGAATAGGCAAGTGTAGTCTATGAATTGTTCTGAGGCCTCCAATAGTTGATAAAATTAGAAATGTGATACACAAGCAATAAACAAAAACAAAATGATAACAGGGTGGTGTGTATAGTTGGGTTAAAATACATTTTATTTTTGTCCATAATTTTGCACTCACATTCTAATTTTAGATCTAGTTCTTGTTTAGCTTTCAGTAAATCTGAGCCACTCGGACCAGGAGGGTACTGAATTTGTTGAATCCTTACAATTGTTCACATTGGCCCTTAGTTTGGAACAAAGCAGAAAATTGCGACTTCTAGCTGACAGCAAAATTGGGTTCAAATGTAACACCTCTTTCTTTTTGTATAGCCCAACGTTTCTCACACCTGGGAGCATTTGTCCCACTATCTAGGAAGTATGAAACCTCAATCAATCACTGATCAACTTCATTGCATTTGGATCAATCTTGGTGATTGTAAGAACGCTGACTGGTACTTAAGTGCAAACCAGACAGAAACCTCCCGTAACTACACGTGTGCCGTCAAATACTGAAATACAGGTGTTACTGTTTAAAATGTTCCTTTCCTGTGTAACCTTCTCAAAAATTACGTTGCATTGTCTGACTCATTGTTTTTAATGAACAGAACAATGTGAACTGCTGGTACCAGGGACAAGCTAAAATTGCCAAACAAAAGACTTAGAGCTTGTCCTTTTCAGTTTACATGCTTTTCTCCTGCCGAACAAACTCTCTAGCACTGAAAATTAACTTTACAAGTATGGAGGTTCATTCATTCCACCATAGAGTCATAGAGATGTACAGCACAGAAACAGACCTTTCGGTCCAACTTGTCCATGCTGATCAGATATCCTAAATAAATCTAGTCCCATTTGCCAGCATTTGGCCAATATCCCTCTAAACCCTTCCTATTCATGTACCCATCCAGATGCTTTTAAATGATGTTATTGTACCAGCCTCCACCACTTCCTCTCAGAGTTCAGTCTATATAAGCACCGCCCTCTGCGTAAAAAAGTTGCCGCTTAGATCCCTTTTAAACCTTTCCCTTCTCACATTAAACTAATGCCCTCTAGTTTTGGACTCCCCAACCCTGGGAAAAAGACCTTGATTACTCACCCTATCCATGCCCCTCATGACTTTATCAACCTCTCTTGGGTCATCCCTTTCCTTCAAATTTCAATAATTGGTAGAGATTCAAAGACCTTTCAATAACACATATTCTAATTGATGTTTTCTTTACCTCAATTTTATTTCTTTACTTCAACTAATCCTTCTTTCTGTTTATTTATTTTGATTTCTGTACCTGTGTTGGCATTCAAACCGACAATTCTTGGGTCAGGCTGTAGTGAGTTCAGATATTACTTCTATATGATTGTGAACGGGATGCAATGTTGCTCATCCTATTCACACAGATCCTATAAACCTGGAGAGGGCATTACACTGTTTGGATGTTTGTCTGACAGTAATGTACCATGCGAAACCCCAAAGAAAGTCTCTGGGCACGTGTGAGTCTGACAACATCTTGCACGGAACAAAATCCAGCCCTAGTGGGATCTAAGGTCACATTTAACCGATAATGGAAGGTACGCAATCATATCTAAAACGCACAGAACTAGATTCCAGCAAGTGTCAAATTCAGATGTTGGCGAGTGAGAGAAAATGGTGTAAACATTTTATTGGTGTTACTGAGAGAGCTATAGGGGAAATTCTGAGTAGATATTATGAATTCACATTAGTGCTTATTTCCATGCATCCTGATCACATTATCTGAAATTGGACAAAATTTTGCTGAAGTAATTAAAATTACCTACTACAGTATTTTGGCACAATATGCTTTTGAAACTGTATGGTTGATATATTTTTCTATAATCCAAACAGCACATTACATTCATTTGTAAATGAAGGCTGATCCCATGAGATAATACAAAGACACAAGGGTCAAAACTTTTGAACAATTACACCTCAAGTTGTGCTGCCAAACTGGGATTTTGCTGGAATTTTAGAAGTACAATGGAAAAACTATCAAGGCCTAAATAGAGACACAGGGGGAGAATAAAAACAAGAACACAAAGGTTTCCCAAACAACATAGTGAGCATTTAGTTATTGGGAGGCTACTTGGATAGTGAATGTATTAAACATTGAATGGAGTTAACTTACAATGTCAATGTCTAGACAGTGCACTTAAGAGGGTCAATTTAATGAACCATAATGAAGATTATGTGCACTATTCCTCCCTTTGCTAGCACTAAATCTTCGATGAGCGCATTCTATTCTTATCCCATTAATATTCCTTTTTTTGCCTGTATATGTGAAAAAAAATTCTACTTTTCAATTGCTTAAGTGATAATCCAGAATCTGTGCCAATTTTTACCAAGGTACCAACTCGCGTTATTGCTGGAACATACAGTCAGAATAAGAGGACCGTGCAATGCCCAGAAATTCTGAGAGTTCTTCCAATCTTCCAAAAAGCCATGGTCTTACTGAATGATGGAGCAGGATTGAAGGACAAAATGAATTATCCGCTCTTATGTCCTATGTTCTCATCTCCCAATCTAACCTCGCACCATTTCCCCAAAGCATTTACTCAGTCTCTTCCCAAGTTAAAATGGGAAACTGCAGGACCCATGCAGAATCTCTACGTGCAAGAGATCAGATAAAGATTTTGCAATGTACTCGTTGAAGTACACTACTGAAAACAGATATAAAACTACAATTTCCTATTGGTGATGTTGGTGAACAAACTTTTACAACTAGAATTCCTTTGATGTCCTGCTGTAACAGTGGTGGAAAGTGTTTGTTGTTTCATTACAGTATTCACTGTAGGAGATGAGAAGATTATCTGCATGTGTAGTACAGCTGGACCTGTTCATTAAAATCAATATCAGTTTTCTGTCATCAACATTTTAACCCTTCATTTACAGTGCATTCACATTCTATGATTTATATCCATGGTATCTCAACTTAGTTTTAAAGTTCAAACAATATTCTGAAACTTCACCTCAGCCAAGATATTTTTTGGGATTTATGAATTTTGAGGTTGAATGGAGAAAAAGATCATATTTGATACTTCATTGGAGAAGTGTACATGCTGACTGGCACACTCAATTGATGCCTCAGAACAATATGATGCTAGATACTGAGATACTAAGAAGCTGTGAGGTACCAAAGGGAGGAAGATCATAACTTCATTAGTCAAGGAGTTAAGTGCAAGATGCTTGTAAATACCTGTTAATGAAAACTAAACTAGAGAATAAGGACCAGTTATAACATAGTTAAACGGCTTAACACAAACAGCAGCTCAAGATTTTACGGCAAATCTCTGTGGTTAAAATAAAATTCTGCTAACTGTAAAGCACAAGCTACGAGCTTTGGCTGATCGCACAAAAGCCGAAAGGTTCTTTGATGCTGTAATTGTTGCTGGTTCACCCTCCAGAAAGAATAAAGAAAATTAACAAATGTTTCTTCCTTGAGAGATTGAGAAAGGCTGATTGTCACACCCACAATTACAAAACGGGACAGTGATAACATGGCAGCTGGTTTCCTGAGCTTCCCGTTGTCTTTGCCATTGAGCTTCAGCCCAGTGGTTTGAGAGCTCAGTCTGGTTTGTCAGTGTGAAATCAATCTGATGGAAGCCTGCCAGGATGAGTTTCTGGCTGTTCAAAGCGCCTGTTGGATCACATATCTAAGGGATGCGTCTCCGGCCAACTGGCTTCAAGATGAGCATGGATGGCTATCATCTGCAGTGTAATTGTGACAGTCCAACAGAATTCCAAAGTTTTGCAGTGGTCAGCATATGAGCCCCAGCAGGAGTCTAAACTTTCTAAAAAAGGTATTTTAATCAAATCCCATTTCATGTAAAGCCAGGGTGTAGACAATTAAAATCGCCTTGTGGATCCCACCTGATATGACCCACATTTAATTCCACATTCTAACCGGACTAGGTGACAGAGACTACCACCCCACAATCTTTCACAAATACACAGATAGGCCTCGGATGGCATCTTCAGGATGTGATAACAAGATGTGGAGCTGGATGAACACCGGTTCATCCTAGGCCCCAAGAAAACCTTCCACCTTGAATAGATGTTCACCTGCACATCCACTAATGTGGTATACTGTATCCGCTGTTCCCGATGTGGCCTCCTCTACATCGGGGAAACGAAGCAGAGGCTTGGAGACCGCTTTGTGGAACACCTACGCTCGGTTTGTGACAAACGACAACACCTCCCAGTCGCGAACCACTTCAACTCCCCCTCCCATTCCCTGGACAACATGTCCATCCTGGGCCTCCTCCAGTGCCACAATGATGCCACCCGAAGGCTGGAGGAACAGCACCTCATATTCCTCTTGGGAACCCTGCAGCCCAATAGTCTCAATGTGGACTTCGCAAGCTTCAAAATGTCCCCATCCCCAATTTCATCCCAAGACCAGCCTATCTCGGCCCCGCCTCCTTGACCTGTCCATCTTTTCTCCCACCTATCTGCTCTTCCCACCTCATTGACCAACCCCCATCCCAACTCCTTACCTACACTCACCTTTACTGGCTTCATCGCCGCCTCCTTGACCTGTCCGTTCTCTCTCCACCTATCTGCTCCTCTATCCACCTTCTATCATCGCCTCCCCTACTCTCTATTAATTTCAGATCCACCTTCCCCTCCCCCATTTCTGAAGAAGGGTCCAGACCTGAAACGTCAGCATTCCTGCTCCACTGACGCCGCCTAGCCTGATGTGTTCATCCAGTTCCACACCTTGTTATCTCAGACTCCAGCATCGGCAGTTCCTACCATCTTCAGGATGTGGCTGCTTTTTTAACCAGATGCCTAGGCTGTGAAAATGTTGGAGCCTTTCCACAAAGAGACGCCATGGCCATGAAAAGACCTGTAAAAGGTGAAGTCTTTTGACCTTCCGTCTGAGGGCCAAAGCAGCCAAAGTACTCCTCAAAAGTTCAAAAGAAAATTTAAAACATTCCCCGGGGCCTCCCCAGTTGTGACCACTCCTAGGACCCCTTTCCAGCATTTTAAGGATTCTTCCTTTGAAGCTTCCTCCATTTCCATCTATTGTTTTCCATCCATTTTGATGGGAGACTGACAGATTGATCTGGTGCAGATTAAACCCAGAAATGAGATTTTCAACCCCTGGACAGAATCCAGCCCAGTCAACAAGCTGAAACTAGGTCTAACATGGAGGAGATAAGTCGGATATAGTATAAGGGCAGGAAATTGAGATTAACGCACATTTAGTGGTAGTTACATTGGTGCAGACTCGATGGGCTGAAGGGCCTTTTCTGCACTGTATGAATCTATGAATCTATGATAAGTACAGAAGACAGGGAGAGAGAGGGATCTTGGGTGTTTAATTTTGGTTTTAGTTGAATGGTTTTAATTTCATTTAATGTGATTTTAATTGAATGGGTTAAAATCAGGCCAGAGAAAATGCAGGTGCTAAGGTAATAAAGCATAAAAATCCCGATTTAGCCTGAAAAGTTTAAGCTAATTGCTGATTTCTTGAGATTAAGAAGTGCCTGGAGACACTAAAGTGGACGCTTACTCATTTGGTAGCAAACCATTGATTAGAAGTGATTTTCCTGGAGTGATAAATGTTGCTGCATGCATAGAAGGTGTGCAGTATGTGGGCTAAGACACAACAGAAGGTTGCAGATTGACTCAGGCACTGGTGGGGGGGGGTTTTATGAAACATCTTGGTCACTACACTCGAGGTGGACAATGTCCAGAGGAGGGGATGGGAATGATCTGTGCCCCTAAAGGGAAGGCAGGAAATCCAACTCTCCCGTTGATCCTCACTCCTCAATGGCATGGCTCTGCCATCATGGACTACATTTCCTCCTGCCAATCCTCCTCAAGACCAAAGAGTCCCCTCACAAGTTCCCTGTTGTGTTTAGTGACTTTTAATATAAACATTTCAAGTACTGTAATAATAATTAATAAATTAAGTGCTTTTATTCACATCTATATGCACCACGTTGCTAGCTAACATCACTCCAAATATTGTAACACAATTCAGTTTGCAACTATTCCTGGGATGATGTGTACTGAACTGTTTACATATGCAATAGTCTGTTAATCTACATTATAGCAATTATAATAATCCTTTCTCACAATTCTCATACATTTTCTGGTAAAATACAGCAGTACAATATTCCCTCTATTTAGTTGAAGAGTCACAGAATTTCCACGTAAGACGTTGCCAAAGTATTTCCTAAACAAGATGCATCTTAAACAGACTCTACAGACTTCTAATGCATGGCAGAAACTGGATATGACTTTATGTGGAGCTCAAAGTCCTCACAGAAGGATTTGACCTCTGGTCAACTGTTAGCAGAGATTGTTCATTGAGACAGTAACCACCAAAATTCTAGTACTAGAAGACATTTTATTGTCTGTATGACCCTTAACAAACCTCTGGGCACTGTTCAGAGTGTGTGCTTCAGCCCCTTCACCAATATGTTTTCCTTAGAGCAGAGAAGGCTGAAGGGGGAATCAGATTGAGCTGTATGGAATTCTGAGGGGTATAAACAGGTAGGGAGGTAGGGAGAAACTTTTCCCTTTAGCAAATGGGTCACTAACTAGGGAGCACAGTTTTCAAGTAATGATCAGGAAATTTAGAGGATGGTAATGATGGGAGCCCTCTAATCATTTAAGAACTACTAGGATGAACACTTGAAATGCCTTAACATACAAAGCTACAGGCAAAATGCTGAAAAACAGGAGCAGAATAGATGAATGTTTGATGGAGAAGATGGGCTGAAGGGCCTGTTTCAATGCTGCAATATCTCTATGACTTTAGTAGGTAGCCTTACACTGAAAACGGACTAAACCCAAACTTGACCACTTAATCTCAAAGGAATCTAGAGCATTCAAGGTTTCTGGAGAAATTGCTCTCACAAAAGGGATGATTATAGGCTTCACAACCCAGGCAGTAATCTTATAGAGAGGAATGCTTGCCCTTTATGTTACCCAGCAAGATTTTATTGCATGCTTCAGGTTCTTTTGTCCAAATATTAGTGGACCTGGTTATTTTTTTCTCTCAGTTTCTCTCATTTCACTCGGGCCACTTACTGTTTCCCTCAATCTCATCAAGACGCAGTTGGATATTCTTCTTGACTGGATCCCGGTACGTCAATAATCAAACAACACATGCAACTTTATTGATTGTCACAGATTTTATGTGGTTGTGAATAACGAAATGTTACAATGCAGGAAACAAACATAACGCGTCAAAAAACTCAATAAATTACAATTTGCAAATAGAAGACGATTCTTGAAAACTTACTGACAAAACCAGAAGTTGCTGGAAAAGCTCAGTACATCTGCCAACATCTGTAGAGAGAAATCAGAGTTAACGTTTCGGGTCCAGAGATCCTTCCTCAGACCTGGACCTGAAACGTTAACCCTGATTTCTCTCCACAGATGCTGGGAGACCTGCAGAGATTTTCCAGCAATTTCTATTTCTGTATCTGATTTCCAGCATCTGCAGTTCTTTCGATTATTACATGAAAACTTACTGATTTGGTGCAGTTGGCATTTGGACCTGAAATGATGTACATACAGTGAGCCCATTCCTCAGTTGCTGAGTGCTGTCTGCCTCATAATATTGCACGTTGACTGGCTACATGGTTAGTCAGCTTTAGCTCAAAGGTTTTGTCCCTTCCTTTGATCATTCAGACAGTCCTGGCACACAGTGGCCAGTGTATCCACTCTCCAAGTACTATCTTAACATCCAGCAGCATACCTATGTCCAGCAGGAGTGGAATGTCAACTCCCATATCACCCAGTCAGTTCTCCTGCTAGGAAATTGTGTGTCAGCCTATCCAAATAAAAAGAAACGAACTCAAAGCACAATCCACTGGAGGTAAAAGCAGTGGAAAAAATGTGTTGCCTAGAGAGACAGAGAGAGAGAGAGAGAGAAGAATGCAACAATATAAGTCCTATTTAACTTGAAATGATTTGTATTTGGTGGATTGTGACAGAAATGCAGTTGCTGGCGGTAAGTTTAGAAATGGAACAATCTCGGGAGCTGTGATAAGGTTTCTGGTCATAGCAGATCATACATCTGTTACAGAGAAAACATTAACACTCATGACAATTTTCACATTTTCATTCTCAATATGAGTCAGGCCCGGCATAAACATGCCTGTTCATAGGTTAAGTACGTCTAAATTTACCGGACTTGTGCCATGGCCTTTGCTTAATGACACACAATGGCTGGAATTTTTTCAACAAGGTGCAGGCCCTTGATGACAGGCTTAAAAGCTAGGGGCAACTCTGCCCTGGACATTTACAGCCCCCCATCACTGTGCCCACCTGCACCTTCTGACATATTATGGGAAATTAAGCATATGGTACCTGCTCAAATGGTGCTATCTGAATTCAGATGAAAATGCAGGGGGAAAATATCAGCCTAAAAATTGCTCAACTATTCTGGTGATATTCCCCTAACTTGGATCCCACAAGGACACTGGAAAACACATCCAGATAGACTGGCTCCCAACCCTTAAGGTCAGGGTTTCTTGTGTTTATCCATCAAGGTAAGATTGGACAGGGCTGAGGGCAGTGACTCTCTAGCTCTGCTGTTCCTACGCCTCAGCCCTCGGCCAGATTCTAGGCGTTGATTCGACAGCTCATCGCTAACGCGCTTCAAGGGGCAGAATGCAACCTTCCCACTGGCTTTTTACCTGCCCTTGACCCTGTCACACACAGCTGATAGTTCACCAAGGTAGGCAGTAGGAATATAGGAACAGAAGTAGGCCATCAAGCATGCCCTACCATTTAATACGATCATGACTAATCAAATTCTTCAATGCCTTTTACCCATGCCGGTCCCATAACCCTTTGCGCTATTGATAATCAAAAAATTATCAATCCCTCAATATACTCAAAGACTGAGCTTCCACATCCCTATTCTTTGGGGAATAATAATTCTTCAGAGAATTCGAAACATTCACCACCCTCTGAGGAAAAACATTTTTTCTCATCTCAGCTCTAAATGGCATCTCCCTTCTTTTGTAATTGTATCCCCTGGCTCTAGATTCCTTAACCAGGGAAACTTCTCACCTGCAGTTGCGCTGTCAATCCCTATCAGGATTTTGTAAGTTTCAATGAGATCACCTCATTTTTCGAAACTCCAGGGAATACAGGCCCAATTTGTCCAATCTCTCTTCGTAGGACAGTCCTGCCAACCCAGGAACAGGTCCACTGAACTCTTTATTGCACTCCTTCTATGACAATAGTATCTTCCATAAAATAAGGAGATCAAAAAACTGCACCCAGTATGCTAGATAGAGGTCTACCAAGCTCCTATATAATTGTAAAAGGACTTCACTACTCCTGTACTTTGGCAATAATGATTGACATTCCGTTAGCCTTCCTAATGGCTTGCTGCACCTACATGTTAATCTTCAGTAACTTTTTGACGATGATTTCTTACCCCAATGGGGACGGAAACCTTACCTTTAGATAACTGAAAATCCTCTGAATGTCAAATGGCTGTGGGGAAGCTGGGTTTTCAGTGGGCAGGGTCCCGACTGACTCTATGGTTAGGAGGAGATAGGTGGCGTTCATTGTCCGATAGATACAGCAGCCAATGAGAGGTAGACCAGGTCTTCTCGGACTCCCTTTGTGGCCTCATCGAAACCAGCACTTATTGAGCCCTGCCTGAGAATCATAGGGAGAGTCAGGGTTGGACGTCCATCTCCCCCCTCGAATCCCAAAGGGCAGAAGAGATCTGTCCTTTATTTATGTTTCAAAGCAGTATGTTTTGTGAAGGGAACATGAAGACAGCCAGATAGTACTGCTGGAGAGGCAGAAGGGGAGAGGTCTGACCATCGGCTGCTGTAATTACAGCATCTTCACCAGGAGGGTTCTGTAGAGGTGCCTGCCACTGGAAGATGATCAGCAGCAGAGCTTCAGAGTGAGCCACAAGTGACAAGTGTAACACCTGGTAGGGAGGCGCCATCAATTGTCTCAGCCTTTAAATCTAGGCCCAGGCTCTTGGGAGAGGCTGAGGCCTACAAGTAACAAGTCTAGTGCGGGCATTAAAAAGAATCGAAAGACAATCCAATGGATAAGATAAACATAACTTTTAACCACATTATTAATGACACACTTCTGGTACAAGTAGAACTTAAACCCAAGGTAGAGAGTCTACCATTTGTGGCATAAGAGCCTCCAATTCAAAAGATTTTCAGTCAACCTGTTCAGGCAAGTTACAATATACCTTTGTGGAAGGGAAGACTTCAACCTGGATCTTCTGGCCCAGAGGTACGTACGTTACCACAATGTTGCAAGATCCAAGAAATTATTTTTAAACAATTTATTCAGATGTGTTGTGACACACACTCATGGCATGTGAGATTTGATTATGGACCTTCAGCACTAGAGGTAGGTACACTACCACTGCACCATGAAAGCCCCATTCAATTCAATGGACAAATTAACAGAATTAATATTAAGAGATAACAAGGTGTAGAGCTGGATGAACACAGCAGGCCAAGCGGCATCAGAGGAGCAGGAAGGCTGATGTTTCAGGCCTAGACCCTTCTTCAGAAGGGT
>JAHRHZ010000217.1:11735784-11858012 GCA_024137785.1 Ginglymostoma cirratum
GGATTCTCCAGCATCTGCAGTACCTTTTATCTCTTGCATTTATTCAACGCTATTTCTTATACGAGTTTCTTAAACTCTTCCATATCGTTCTGGTTCTTTTTCTCATGACTTCTTTGTCCTACACTGTCTGTTCTGGAGCTCCTTGAACTACACTTCTTTACTCTCTGAAAACCCTGCATAAAGTCTTTCTGAAAGAAACATTCAACCTCACTAAATTTCTGGATGTCTTTCTTTTTTCTCTAAAGGTAAACTGTTCCTGCTTTCCTGCACCTTTGGGCAACTAGTTGCTAGGTAACAGCCCAATTTTTTTCTGTTTCTTCTGCTCTTGTAACCCCGACAGTATAGAAATACAGTATAGAAATACAATATAAAGTTATATATGGTTCTGTCCATTTTAGAACTCAAGTTTCCAAACAACAAAACCATATCATGAAGTTGCATCACATCAGCTAGTAACTAATTGCTATATATATCATGGGATGTCACATTAGCCACTACACATGCTCTGAGTATGTCTGTATTTATAGGTGTACCAGCCACAAGGAGAGTTGAGTTGAATTGAGTTGAGTTGAGTTCTAAGTATGGGAACCAGAGGACATCACATGGCACCAGTGGATATCTACGGTAAAAAATCAAGCAGTTCAAACAAACTTAATTCTGGATTAAATTTTAAAATCAACCTGAATTAGGGTGAGAGTAAAGGAGAAACATTCACAGGAAAATGAAATAACTGCCACAGCAATAACCACAAGGCTCCTGCCCATGATGGATTGGGAGGGAGGCATTTGAAAAGTTTGAACAAAAGCGCAGACTGAGAATCAGTAGCTTTTTCAAAGTCCATTGTGGAGTTGAAATGGTCAGCTACAATATTTTATGGACAGGACAGACAGGGCTGAGATTACTGGCTGAGCTAAAACTTTCTATAGGAAGGGTTCAGAAAAGTTTTACAAGGATGTTGTCTGGGTTGGTGGGTTTGAGCTAAAGGAAGAGGGCTGAATAGGCTGGGGTTATTTTCCCTGGAGTGTCAGAGGCTGAGGAGTGACCTTATAGAGGTATATAAAATCATGAGGGGCATGGATAGGGTGGGAATAGTCAAAGTCTTTTCCCCGGGTTAGGGGAGTCCAAAGCTAGAGGGCTAGGTTTAAGGTGAGTGTGGAAAGATTTTAAAAGAGACCTAAGGGACAACATTTCCATCCGGGGGTGATGCATGTACAGAACAAGCTGCCAGAGGAAGTGGTGGAGGCAGATACAATTACAACATTTAAAAGGCATCTGGACGGGTATATGAATAGGAAGGATTTAGTGGGATATGGGCCACATGCTGGCAAATGGGACTAGATTTATCTAGGATATCTGTCGGCATGGATGAGTTAGACTGAAGGGTCTGTTTCTGTACATCTCTATAACTCTATAGTAACAGAAAATCAGAGAACATTTTGACAAATCAGCACATATCTCCAGATAAAGTCAATATCATTGGATCTACTAATGTGGATGTAAAAAACTTCAGCAGGAATGAGGTGAGCCTATAGACGATTTCACTACAAGATCGAAAATTGCGGCCGGAAAATGTAAATGTAAGGGCACAGATGAAAAGCTGCTCAATCAGGTCATCTGGGGATCAGCACTATCTGAAGTACAAAAAGAATTTACGGAAAAGGATAAGCTCTGTAGGAACTGCCAGAGCAAATGAAGTCACAAGTAGAAAGGTGAAGATGCTGACTAACCCAAGCATTTAGCTCTCAGTTAAGTCAAGAGAAAGACAACAGGGTTGTTGCAGTGAAACAGTAGTAAAGGAATGCAGAACTTTCAGAGAGAAGGTTTCACAAGAGCTGTGGATGACCATTTGAGTTCACAGATAGATGCAAAGCCCTGCATTTAGATCAAACTACAGAGTTTGCAGAAATACTAATCGCTGGAAAAGAATGTGCAAAATAAAGAAAGAAGTTGGCAAATGGATTAATTCAGAAACAGAGTAACAAGGTAACTAAAAAGTCAAAAGAACCAAATCACTCATATCCTGGGTGATGAGTCCTTATTGTGGATGAAGCTGGTGGGTTTGAGGACACAATAGGCAAAGGAACAAGAACTGCATGAAGTGTCCGGATGTGAGTCCCCAGAGAAAGGAAATTCACATATCTGCATATAAATTAGAAGCAAAAGTAAACCATTTGACCCTCCAAGACGACTGCACTATTCAATAAGAGCATCACTGATGTGTTGGTCTTCTGAATTCCATGTTCTCATCGATTACTGATAGCCCATGTTCCCCTGCATAACAAGAACCTACCTATCTTACTTTAATAATAGTCACTCAGCCCACTTCCTCTCTGATGCATAACACCATTCAGATCAGGAAAAAAGGCTGAAAAATACTGTATATACTCATGCAAATGTCAAATTTTTCAGACTGTTTTTTAAAGTTTAAGTTTATGGGACCAACTTTTATATGGATACCACATTTGGGGGGGTGAAATTCATGTTACAGTCCAAAATACTGTATCATTAACAGAAGCCCAATTGAGCTCTTAAAAAAAACATAAAAACACAAAATTCTCTTGCTGCTACACAGTTATTTGTCTTCTCTGCAACTTCAATGACTTTCAGTTTAAATGCTGCTATATATTTTTTTTTTTCTGGAGGGCACTTTTACACAAAATGATGAAGAAATTTCTAAAGCTCAGCGAGGTATATGTCTGTATTCCACGAGTGCTACAGGGCAACTGAGCTCAGCTGAGCTGCACACAAAGGGAGATTGTCACCTGACTCTGATCTGATGTGTCTTAAACTTTCATGCCAAATTGGTGTGAATTGTACAACAAAACACATAATAGCGCAAAAAAGAATTCATTTCCAGATCGTAACCTTTATGAACAGGAAAATACCTTGACTCACAAATGTTGATCGGTTATCTGTGAAGAACTAGGGTCAACTTTTACACGAGATATATGGAAAATTCCAGATCTTTTGGTCAAGAAAGAGTCAACTTTTACATGAGATCGTCTTTTACTTGAGTATATACGGTAAGTCTACAATCACAAACCTGGAGCTAAATCATGATATAGGGCACAGAATGACATCCATCCTACTCAGGCTATAGCCACAGGCCATTCCCGAAATTATTGCCCAGGTAATCTGAAAGAGAACATATTAGTGGCATACTGCAGTTCGGGAGGTAGGGGAAGGTTGCACGGAGATGCTACAGCTAGAAAAGACCCTAATTACAAGGATAAATGACAGAAAAGCTGGTAGCTCTATATATCACTGAAAGAGATGGTCCTGTTCTCCTGGGCATTGAGCACTTGAGAAGAGCTGCAGCTTAGCTCAGAGAGCATTAAGATGAAAGATGTGATCCAGAGAGTGAAAGTTGGTTCACCCTCCAGTCAGAAGAAAGAAAGATCTAGTACAAGTGTACCCAATTTTTTTGTTTTATTCATTCACAGGATGAGGGCCTTGTTGACCAGGCCAGCATTTTTATTGCCCATCCCTAATTGCCCAGAGAGTATTTAAGAGTGAACCGCATTATTGTAGGTCTGGAGTCACATGGAGGCCAGACCAGGTAAGGGTGGTAGCTTCCCTCCTTAAAGGACATTAGTGAACCAGCTGGGCTTTTCTGACAATTGAAGCATGATCATCATTAGCCTCTTAATTCCAGATAGCTTTTATTGAATTCATATTCCACCATCTGCCATGGTGGGATTTGAGCCCCACTCCCTAGAACGTTCTCTGGGTCTCTGAATTGACCGTTTAGTGATAATACCACTAGGCCATCACTTCTCCCAATGTAGTGCTTTCATGAGACAGTGAATGCTCTGAGATTCTTGAATAACATGTCGCAATTGATCCACCGCTGAAACTAATGATTCACTGCAAAGCACCCCATCCCCTCCATCCCCTTCACGTAAAATATCAATAGGACAAAAAGGAAACCTTGAAAGAGTGCTCAAAGAGATGGAAGAAGGTGATTGCCAGGCTCACAGAGATTGGGTAAATTTCATTGTGGTGAGAGAGAAGCTCGATTGCTAGGAAATTAACCGGTGCCAAAGATCTTATAGAGTCATAGAGTCTTACAGCATGGAAACAGACCCTTCAGTCCAACCAGTCCTGGCCAACCATAATCCCAAACTAAACTAATCCCACCTGCCTGCACTTGGCCCATATCCCTCCAAACATTTCTTATACATGTACTTATCCAAATGTCTTTCGTATGTTGTAACTGTACCCACATCCACCAGTTCCCCTGGAAGTTCATTCCACACATGAACCACTCTCTGTGTAAAAAAAAAAGCCCCAATTTCAAAATTGAATTCAAATTTGTTCCTTTATTCAAATAATGAAGAGAAATCACTACTCTATTCCAAAACTGGAAGAGATCACTCCAGCACTGGCAGGGGCAATATTTTCCAGCAAACCCGATGCCAATAATGGGTACAGGAACATGAAGCTTGATGAGGAATCTTTGCTGTTGACAACATTCAACACAACCTTTGGTCAGTACTAATTGCTGCATTTGTCATTTGACCTTAAAGTAAGCCAGGATATGTCCCAGCAGAAAGAAGAAACATACTGAAGTTGTAAAGGAGCAGTCAGTATGGCAGATGACATCCAGATCCACGATGTAGATGAAAAGAGTCCATGACCACCATCCACATAAAGCCCTGGAGAGAACTAGGAATGCTGGGAACAAGCTCAATGAAGACAATTGCATTGTGAAGATGAGAGAATGCCAGTTCTTTGGAATGGTGTCCATGAGGTCAGAGTCAAGGCAGGATCTGGACAAGTCACAGCTATCTCTGAGGTAGAACCTATAAAACACAAAAAAGTGTTGAGACACTTGGTCCAGTGCATGAATCTTTTCGTAGTTCACAAAATCAGAACATAGAGAAAACACAGAAGTTGTAACAAGTGAAGGTGAGTGCAGTGATTGTAACGACATCAGCCAGGTAGACTTCAGAGAATATGAGTTCCCCTGAATAGACCTGAATAACAGCCCCAATCAGGGAGCCCTGGCTGACAGATTAAAACAGGAGTGTCAGAGGTTCTGCTCACTCTGAGAGCTGGCTCTGAGGGAACTGGATTAGTGTCAAGGACTTTCCATGTGTAAATAAAGGGTGACTTGGTAACAGGATGCCAGACTCTGAGGAGTTACTTCAACGAGTACTAATTGTCAGCGTCACAAGAATGGAATTTCAACAAACTCAAAAAAAATGTCAAACCAATAACTTTAAACATGGACTGTTTTAAAAAGAGACATTTCTGGAACTACCTTTTCTTTCTAAGAATGGACAGTAAAAGTTTGTTAATATGAAGGCAAAGGGTCAGATGGCTTTTGCAATTCATGCATAGATTCGGAAGTATCTCAAGTTTCCACAAGTTTTTAATTTTTTGGTTTAATATTTTTTATTTATTCAATAACTATAGGTAGAGTATCTCCCTTGAATAGGCATGCCAAGACAAGACCATTTATGGAATTTATATGCCCTATTGCTTGTGGACTTGCAAAAGCTCAAGATGTAAATACTCCTCGACTTACTGTGTCTGGGCTTGAAACTTAACAAAAACATCTGTAGAGAAACCAGTTAAGTCATTAGCTAGATGTGAATGCTCACCTCCATTCCCCCATTGTATAATAAATGCTCTGAACTTCAACATCGTTTTTGGGTGGCAACTGAAACAGTCATCATATGGTCACCTGATCGAAACTGTCTTCAGATAACCAATCCTTACTCAAAAGCACTAGGGAGAAACTGGTCAGTTTCCAAACAACACAGCAAGAAAGAACAGCATCAGCAAAGGCTACAACATCTCTGTCTTAAAGCTCAAGATTCCAACATCATTGTCTCTTCCAGCCTGGTCCTTTCTAAGTCCACCTCTACAAGAAGAAAACTTATCTTCCAATAACTGCTAGAGAAAGTAACTAACTTTGTAGCCTGCTAGAAAAATACATTTTTGAGGGAAGGTACAATGCATTTGATAATAGACTGTGGTTATTGAATTCTCCAAGCCATGCTTCAAGGATGGAAAAGAAATTTTTCTTCATCAGGCCTGCACCTAGATGAGCCAACTGCAGGATTTACAATCTTTCCCTATATTTTTAACTAATCAAAGCACACAATCCTCTGATTCTTTTTCCACTGAATTTTAATGAGTGGGGGCTGAGTGATGAATTTTTGAATAAATAGTTCCCTCTATTTAAAATCTCAAAAGCACATTGCTGATTATTGAAATTGACGATACAATTGGGGCTTAAGAAGCACATACATCTTCCTTTTCAATATGACACTGATTACAGATAGTAAATGAAAGGGATAATTCTTCCAGCTGTCACTCATCTCTATCCATAACAGAGATAGTATGCAAGGAGAAAAGGCTATCATACTCTTGCAGAAAGAAATGTATCAATTTGCATTTAGATAATTCTGCAAAGGACTGGAAGCAGTCCTATTACAAGGAAAAGAAGATAATAAGATTCACTCAGACCGGATATACCGATAAAGAAAGACAACGTATGGCAGTTGCTTTTGGATCTGAGAAATGTCATACATAAAGGTGTTTCGATCTTAGAAAGTTCATAACGGAGAATGATTATCGTTCATTGGAGCAGATCTGCATGAAAAGTCTGTGTAATGCACCAACAAAGTTCCTAAGATTACTCTTAAGTTTTCAGAATGATAATTTCACATTGAAATACAAGCCAGAAAGAGAAATGGTGCTGGCATATGCCCTATCATTGTTGGTGTCTCAGGAGAAGCATGAAAGAAAAGATCTTGGTATAAAGACCCACCAATTTGTGGAGGCTAAACCAGCAAAACTGAGTCAAACCAGAGACAGGACTAGCAAAGATTCACAGATGCCCCCTTAGCAAGTGATTGTGGAATAGCTGACTAAGTTGCAGCATGCATAGCCGGCAATACTACAATACTGGCCTATCAGAGATTGCATCTTACTCAAGGATAGTTGTTGCTAAAGAATAATCAGATCAAAATAACACAGAAATGAGTTCTCCAGAAGATATGAGGGTCACATGAGATTGGCGACTTGTAAGTTCAGAGCCAGATCAGTTCTGTACTGACTATGCATCCACAAAGATATTAAGAGAAAGGTGCCTATGTACAATGTATATCAGAAATACAGAAACACACAGCATAAAGAGGAAGTGGTAGCCACTGAAGTACACAGATAATGGTGCACCGTGGAAGCCAAGTTAGTCTCAAGTTAGAATCTTAGTTACAATCAAGAATGGTATTCATAGTTGTGGTGCGTAACTCAAAGTTCTCTTTTATTTGAAAAGTGATAGATTTGAAACAGACAACAATTATCCAGGCTCAAATCAAGACATTCCTGAAAAATTAATATCTGAAAATGGAACACAATCCACCTTCAGAGAATTTAAGATTCACTGAAGAGTATGGGTTTAACATTGTAATCACCTCATCACCACATTATCAAAAGGGACATAGATTATTAGAAAGGCATGTTCAGATGGACGAGGGAACCTAGAGGCAAAGGAAGTTCTAAACCTTGCCTTGTTCACGCGCTGATAAAATCAGCTGCAGAGTTGTGAAACAATGTATAAGACGAATCTGCCAAGCAGGATTCTTCCTCCAAGAGACTAGGAGGATGTCAGACAGCAACTCATTGATGCACAGGCAGACAGCAGCCAACACTTTTAAGAAGCATGGCAAGTCCCTGATTGAGTTGTTGAAAGAACAAACTACATGTAAAGGAGCAAATTATGAAAGTCAGCAAAGGTTGTTTGTGAAGCCAAAATCATGCCTCCATGTTCATTTTCATTTGCGTACAAGTTTTAGTCACAGATCCCATTTTAAACCAATATCTGAGCTGGAAAAGCAGAAGCGATCGCCGATAACTTCAGCAACATTACTAAGCGGCAAGAAACCATCAACAAAATTCACCAAAACATTCAATAGCAGAAGTGTCACCAGAAAAGGCCACAACGCAGGCAGCTTCAAGTACAATTCCTATAAATTTACACAAGCAGCGAGCACAACATTGGCTGTGTGCCAATCCCCTACCAGGAGCAACAAGTGCAAAATCCACAAGGTCACATCATCCTGCCTCCTGAATGACAACATGAAAAACGTTCTGAGAAAAGAAAACAAGCTGTTAAAGCTTCCTAGGGATTCAGTACATTCATAAATATTGATTGATAACCATCATTTAAATAAAATTAAAACATTTACATGGATATAAAAGTGCAATTGTTTTTAAGAAAGAGGAATATTATATTACTGTAAGATTGCAGTTACACCAAGAGACATAGGAGAAAGGTCCTATGGTCATTCAGTCCAACAGATCTGCTCTGCCATTCAATGAGATCAAGGTTGATATGATAATCCTCATCTACTTTCCAGCCTTTTCCCTATAACCCTTATTGATTACTGATTAAAAATCTGTCTATCTCAGCCTTGAATAAACTTAATAACCCAACCTCAACAGCCTTCTGTGGTTAAGAATTCTACAGATTCGCAACCTTCTGAGAGAAGAAATTCCTCCTCAGCTTTATCTTAAATCTGCAACTCATTATTCTGTGTTATGCCTTCAGGTCCTAGACTCTCCCACAAGGGGAAACAACCTTTCCACATTTACCCTGTCAAGTCCCCTGAGAAACTTGTTTGTTTCAACAAGGTTGCCTCCTGTTCTTTTGTATTCCGGTAGGTAGAGGATCAACCTACTTAACCTCGCCTCATAAGAAGTCCGTCCGTAACCAGAGCTGGGTGAACCTTCGCTGGACTGCCTCCAATGCTAGTGTATCTTTCTTTGGGTAAGGGGCCCAAATCTCTTCACAGTGTTCCAGTATTTTTAGCATGGATAAAGAGCTATGACCTAATTATTATATGAATGTATATTATGGGGTGCCACAATCACTATCATTGTCACCACGTCAATGATATATTAGCCTGTACATCAATCACACGGACAGCAGCGAGAAATACACTTGAAAGAACTTCAGCATTTTCAGTCTGAAGTTTGATCATTATGGGAACCAAAAGATACAATCACTGTAACATGAGCCTCCAGGTAAGGATTATTGAATTGTAAACTTCTGCCAGGGGACCGTGTAAACTTTGCCGATATAATGTGCAGATGATATATTATTTTCTTGGCCCTCTGGCCACCGGCTGAACACCGCTGCTGAGAGCTGATGAGCAGCAGACACTGTGGGGGTCCGTGTACCACCAGTAAAATTCCATTAACCATTGGAAAATGTCTGCTAATTGCTTCATTAGCAACCTCGTTTGGTTTCCTACTGTCACCAGGCAGAATGCCAACAGCACGCAAAAAACATCCGTTCCTGCCCAATTTTCTCATTTGCCTCACCCATGCCTCTCCTCACGAACCCCAAGGACCCAGTAAAATTCCCACCATGTTTCTGATGTGCTCACTTCAATAAAAGGTGAGACATAATGTTCTGCAATTAATTATTTTTATGATCATTTGATCCTGCTCATTGGACATGGCCCATGCTAATCTTAATAGGTGCAATTAAGTAGCAATTCTGCGCTCTGACGAACACTGATTAATACCTGATGAGAGACTGAATCTGCTCGATAAAGTGGTACAATATCATGGAACTTTGTTTCACACAGACTCACTGTACATAGTTAGTTTTAATTAGCTTTCCTCTACAACGACGGCATCTGTATTCAATCATTGTACTTGTGAAAATCAGATACATTGAACTAAGCACAATTTGGTGCAAAACACTGAATATTCTCAAATTTCTTTCAATCTAAAGGAACGCGGAGCCTAAATAACAATGCTTTGTTTAATGAGCCAATACAGGCTTAGGTTTTGTTATTATTTTACGTTGTAACCCTGACAACATTTACAGCTACACCACAGTTTATTGGTTTGTTTGATTGTAATCGAACGCAGGCCCGCAGTGTTAGCTTTAGTGCGTTAAATGCCCTTTTCTCATTCCAGGTTTTTCTTAAAACTTGGCTATTGCTATTTGTGATGTGTTTTATATTAAATCAACTCCAGAAGAATAGCTATTACTGTTAAAAGCACATTTAAGAATGTATGCCAAACCTATTTTAATTCATTTTCCGATGTATTCAGAACAAACTCTAACCGATCCATGAGGTATGAAACGCATCATTATACATGCGTCATTGTGAAAATTACACAATAATCATCCATATCCTTTCTCTTCCCAGGACTTTTTCACAAACTTACACAATAGGCTAAACATTAAAGAAAGAGCTACTAGAGCCTTCGGGGTGTCCCAACATGGAGTCAATGAAATATTTTTGAAGTGTCATCGCTATTTTAACAAGGGAAATGGCAGCCATGAACCGAAATGGACTAATGACTAGGTAATCTGATTCTAGTGATTTTGCTGGAGGATTAAATATAGACTAGGACACAGCCCATTTGATGCATGAAACCCATTTCTTCCACCAACTATATAATCAACTCTACAGTGGGCACAAAGTCCTTCATTTCTTCAAGAACTTCCCACTGTGATGTTTTTAGCTGAGTGTGAGGTTCTTGGGACTTAGAAACAGCCAAAGACAAAACAGCATAGAAAAATGACTATTTTTATTAACACAAGTAGTCCTGTGCTTTGTCCTGTATCTTCTAATAGCTCTATAGCTGGTGTCGTTCTGTATGGCAGCTGCAAATGAACATTATACTCAAATTTTTTTTTCAAAATGGCATGACGATACGTCAACAAAAAAACTCAATTTTCTGAACCATTCCTCATAAACTAAATTGCTGATACCTTAAATCATCCATATTTCCCCCTTCCTTCATTCTCTTTGGACTTCACCTTGACATAATCAGAGGGTGTCTTGGATCACAGGGTGTATCCAAATGGTTCTTTTGGATTTGGTTAAATAGAACGAAAAGAGAAGACTTGATAACAGCAATTTGCTTAAATGTGGGTGTTTATTAAGTATTAATAATGATAATAAGAAGAGTTGAAAAATGGAAAAGAAAGGAAAAAGCAATAAGTTCCCCCCCACCCCCCTGCCCATCAGGGACCCCTCAATCGAAGGCTGGTCTGGAAGCAGAGGCTCACTCCTGGCACCGTTTACAATCACAGTCTGAGGTGAAGTCTGATTCTCAGAATGAAACTCTCTCTCACTTCTACAGTGTAACAAACAGCCAGCACAGAGAAAGCAGATACAGAAGACAAAACTGCTTGCCAGTACAGAAAACTGCTACAGAAAAACAAGCTGCTGTCTTCGGCCCATAAATGGCTCTTCACAGGACTCATTCAAGGTCATGCAGCTGTTGAACATCATCATTAACTTTCCCAGCCTATTTTCTCATCCTATACGCTGGCTAACCAAAAGAAATGCCCTATGAAGAAATATTCACTGACCTTGTTTAATCTCCATATTTTAGGTTCCAAACACGAAGAACTCCACAATCTGATTCCTGTGGAAGATAGCCAGTCATTATATGGCTAGATGGCTCCAGAAACCATTCATGCATAAGCCACAAACTACCTCCATTCCCACCTCCCCCATGAAAATGGGAAATGTCACGTTTAGGGTGAGAAAAGAGATTCCTGACTTCTTAACGCATTCTCTCTGCAATGGAGCTGACCTTCATCATTTTGAAAATCAGGATCCTACTCTTTGCACTTGCTAGTGGTGTGTATTTTTAAATAACGGGGCAGCGTTTTAAATTATAACTGGAGAATGGTAATCTGTGGACTAGTGTTTGGAGGACTTGGTGAGTAATTCTGAAGTCAGGATGAATGTGAATTCAAATCCCAAAACAAAACAAAATGACTTCAGTTTAATAAATTCATGAACTGAAAAGCTGCAGTGGCTGTGAAGTGGTCATGAAATTGTGAAATGGGTTTTATTATAGCAAAACACTGATCAATTATGGAAGTTGAAAGCTCGTCATTTATTAAGAGTGTAGGAGCATTGGGTGTCATGGAGGCTCAGTGAATGCAGCTACTGCCTCACAGCGCCAGGGACCCGGGTTCAATTCCACTCTCGGGTGAATGTCTGTGTGGAGTTTGCATGTTCTTCCCTGTGTCTGCATGGGTTTCCTCCCATAGTCCAAAGATGTGCAGGTCAGGTGGATTGGCCACGCTAAATTACCGATAGTGTCCAGGGTGGCGTAGGCAGGGTGGTGTAGCCTTGGGAAATGCAGGGTTAGGGGGGGGGGTCGGGGGGGCATGCTGTTCAGAGAGGTTGGTGTAGACTTCACAGGCTGAATGGCCTGCTTCCATACTGTAGACATTCAATGTAATTCAGTTTTTAATTTGATTAAAAGTATTGTAGCTATTGTAGACAGACATAGGGTGGACTAATGCGTGTAGCACTTCATTCTTTGTGAAGCAGCTTGTACATTAACAGAGGCACAAAACTGATTAAAAGGCATGCTATCTGCCTCAGTATCAGTGAGAGCACATCAATGGAATCTCATCCTTTGGATTCTGAATAGAATACTTATTCAACATTGTCTGAACAGACATTTCCTGTCATTGAAAGTAGCTTTTGATAAGAAATAGTGCACGTTTGTTTTGTAACCATCATCTTTGTGCAAACACGAATCTGTTTGAATTGTGCTTCTATTTTAAATAAAAAAACAGCAATTAATCCCCTGGATCACTTACTCTTCCAATTTTATCCTTTCCAAAATAATTTATTTGTGTAGATCTTAATGATGAGTGCACTTGCCTGGTTAAAATAGAACTTAAATAACTTTAAAGACAAATTAAGTAATCGCTGTAATGACTGAATCTCAGTTTACCCCATTCCTGAAATCTCGTCACTCAGCATCTGGGCTCCGAGCTCCATTAATCCTTTTATTCACATAATGATTCACAAAAATTGTGAAGGTCACAAAACTATGTGGTGGAAAATGATATAAACACTGCCTCCTTCACCTTTAGATGCTTTTCATGATCGCTGAGTTCACTTCAGTTTCTCAGCTCTACACGCTATCTTTCAGCATTTCTGCTTTGTGCAAAGGTCTGTCAGAAGTTCTTTTACAAAACAAATTCCACCGATGACAGGACAGCTCGCATGATAGTAAGCCTGAACAATGATATTATTCTTTGCAGAGCTCCCAGCTGTCAGCCAGTGGACACAATGGATGAGCTTATATAGATCTATCTTTTGTTTTGCCATATTGTCATATGCAGGAGCCATAACTGATATATATCAAGCATAAATGCAGATAGCTCACTTCCTCATGTGTCGAGATCCTAGCCTTAAACAAAGTTATGGTAGTTAATCTAGAGGACAGGTGTTTCTCATAAATAAGTGCAGCAATCACTTGACAAAATGAAAGAATGTATGAAAGAATGCAGGTTCACATGGCGGAATCATGTAGAGAGAGGCAATCAGGGTCTCAGCTGGCAACGTTTCAATTCCAGCATGACTCTTCTAAAAGAGCTGAAAGGGAAGAAGAGTAATACCAGACTTGAAACATTATCTCCTTTTCCCTCTCCACAGATGTGGTCAGATCTGTTGAATTTCTCCAGTATTCTCTGTGTTTGTTTCAGATTTCCAGCACCCACAGTATTTGCTTTTACCAACTCCATATGTTTGGCTTGTTTGGCTAGGTGCACAGTTCTTTGTAGCTGCATCAGCCTTTGCTCTAGTGCACTGTCTTTCACCATGTCTTCTGCCATGTGCCTTGAAAATTGATTGGAAACTGGACAATTCCTTGCTACGCGCATAAGGCCACACCTTCCACACATCTATGGTGTTTGGGTGTTACAGTGATTGTGTCTATTGTCGAATTAGGATTTCCAAGCTGTAATCTTTATCAACCTGCAAGGATTGGCTTTGTACTTACATTCGTTCTTCAGTCACTCTTTGAAATTCTGTCTTCAGTTTGTTGAGTAAATCCTTTCTATGGGGGTGGGTGAGATCACCAACTCAATAATTCTACTTGTTAGCCCCCCCATCTGAAAAATCAGAGAATGAGTTATTTTCTTCACCGTTGTTCATGAAATGGTCCATGCCTTCTCGCTAAACCAACATGAATTCAAGTTGATAAATATAGAAGCTTGATCTGACTTGAATTGCTTTCCAAGTGTGATACATGTCTTTCAGCTCTTTGGCTAATCCTGTTATATTAAGTCTCTGCAGACCTTTGTTCCCAATTACTAAGCCAATCTTCACGGCTAGTTTTTCTGCATTGGACACACCCAAATCTAGAATCCATAGCCAGGATGGTGTTTAAATATTTTAAATTCTTTTGGGAGACTGCTGTGGCCCAGTTTAAACTAGGGAATTTTGTGGACACTCCAACGATATGTCTTTGGCCTGCTCTTCATTTTGCACAACCTGATCACTTGCCTTTCTTGAGTGATTTGAATTGAGGTCACAAAAATGAATTTGCCTGTTTACCAGTAAGCTGTGTTTTCAACACGCCTTGACACTGTTACAAACAAAGACATCAAAAGTTGTCCTCTGCAATTTAGCATGTTTTAAGACTGTCAACTATGGGTTTTACATCTAGATTTTTCTTGCTTTCTCACTGTTCAAATGCAATCAGCCTCAGGAGCACATTGTTTTCCGCTGCTGTTCATCATGTCAAGTTAATGATGATAATCGATCCCTCATTCAAATTAGTCTATTTAAGACAGTCGAACACTTTATAAGTTATGATGCAGACATGACAGCAAAACAACATTTTCTGTGTGTGCAGCTTGCAAATCCATCGAAGGCAAAGTGACAGTCAGAATCACACCATTGTACACAGCATGTGGATTTCTTAAAGGTGTGCATAAAGGCAAGGTACACATACAATACGTATGTCTGGCCACAGGAATTTATATGGTTATAAAAGTCACCCCTACTTTATTTTACAATTTAAATTCTTTATCAGCTTCCAAATTGTCAGTACAGTTTGAAATAAAGTTGGGAATGGACACAGCAATTTATCTTTCCATCTCCCTTACATTTTCAATACAATAATTTGATTAATTAAGTATTAACTTTCTTTATAATGATGCTGATGTAATGACAATTCAGTTTAGTTTGATATTAGCTATGCCTTGACAGTATAATTTACTGTAAAATGAGCTCTGCTGCAGATTGAAAGTCTCTCAAATCTTACCATAATAGGCACCTTGTTCGATGTGACATATTCCATTCTATTTTACAACAGAAGTTGATTCATTTTCATATAAAGTTCATTCTTCACTGATTAGTAGCTTTCATTTCAATTCATCTATGTTGTGATACGTTTGAGTGAAACCTTTGTTCAGGGTACTGACAATACACATTTTGAGTGACACACAAAAGATGCAAAATGACAACTTAGTTTGTGGTAGCTGAAGCAACAGATTGTCTGCTCTTAAACTGAAGAGCTTTGTATCTTGCTCCTGGGATCAAACCGCAACAAAGAACAATGTAGCACATAGTCACAAGGACCTTATGTTTTACAGAACACTTGGGAGGTGTGTAAAAAGGCAGGCATTTTTGACAGGGAAACCTAGTGGTCCTAACATATTTTTGAAGTGAATTTAATGGCACTGATCCCATCTACTGGCTTGAGAGCCGAAGACAACTTTGGTCCAGTTATAAACAGGAGCCCCACATGGTGAGATTAAATCCCAGTCATGGACGTATCTGCCTTCTCCTGGGGATCCTAGTCATTTGGACCAGTGACCTTTGCTGGGACTGCTGGCCCAGAGAAAATTGTGGGACAGATTTGTCAACGCCAGTCATACAGGCCCCAGCAGAGACAGGGGAAGACCACATGGACGTCCGGTGCAGAGGGTACTTTAAGCAAGGGCAGTCCTTGCAGCTAACATGGCCCTCATTGAGGTACAGGGTGCCCAATCTAGGGGGTGTCTCAGCCCCTCAAAACCTGCACATGTGCTGCCAGGACATGTCTTGTGGTGAACTGACATGTCCACCCGTTCCACCACCATCAGAGAGCCGAGGTGAGGTTTTTATATGGCAATTAATTGGCCATTAGAGGGCATCTGGCCTAAAAGTGGGAAGGTTGACTTCCTTCCATGCCTTTGACTTCACTGGTGGTAGTCTAGAAAGTGGTGCGACTCTCACATCTTGCCATTCAATCAAACACCCTGCCCCTTCTTCATGTGCATGCCAAGGGGCATTAATTTCTTCTGGTTGTACTGTTTGGAAATCAATTGTACTTACCCATTTTCACCAGTACCGACCATATGGTTCAAACTTTTTCATAACACGAGCTCTCATGAATGTGTAGAAATTCCTCTAGAGTTTCAAACAGACAGTATAGATATTTTGTTGGAATTACAAATGGATAGTATGGATAGTGAAGGTCCAACATAAATGCCAGTCAACATAAATGCAACTGAATTCAGGAAGCGAAAGCTATGATTCGTGACTGAAGGTCCTATGCAAAGTGACTACGATAGGATATCCTGATGCAATGCAAAATGTGCAATACAGTTTCAGATATTTTTGTTCATATAGGTATGTCAAGAGGTGTAATACTTAAAGAGAAACAAATGAATGCTCTCAAAGCTAATCCTAAGACTTATTATAGTAGACATAAGGGTTTGGAGCAAACAAGACACCAGGCACATGTTATGGAGATAAAAGGTACTGCAGATGCTGGAGAATCCGAGATAACAAGCATGGGGCTGGATGAACACAGCAGGTCAAGCAGCATCATAGGAGCAGGAAAACTTGACGTTTCGGGCCTAAACCCTTCATCAGAAATGGGGGAGGGGAAGAGGGTTCTGAAATAAATAGGGAGAGAGGGGGAGGCGGATAGAGGATGGATAGAGGAGAGGATAGAGGATAGAGGAGGCAGACAAGTCGAAGAGGCGGGGATGGAGCCAGTAAAGGTGAGTGTAGGTAGGGGGGTAGGGAGGAGATAGGTTAGTCCAGGGAGGACGGACAGGTCAAGGGGGCGGGATGATGTTAGTAGATAGGAGATGGGGGTGTGGCTTGAGGTGAGAGGAAAAACAGGTTAGGGAGGTGGAGATGAGCTGGGCTGGTTTTGGGATGCAGTTGGGGGAGGGGAGATTTTGAAGCTTGTGAAATCCACATTGATGCCATTGGGCTGCAGTGTTCCCAGGCTGAATATGATTTGCTGTTCCTGCAGCCTTACCCGTTGTGGCTTCCTCTACATCGGGGAAACCAAGCGGAGGCTTGGGGACCGCTTTGCAGAACACCTGCGCTCAGTTCGCAACAAACAACTGCACCTCCCAGTCGCGAACCATTTCAACTCCCCCTCCCATTCCTCAGATGACATGTCCATCCTGGGCCTCCTGCAATGCCACAGTGATGCCACCCGAAGGCTGCAGGAACAGCAAATCATATTCAGCCTGGGAACCCTGCAGCCCAATGGCATCAATGTGGATTTCACAAGCTTCAAAATCTCCCCTCCCCCAACCGCATCCCAAAACCAGCCCAGCTCATCTCTACCTCCCAAACCTGTTTTTCCTCTCACCTCAAGCCACACCCCCATCTCCTATCTACTAACATCATCCCGCCCCCTTGACCTGTCCGTCCTCCCTGGACTGACCTATCTCCTCCCTACCCCCCTACCTACACTCACCTTTACTGGCTCCATCCAGGCACATGTTATGACCAGGTAAGGAAAGGGAATTGTCTTTTTTCTGTTTTAAGCCCTTCTTTGTCAGTTGCAGCAATTAGTTTTTATTTCTTTTCTGGCATGTCGCTAACACATTTCAATTGAAATATAGGTGACTTGAAAATGAAGGAGCCAATCACCAAGAATTTCTTGATTTGTGGTCAGAATAACTTTACTATCCACTAACACTGAGAAGAAAAGTAATAAAAATATATCGTCAAACAAACATACACAAACACAGGTAATAAGTTTAAAATGAGAGAGGTGTGGATAGGGAGAAATAAGACTATTCTATTTAAGAATCTTTACGATCTTTGTGATATTATATTATAGTTTAAACATTATTGATTAATTGTTGAATCAGATTTACAACAGTAACAAAATCTGTAGATATCTTAAGCTCTTGGTGAACGATTGTTTTCCCAAGCTGCTTTTGTACTAACTATTGTTTTCCAAGATGATGAGAAAACCAGGCAGGGAGAGAGAGTTCTAGCTCTTGTTATTCCAGATTTGATTTTCCTTCATTCTGCTCTGCTGCTGAGAAAACAGCTGTTGAATTACAGTTCAATACATTTCCCAGAGTCTGGCTCCATTGTCTTTGAGATTGGCTAACTGTTAGGCAAACCATTCATCTCCTAATATGTGAAATGATTGTATACATTTGAATTAAACAGAAGATATAAATTATAAGACCTTTACTAAGCTGCCAATCTTTTATATGTTTAGGTAAAAATGGTAGTGCAGGCTGATTAGTTCATACCGTGAATCTCACGAAAATGCCTTACTGTGTGGTTAGGTACCACTGTAGCCATTTTAGACCAAGATTCCTCCTTATTCACAAACATTTAGTCATGAAAGATCTCATGTTTAACTATCAGATGATGGAATTTGAAGTTCCATTGTCCATATTTTCCACTATTGTAACACACAGGCTACTGTCTATTGGCCAGGGATCAACAATGATGGTTTGCGAGATGTCCTAGAGTCACCAAACACAATGCAAACAAAGAACATCTATGCTATTCTCAGAAGATTTCATCAGTTTCTTGGTTCACAGTCATAACAGATTTATTCGCCACTAATGGAGACAATTTTTTGCTCTTCACCGATTCCTGTTCCAAACTTTTAATTGCTCTCCTCTTCAGTTAATCTACTATGAAGTGCTTATTAAATAATTCCACCAATTTTTAAGTTGACAATGAGCTCCTCTCATGCTCCTCCTGAATTTTAATTTGTGTCCCCCTTAAGATTAGGGTGAAATTTTTATACCAACTATCCAAGTTGTAGAGCCTCAGTTCTTACCCAAAAATATTGGAAAATTGCAGAATATTGTCCTTAGCTTCCGGACATGCACCATCAGGAGATGTAAGTCCCTTTCAGTCATGCAAACTCCACCTTCTTGCTGTCAATTTTTGAAAATATAAACATATGAACAAGATAAAAGAGTGGTTCATTCGGCCCTTTGAACCTGCTCCACCATTTGGTAAAATCATGCCCAATCTGATTTTAATCTCAACTCCACATTCCTGCTTACATCCAACATTCATTCATCCCTTGGTAATAAAGAATCTATATCTACCTCTGCCCTAAAAATATTTAAAGATTCAGCATCCTTTTGAGGAAGCAAATTCCTAGACTCACAACTCTCTGAGAGAAAATAATGTTTCCTCAACTCTGTTCTAATTGGGCATCCCCTTATTTTTAAACTATGATCCCTAGTTCTAGATTCTCTCACAAGAGGGAACATAGGTAGCACAGTGACTCAGTGGTTAGCACTGCTTCCTCACAGCGCCAGGGACCCAGGTTCAATTCCACCCTTGGGTGACTGTCTGTATGGAGTTTACATGTTCTCCCTGTGTCTGCGTGGGTTTCCTCCCAGGGTCCAAAGACGTGCAGACTAGGTGGATAGGCCATACTAAATTGCCCATAGTGTTCTGGGAGGTGTAGATATAGGGGGATGGGTCTGGGTGGGATGCTCTAAGGGTCAATGTGGACTTGTTGGGTCAAAAGGCCTGTTTCCACACTGTAGGGATTCTATGATCTATTCAATATCCACCCAGTTAAGTCCACTCATGATCTCACATGTTTCAATTAAGTCATCTGTGACTCTTCTAAACTCCAGAGGATACAGGCCCAGCCACTCTTGATTTTCCTCATAAAGCAATCTGCTATTATTCCATTGAAGAAAACGGCAATTTATCAATGACCATAATATATGACTTCTTACTTACATTACAAAACCTTGCTAAGCGGGAGATCAGGTCAGACAATTGGACATGGAGATCACCAAATCTCATTCTTGTCTTCTCCAATGTTTCGCTCAATCAGATTAATAACTGGAAAATGTAAGCAGCTGTAGCTTCATTACAAAAATCCCTATGGGTGAATTATAATTGGATAGAGTCATAGAGTGAGACGGCATGGAAACAGACCGTGGCTTTGTTATCAAGTGAAGCTCTTTGCTAAGACTTCAGGATGTAATCCAGAATACAGAATTAAATTCTTTGCAGCCGTACTTGAAAAACCGAACAGAATATCAATAGTTAAATGAAAACTGCAGAGGATGTAAGAAGGAGTGTAAAATTGAGCAGTAAGTGCCTCTTTTGTAGACGAAAAGATACAGTGGTCAGCTGCTTCTTGCCCATATTGTATTGGATCTAAAGTGATAAATAAAGGTTGGTTTGAGTGCAAGGTGTTCAGTCATAAATAAGGCTCGGTTTGAGTGTGAAGTTTTGGTTCAAAGTGTGCCTTTTTACTTGAAACAACCATTTAGAAAGAGACAGCAGTTGAATCCTAATCACAGTTTTTAAAAGGAAAACTGATGAATATTTGGAAGGAATTTTTAAGTGTTCAGGGTTGAGAGGCGGGGAAATTGCATGAATTTGATAACTCTTTTAAGGAACCATCACTGTAATGAAGGAATGAATGGCATTGCTTGTGATGTAAGCATATTTGAGCTCAAAGTGAGGCCCAGGGACCAATCTTCTCATTGCACAAGGAAACCTAAAGCTTTCTCCACTGTCACAATGCCAAGTATCAACCACCTCACTCCTCACCACTTTCCTAACTGCCAGGGACCAATTCTGCAGGTTCTGGGCTTACATACCTTTCACAGAACTGACTTCTATCAGCCTGGCCTGAGGTGATTAATGCTGGGTTCCAACAGGGGTCAGATCTGGTGTAAATATTTTCGAGGAAAATTCTGCAGAACTTTTTTTGTGCTCTAGTATCGTTGAGATTTGGGACCTTTCATGCGACGTGGTGCCTCTGGCAAGGCCAGAAGTTGTTGTGTGTCCCTAATTGCCCCTTAGCTGAGGGGCTTGCTTTGCTATTTCAGAGGATAGCTGTGAATCAACAGTCACATATAGCCCAAACAATTTCCTTCCCTAAAGGCCATTAATGAACCAAATAGGTTTAAAAACCAATCAATTACAGTTGTCATGGCCACTGTTATTGAGATTAGATTAGGTATTCCACATTTATTAATTGAATTTAAATTTGATTAGTTGCTTTGGGATAATTTGAATCCCTGCCCGGTGTTTAAGTGTACCACACAACAGTCTATTCAATGCAAGGTCTTTAGTGAAGTGATCCTTAAGATATTTGCTGATAGTTTGTACGATTATGGTGGAGGTTAAGTGTCTATGTCAGACTGGGACATTTGTAAATGTTGGCCTTTCAATTGGGACATCCCTTTTTCACACAAAGTAAAGAAAAAGGCATGCATTATCATGCATATTTTTAGATACCCAAGTTACCAGCTATAGACACTACTGTGGTCATGCCTCGGCCACTTGTTAGATCCAACAGTCTCTGCATATGCATTTCACATACAAGCCTCAAATCACGCTGGTCTCTTAATTGCGTATGTTTTGTTGCCATGGGCTGTTGATCTGGGTGATGTTAAAGTGTCATTCCTGTGTCATCTCTAGTTGCTGTGGTGACCGCTGCTGTTTAATTTCTGTTTCTGCGGACGTCTGGATTTGATGGCTGATATACGACATGTGCAGGGAGTGTACAGTCCGCTTCTTCCTGAATAGACACATGCAGTTGAAGAACAACATTTCCAGTTGGGAGTATGTGTCAGAAGTTGTTATGCTACGTCTCGTCATTCATGTCCACTGCAGATGGCTAAGGAGACAGCTGCTCCATGCAGGTCCCAAATTGCCCACTTGGACTGGCTTTTGTTGCGATCATTGATTGGTTGCACACTGCCTGACTCTCCAAGAGTCAATTCTGGCAATGATTTGGCATCCTTGTCGAAATAAAATTTGGCTTTTAGCAGTTTTGCCTTGATTTCTTCACTCACACCCATTACTTCAGTAGCTCTTTTTTTGCAATTGAAAGCTAAGTTTCTGACATTAGTTTCCCTGCTTCAGTAAGTGTGCTTCTCCATTCAAGGATGGCTTTGCATACATCTGTGTTAGATTTGCTCAATTTCTTCATGATTCATTTGGCGATTTTCAGTGCTGCCTCAGCCTTTCTTTTCGGTTGTGAATAGTGTGGAGATGATGTGTGGTGTTGAATTTCCCAATCTTTCACGCAGTGACTGAATTCATCACTCATGAACTGAAATCCAGTGTTGTTCATGACGATGTTCAGAATGTCATAATGGCTGAAGTGTGCTTTTAGGCTTTCAACAAACTCAGCGGTAATCATTGAAGTCAACCAACCCACCTCCCAGTCATAACAATATTAGTCCACTGAATCAAGACAATCAGTTGTTGTTAGTGTGAAGGCAACTGCACCCCGTTTCATCTCTGTCCTGTCTGTCCTGCCACCAGCAGCTATCATGCTTCCTTAGATTAATATTCATCGCAAACAATACGCTGACAGTTGTGGTCTTTGATTTTGTTCCTCATGTCAGTCCAGTATAACGCATTTCTTGTTTTCCTCATATTTGATTCCGTTCTTGGTTGGCTTGCATGGATGCACTTTAAATACTTGGAATATTGTGTTCAGTTCTGGTCACCTCATTGCAGGAAAGATGTGGAAGCTTTAGAGAGGGCGCAGAGGAGATTTACCAGGAAGCTGCCTGGACTGGAGAGTAGGTCTTATGAGGAAAGTTTGAGGGAGCTAGGGCTTTTCCCATTGGAGCGAAGAAGGATGAGAGGCGACTTGATAGAGGTTTACAAAATGATGAGAGGTATAGATAGAGTGGATAGTCAGAGACTTTTTCCCAGGGAGGAAATGACTATTATGAGGGGGCATAATTTTAAGCTGATTGGAGGAAGGTATAGGGGAGATGTCAGAGGTAGGTTCCTCACACAGGGAGTGGTGGGTGTGTGGAATGCGCTGCCGGCAGTGGTAGTGGAGTCAGATACTTTAGAGACTTTTAAACGACTCTTGGATAGGCACATGGAGGATAGTAAAATGTAGGGTATGCAGGGTAGATTGATCTTAGTAGGATAATAGGTCGGCACAACATTGTGGGCCGAAGGGCCTGTACTGTGCTGTACTGTTCTATGTTCTATGTTCCACATTCTTTTTAGCACGACTACACTCAATGCTACTGGAATAATTGCTGTATTTGCCTTGTAGAATATGCCAATGATGGTTGGAAGTTCATCTCTATAGGTCCAATATACTTTATTGCAGCAGATGGATTCTTGATCCTTTCTGCTCACTACTTCTTGAGACAGGTGGAAATTTGCATCTTATTGTCCAGTTTGCTTGATTTATCCACCCCGGGTTATATTTGATATCTTTGCTGGTTTGGTGATATCTGGAGCATGACAAGCTACTGCTTGTTGGCCCTTGAAGATTTTCCATTCTATTGTCACACCCTTCATTTTCTTCATCAGGTGGCCTGCTCTTGACAGCACGACTGCAATATGCATCTGCTTCTGTAGCCTGTATTTCACATCCAGATGTTAAGTCTGTAACCACAGTAACATCCTTCGCAGATGCTTTGGAACAGAAAGTACCAACTTGAAGAAAATGCTTTTAAGTGGCTTGTAGTTTGACTCACTTGGCATTTTGTCTCTTTCAAGAAATGTTCACAAGCAAAGACAATGGCGAAGTACTCTTCCTCAATTTGGACCTACTTTATTTCTGTTTGTATTAGTGCAAATGCAACCAGTTGACCTCGCGGCATTCGTGTTGTGCCAAGTTCAATTGTGCTGGCATTATATTACAGGTTGTCTTCATCATTTATGTTGTTGTATTCCTGTATTGGTGTTGCCATTACTATTTGCTTGATTTTAGTGAATGCTGCTTCACGTTCTGTGCCCCATTTGTCACTGAACGTCAATGACTGTTATAGTTCACACTCTGACAACATACCGAGCAAGAATTTTGCCAAATAGTTGATGAATCCAAAAACTCATTGTGCTGCTTTCACAGCTGCTAGTGGCATCATTGCTGCTACAGGTCTCACCATTTCACATCCAGGCAAAGGCATCTTTCTGTCAGGATGTAAAGTATTAAGTAATGGATTGCAGGCTTCTTTAATTGTAATTCTTTTCTTGTTCTACTTTGGGTTCACCTGGTGAGCTCTTTTGAGTGGTCTCACTAAATTTTAACAAAGGCTTCCTTCCATCGCATCTCTGTATCAATAAACTGGTAGGTATCCACAATTGTTTCCACTCCAGGAAGATCATGAACGATCTGTTATTGTCTGCGTTGACAATCCTCGACAGTGGAAATCCCAAAAAGCAGGTGAAACCATCTGCGTCTCCTGAAGGTTTTCTAGTAATGTACAGGCTAGATGGATTAGCCATGGGAAAGGCAAGGTTATGGGGTTGGGATGGATCTGAGTGGGATATACTTTGGAAGGTCAGTGTGAACTTGATAGGCCAAACAGCCTCCACTTTGTAGAGATTCTTCAATTCTTCTATGAGTTATGAAGCTGCTTTTTACATCTAGCTTTACTTGCCAGTAATCACTCTTCACATCTAGGGTGAAAAGTTTCGCCTTTGCAAGTACTGGGAAAATTTTTTCAATGGTTGGCATTGACCTCTTCCTTTTTTTAAAAGATTCTTTGGAAAAATGCATACTCTCATCTTTCCAAGTTGTTTCCTTGCTGCCATGCTGCTTATCTATTCTTTAGGAGTAGTCACTTCCTCGATTTCTCCCTCCAACTCCAACCCTTCTGCCTCGTTTGTCAGACTGGCCTTGAGAGCAGCTTAAACTTTGCTTGGCCAAAGCTGGATTGGTCTTACACTCTAATTTACTTTGAGACAATATTCTCCTGGAAAACCCTGCGAACACATCTGAGTAATCCAGACTCGTAAAACATTAACTCTGTTTCTCTCTCCACAGATGGTGCGTACCTGCTGTTTTTCTCCGATATTCTCTGTGTTTGGTTCAGATTTCCAGCTTCCGCAGCGTGTTTTTGATTTTGTTTGAACACATCCAAGTACTCATCTAGGATGTGCGCTGTGGTCAATGGCTTCAAATACTGCGATTCATCATAAATCTCCTTTGGCATGTGAAGATTACTTCATGCGTAGTAATCATTATACTTTCTGCAGCTGAGATGAGTGGCATTTGCTTGTTTTCTGTGACTTGGAACTCCAGATCCCCGTTCATGCTACTGCAATGGGCTCACAGCGTAACCTGTTCTCTTGGCATTACTATGGTGCCATTGTGGGTCTTAACTTCTGCAGATTTCATTTTTGTGTCATGATGTTGTGCCACTTTTCACACCCTGAGATGTTCATAATGTTGCATGACGCCCAGCGCCTATTGATATTTTCTGTTGAGCTGATGGTCTCCTTCTGCAGACCTCTTTCCAGTACTCACAAACCATGCATATTGACTTGACTGAACCAATGTGTTACAGATAATAGGTACTGCAGATGCTGGAGAATCTGAGATAACAAGGTGTGGAGCTGGATGAACACAGCAGGCCAAGCAACATCATAGGAGCAGGAAAGCTTGACGTTTCGGGCCTAGACCCTTTGTCTGGTGTACAGCAATTTGTCAGAATCTTCAGCTGTTATCTCTCCAGTGGCCATTCGTACCTCTTTGGTATACTTCCTTTTGGCCCATACACTTGTGGAGACAGAGAGGTTAAGGAAAGGTAGGGAAGTGTTGGGAAATGGACGATATGAAAGTTATAGAGGGGTGGAAAGTGGAGGGAAAATGAACAAATTTTTCAAGGTCCAGACAGGAGCATGAAACAGCACCAAAGCAGTCATTGATGTGCCAACAAAAGGAGCTGTGGGAGGGGGCCAGCGTAGGACTGGAACAAGGATTGTTCCACATACCCCATAAAGAGACAGGCATAACTGGGACCCATGCAGGTGCCCATGGCCACTCCTTTGACTCAGCAGGAGTGAGATGAATTAAAGGAGAAATTTTACAGTGAGAGAACAAGTTCAGCCAAGTGGAGGAGAGTGGTGGTGGATAGGTCTCTAATTAGCTAATCCTTTAATTGCACAAATTCATGGTTTTCTGCCAGCTGAGTTCTTGATGTTACATATTAATCAATGGACTCTTTATGACTTCATTCCCTAGTATTAAATGTGTATTATTCATACATAACAATTACATAGGGCTTAAAATGTACCGTCAAAGCTTTTAAATCTTTTATTGTGTTTTTCCAGCTCCTCAGATAGATTTAACATTGATTTAAAATGGAATACACATAAAAACTGTCTCTTCCCAGCAGTGATAAAAGTGTATCCACTTGTAAATTTCTGGTTTGCTCAAAAGGTCTGTAGTGATTGTTTTTTTTTTGACACAAAACTATTGTACAGTTTTCCCATTGTTTAGGGAAGAATTCCAAGTTCTGAAACATATCCCCAGTAGTTTGAACAGGAGCTTGTAGGGGAAGAGGTGCAGTTACTGCAACTGTGCTTTTTGATTTCAGTTCTGGAAAATCCCCACATCTAATACCATATCACAAGTGGTGAAGTTCTTCAGAGTTTTGAAGAAGAATCACTGGATTCGAAACTTAAACTGTTTTCTCCCCACTGATGCTGCCACACCTGCAGTTTCTCCAGCAATTTCTTTTTGTTTCATATTCTCAATTGCCGTTGTATTTTGTCTCGCTATCATCCACCTGCCTTTTAGAGGTTCATCACTCATCTTACCACCTAGTAAATGTTCAATAATATTCCTATAGGGCACTGAACGTAAAATCCTAGGCTACTAACGGTAGGGAGAAAACAGGGAATTATAAGCCAGTAAGCCTAACACTAGTAGTGGGGAATATTCTCGAATCCATTATCAAGGACTTTATAGCGGGACATTTAGAAAGCTGTGGCAGGATCAGACAGAGTCAGCATGGATTTATGAGGGGGAAATCATGCTTGACCAGTCTGTTGAATTCTATCAAGATGTAACTAGTAGAGTTGATGAGGAGGAGTCAGTCGATGTGGTATATTTGGACTTTCAGAAAGTGTTTGACAAAGCCCTGCATGAGAGATTATTGTGCAAGATTAAAACACAAGACTGGGGGAAGTGTATTGAGATGTGGCAGATTGAAATGTTCTTCATCATCTATCCTTTCATGCAGAAATTACATTTACTGATTGTTTAGGTGTCAGAAGCAGCAACTCAAGGTTTTCCCACTCATCTTATGTTCCCACTTAGCTGATACAGTACTTCCTCAGCTTATAATTGAAGATGTTACAAATCATTGAGCTCCAATTTTGCGATCCCGGCAAATATGAGCTTCTGCAAGTTTAAGGCTAGGATACAGCTGTGTACAAATCACAGCACAAGCTCCACACCAGGCTAGATTGGATAAATATGGCCAGAAAGTTGATGCACACGTGTCTTATGGATTACAAATGCTGCTGAGGGAGTAACCCTTTCAGGGCTGCAGCTGATTGAGCAATAGCAGCAATTTTTACCTACTGCACCTTTATGAAAATAATTATTGGCAAATTTCAACATATTTAGTTAATAGTAAATCAACAGTAAATATCTGTACAGCATCTGTTGCTGTATTGAATTCTGAAATTATTGTTCTTAATTGTATTTTTACGTGACACTGTACAGAGTATTTGTTATTACTTCCAGTGTGTTGTTGGGCTAGGCTAATTAGGATGGATTCTAGTCACCAATCCTCTTTTGTCTATACTGTTTTTTGGGCTTACCCAGTTAACAGTGGTAGCAGATAGACCACTGTAAAATCTTTACAGAGTAGGCATTTGTCTTTGTTTACAAAATGGTTTATTGCATAATAGCAAAATGAAAAAGATTACATTACTAATCGGATGTTCAGCCATAGGTGTGAGTTTGCCTCTAACAGGATAGATTGACTGACAGGGCAAGGCTTATATTATCTCTTGTGACATCAAATCTGGTCATGGATATAATGGTCTCCTAGAATCTAACAGGCATTTATTCAACTGACCATTATCACAAAAATTACATTCATCAGGCACATGGGCTAATATTATATCATGACATAGAAACATGTTTCCAGTGAAGTCTTATGTTTCAAGTGATTCAAGTCAATGTGGGTGTGAGACCTTTATACCCTCAGAACATATGCTCGATACAGTCATGATAGTTTCAGCATGTCTCTCAATGGCCTAATGATATATTGATCATGAGATATAACACAACATCTCCCTTTGCTCAAAGATAAAAATTTATCCCAAACAGATATATGTTGTTGTACATAGGCACCTGTTGTAAATTTAATAATTTTTAAGTGAGTAAAGCTGACGTAGTCTCACAGGACCATAGGGTTGCTCTCTCATTAGTGAGAAAGAGAGAGAGAAAGAGAGAAATGACTGGTGCTGGTTTGACCTGAGGGTCACCAAGCCTCAGGCCAGGGGAAATATTAAGAAGTAGAATCCTTCACAGTAACTTCAGCTGGTACAGGAATTGAACCTGTGCTTTTGGCGTCGCTTTACATTGCAAACCAGCTGTCCAGCCAACTGAAACAGGTAAAACAGAGTTTACAAGACCAACATTTCAAACTACAGTGTAATGATTTGGAGGTTTGATAACTGGTGGGAGCAGTACCGAAGACATCTGCTCCCCATTGGTGTAAAACGAACTGTCCATGCCCAAAAACTGTGTGTATTACCATTAGCTTGGTTGGAGTTAATGTAACTTCAACATTAAATCTTCCAGAACCATTATCTTATACAAAATAGTGCATGCCAATGATGTGCCATTAAACGGGTCAACACTGAATCAACAAAATGTAATCCAGAATCAGAAGCTATTTAGTTTAAATCATGGTCTTTCATTGTTCTTTTCACTCCCTTAAACCTACAATCTGTTCTCTGCCAAAGTGATATTACTGTACTAGTCCAAAATTGTTTTTTTAATTTGTCTCAATTTCTTCATAACACTTACTTTGTTGACCTCTACATGTGTTCTAAATTCACGGTCCAACAATTATCTTGATCTGGAAACTGATCACTCTTCAATCATGCAAATAGAATTGGAGAAAATAATTTTGCATCCATCATTTCCCAGTTTTCTACAATAAATTTGTTTAAGTTACGCATAAAAAGGACACACCTGAACTTCAACAATTCGGCTGGAACTAGCATCTACAGTGTTTATATCTATTTAATACAGTGATTTATATACCACAGCACTGAACAAAATGAGTTGGAGAGCTTGATTTTTTATGTGCGCTGCATTACGGTTTTGCTATATATTCTGCATTTGTGTGCATACCTCACTTTTTCTCTAAAATGATCTCCTCCTTGCTCTTCTCACTTTTACATCACTCTGTCATTATCATCGTCCTTTCCTTTTGACTGAGAGCTGATGGATGTCATTGTAGCATGTAAGGAAAAGGAACAACCAGCAACTGGATGTTGTATTTTTGACGAGGAGCTCGGAGAAAATTTGATCTTTAGCTGTTCCTCTGCTATCCTATGTCCCAATAACGACCCTCCTTCCTTTGCCTTATGACTAGACATTGCTTTTCCTGTAGAAATTTTATTCCCAACATTATCACAAACTGATCTATTTAGAATTACCTGCTCAACCCCTTTATACCATTCTCATTGTGTGTTATTTTACTTCTATTTACTGTTCCGTCTTCTGCCCCCAATCCTACCTTATCCCTCTCCTCCCAAGAAAGGTGGTGACAGACCTTGTGGAACATTCTCCTAATTCCTGTTCCCCCCTATTCAACCCTCAACGTTTACTCTTCAAGCTTTTATTTGCTTTCAGAGTACAACTTTTTGAAAAAGGGAAACAGATTAAAATGAGGGAAATTGTCACATGACTTTCTTCCTTTATCTTTATAAGTTTAATCTCTTACTAATAGCTAATAGGTGCTAAACCATCAGCAATGACTATATCAGATTCACAATAAACCATAAGTCGGGTATTGGATTCAAATTCAAATGCTTTTGAAACAAAAGATAGAAAACTTTGTATGCATATCTTCTCTCTGACCGCAGGGTATGTCTTGGTTTTATTTCTGATGTTTGTAATACACAAATGAACAGATTGCAATAAAAATGTCATTTTCTCTCTCACACACATGCACTCATGCGATCTCCAATTTAAAAAGCTCAGGATGAATTTTATCAGCTCGCTTCTGAAAGTCATTCTCCAGCTTTTTCCACAAATTCTGATCACTTTGTGGAGAAATAGCTTGAAGCTGAAAAGCAAGAATTCCTCAGTGTAGCTGACTTAACAGTATCAGTGATTCCTGAGAAATTGTGCTTAATGCCAAAATCAGCTAAGAACAGCACAACTCTAGGCATAAGTATCAATTCATTTTCATCCAGCAATTTTTCTCTTTCAGTTGAAATGTCCAAATCAAGAAGTTAGCAAAATATAAGATTTTAAAAAATGCAGTTTCCTCGTAGCATGGTGGTTTATGTGCTGATATATGAATCTTAATGCTTTTTAAAAGATTCTTTTGTAATGACTCAGACTATGGAAAAAGCCCGGATTTTTGAGAGAAAACATTGCCAGATATTCTGTAGAGTTATATATTGACCACCTTGGGGAGAAAGGGGTTAATAATCAAATTTCTTTATATTTTGGAACAACGAGCTTTCCAATATAAACAGGATGTCTTTGAAGTATTATGAGAGGAAAGCTTGGCTTGTCTTATGCTTTTATAGTCCAATATTATATACGGGAAATGCTTGAGCAAGGGAGTAAGCAACAGTAATGAGGTCCGCCATGAGTGATTAAGGTCTATCTTTAGGGATCGGGTCATAAAAATAGATACAGAGATCCATTAACAAACCATAGAAAGAAGGTGGTTAATAAACCTCTTCTTCAAAAAGGCAAAGGCCAGGTTAAGAGTTAGATCAGGAAGACTTATTTGAGGAAAGTATCTTTCAGTGAAGTAACTATAGCCGCTTACATGAACAAAATGCCTTCAGAGAGTTTTGGAATACATAAGTAGTGACTTTTTTATTTAAACTTTTGATGTAAAGTATATCATAGAGCGGTGTTTTTACTGGTTCTTCAGAGGGCTCACAATATAGGGCTGGAATTTCATCAGTCAAACCAGATGCTACTTAACTGTATTCCATATAGAGTACTCGATCATAAAGTGTGTCATGTTTACTTGAAGCATGTTGCTGTGAAAGAAGGAGGTTGAATAGAAACTCATATTTTCCTGAATATCTCTATTCAGTGATTCACCATGTGAAGAGGTTTTCTCTAGCCTCATCACTAAACTCGATGCTACTCCAAATCCTGTGAACCCCCAATTCTTAGTGCTCCAACATTGTTGGCTGTACCTTCAGTTGCCTAGGCCCCAAGTTCTAGAATTTTCTCTATAAATCTTTCCACCTCAATCAACCTTTAAAAGCTATATGTTCGGGTCATGTATTTTAATGTCTGCTTGTAAGGCTGTGTCAAGTTTTGAATTATCATAGAATCCCTACAGTGTGGAAGCAGGCCGTTCGGCCCAACAAGTCCACATCGAACCTTGAAGCATCCCACCCAGACCCATCCCCCTGTAACCCAACTAATCCACACCTCCCTGAACACTACAGGCAATTTAGTATGGCCAATCCACATATCCTGCACATCTTTGGACTGTGGGAAGAAACCGGAGCACCCAGAGGAAACCCACACAGACACAGGGAGAATGTGCAAACTCCACACAGACAGTTGCCCAAGGTTGGAATTGAACCCAGGTCCCTGGTGCTGTGAGGCAGCAGTGCTAACCACTGTGCCACCATGCTGTTATAGTGTATTTTGCAAGTGATTTGGGATGTTTTATTATCTTCAAGTGAAAGATGCTGCATTGTGTGTCTACTCTCCTGCTTGTTGATGTGAGATCAAGTGATGAATCATCTTCAAGAAGATTGACATCCTCTTCTTGGTGGCAAAAGCATCTCTGCATTTTAAACCCTGAAATGAAGGACAGGGCTAAAGGTCAGTATAAGGACTGCATATATGTTTATTGGAAATAGTAATTGGAGTCTGGAAAGTTGGACACTACTATGTTGAGGTAAATGAACAAGATTTTTTTTGCCACTCAAGGGAAAAGGGGAATGGTATGTGTAGTGACTGTAATGAGGTCAGCCAGGTGTAGGTTAGGTGGTTTAACCATGGGAAATGCAGGATTACAGGGATACAGCAGGGGGTGGGACTGGGTGGGATGTTCTTGGGAAGGGCGGTATGGACTTGGTGGGCTGAATGGCCTGCTTCCACACTGTAGGAATTCTATAATTCTAGGTGGACTTCATAGGATATGAGTTCCCTGATTGGGGCTGTTAACCTGGTCCAATCAGGGAGCCCATGCTGACAGATATAAACAGGAGCATCAGTGCACTCTGAGAGCTGGTTCTGAGGGAGTTTGATCTGTGTCCAGGACTTTCAACCTATAAATAAAGGGTGACTTGGTGATGAGAAACCGGTTTCTGTGGAGTTACTTCAGTGGCGCTCAGTGTAAGGCATGTCCTAAAGAAACTCGTTCGCAACGGTTGTCCTTGAGTTGGGATGAGCAATGCTTGCATTGTGCTGTTATTTGGGAAGCTTAACTTGTTTGATTCTGCTGTCAAGGACTGGGCCCAGCATGTGGAAAGAATGTGTTATTTTTTTCCAGGTAAGTGACATTGGAGCATAGGAAAAGCAACGAGTAATTCTCCTGACAGCTTGTGGACCCGTAACTTTTTTGGTTATTAGGAGCCTAACTTGCCCTGAGGCGCCAGATACTAAACCCTTTCAAGTGTTGACAATTGAGGAATATTATGACCCCAAGTCTTCTCTAATTCTGAGATGTTATCATTTTCAATTCAAGAACCAGGGAAATCCAAATTGAGATTTTTGACAAGATTAAGATGACTGGCAGAGGCATTTGACTTTGGTTTAACCATCAATGAGATGCTGAGAGACCGTTTGGTATGTGGGATTAATAATGTAACCATGCAAATACGCTTACTAGCTGAAATTGAACTGGATTTCAAACAGCCACTGCAATTGGCTTTATCATTGGAAAATGCAGCAAGTGGAGCATATGAGTTGCAAGTATTCTGACTGAGCTTGGGGAACATCACTTGAGTGCAGGCAATTGCATAGCCTCACTCAGGACATATTCTGAGCTGAAGGGCTCTAGGTTAAGCCCACAGGCAAAATGGCAAAACAAAGCCAAACCACAGCCAAATGGTTCAAATTTTCTTCAGGATCTGGGCCGGCAAACCATTCAAGAAAACGCAAGACAACAAAAGAGCCCTACTAGGCCTAAATTGAATAAGAGAACTCACAGGCCATTATCCAGGAGATTGCACACCCTGGAAAGTCCGCCAACATTTGGTTTGGGACAGTTAAATTGCTTAGCAACGTCCAAGTCCGAACCAATCAAAATGAACGTCTGGTTAAATGGTCACCCAGTTTTAATCGAGGTCGATCCCTCTTCAGCCATTTCAGTGATAGTAGAGCCAGTCTTTACCAAAATTTGTTCTGGACTCCAACTCTTAAGTTTGTGCAAGACCTCGACTAGACTGAGAACCTATACTGGGGAACCCCTACAGATTAAAGGTACAACTTCAGTTCCCGGCTGTTATGAGAAGCAACTGGTTCAGTTACTGATTGCAGTAAAAGGCTCGGCCCAAGCCTGATGGGGCAAAATTGGTTGAGAAATGTGTGGGGACTATCAGAGGAGCCAAGGCCACCTTGCATGTTGACCAGGAAGCAATTCCATGATTCTGCAAGGCCCACCATTTGCCTTACGGGCAAAAGCAGAGGCAGAAATCCAAAGGCTGGAAAGCAAAGCAATCATCAAACTAGTCCAGCTTGCTGAAGCCCAGTGGGTCAGTTCGCCTTTGTGGGGATTTTAAACAAACGGTAAACCACGTCTCGCAGCTGGGTAAGTAGCCAAACCCTCGCATATAGGATTTATATGTAAAGCTGGCCATGGTGCAGGAGGGGAGCTGTCCTTCACGAAACTGGACATGAGCCATTTTGGTGAGGATTCCCAGACATTCGCTGCAATTAATATCCATAAGGGCCTGTGCCCCAATATAAAAGATTGCCATTTGGGATATCAACAACAAGTGCAATTTTTCAGTGGACGATGGAAAACATTTTACAAGGTCTACCCCCCCCCCGGTCACCACTTATCTGCATGACATTCTAATAGCAGGGAGGACAAATAAGGAGCACTTAGAGAACTTGGACACAGACCTTAGACGCTTTTGCTAGGTGGGCATACACCTTAAAAGGGACAAACATGTGTTTCAGGCACCCCAAGTGACCTACTTCGGCAACAGAGAGAACAAGACTTGATTACAACCATTTGAAGATAAAGTGACAGTGATCAAAGGTGCCCCCTGGCTGCCCCATCTGTACCAGAGTTTAGATCTTTCCTTGGGCTGGTGAATTATTATGGTAAGTTCATACATAACCTGGCATCCATCCTGGCACCTTACATCAACTCCTAATAAAAGGGTCAGCCTTAGAAATGGTCACGTAGCCAAACCATAGCTTTCAGGGGAGTGAAGAAACAACTGTCATCCTCTAAGTTTTTGGCATAGTATGAAACAAGGTCTGGTATTGACGTCAGGGTAGTATTAGCTCATAGATGACCCAATGGAGAGGAATGCCCAATATCATGTGCATCCAGGACTTTGGCTAATGCAGAGCATAAATAAGCCCAGACAGGGAGGGAAGGTTTGGCGGTCATATGTGGAGTCAAGAAACTCCACCAATATCTTTACGGACGTAATTTTCTAATAATCACGGACCTCAAACCCCTGCTAGGTCTACTTAGAAAGGACAAGGCAGTGCCACCCAAAGCTTCAGGCCAAATTCAGCGGTGCGCTTCAGTACTAATTACATCTAATTATATTTAAGTTATAATTGGAACACTGTCGGGAGGCCAAGTAGCAAATATGAATGCATTGAGTGGCCAATCACTGGCAGGTACACCACTGATTCTACCACCGCTGGAAGAGCCTGTAACGGTTTTAAATTTTCTCAACACACCTCCCATCAAGACTGACAATATCAGACTTTGGACTTGGAAAGAACCGGCCCTGGAAAAATTGAAACAGCTAGTGATGATGTGGGAAACCAAAAGACTGTTACAGCCAGAACTGAAAGCCATTTGGACCCGGAAAGACCGGGTCACAGTAGAGGACAGCGTATTATTATGGGGAGCATGAGTGATTGTCCCGAGCATGGGTCACTGCCAAATGCTGGCTAAACTCCACCAGGGTCACCAGAAGACATTGGTAAGAAGCTATATCTGATGGCCACAATTGGATGCAGACATAGTCGTGTTGGTGGAGCAGAGCCCAGAGGTCTGCCATTGGATAAGTACATTAGTTTTGAGTAAAACAGGAGTGAAATAGAGACTAATAGTATATATAGGGTGGTGTTCAATACACTCTAGCAAGTAAGTAACTTCCTGGCTGCCCACCTGTAAGGCATAATTGGCAAAGATAATGGAATGCTGGCCTGGGTGGACACAGGCCTAACTACACCTAAGATGCTTGACACCATTGAGGACAAAGCAGTCCTCTTCACTGGTAGAACATAATGTACATCAATAGGCTTAGAGATGACATTGAGCAACAGAGCAGTCTGAAGATCCACTTGTTGTACTATGTTTTGCAGATGTTGGAGCTTTTGAGAAGACCATATCATAATTAGGCAAGCCATACCTTCCATATAAACCTTAACCTTCACCTTAACCTCAAAAACATGATGATTTGAAAAATGCAGCTCTTACTGTGGACCATCTCATTCCAATTATCATCTAGTACAGCATGGAACCACTTCCAATTTCAGCGCTGAGTAAGGCTATTCAACCGATCACATCCGTGCTAGGTTATTGCTGGAACAATTCAAACTAATCCCACTGTCCTGCGCTCACTGTTGAGTCATAGAATCATACAGCAGTCACAGAATCATCCAGTCCATGCCAAACGTAATCCCAAACTACACTAGTCCCACATACCTGCTCCTGGCCCATATCCCTCCAAACCTTTCCAATTCATGTACCTATCCAAGTGTCTTTTAAATGTTGTAACTGTACCCACATCAACCACTTCCTCAGGAAGTTCATTCGACACGCTAACCACCCTCTGTATAAAACATTTGTCTCCATATCTTTTATAAATATCTCTCCTCTCACCTTAAAAATTGCCCCTAGTCTTGAAATCCCCTACCCTAGGGAAAAGATACCCACCATTAATCCTATCTATACCCCTCATGATTTTATAAATCTCCAGAAGGTCACCTCACACCGTCCTACACTCCAGTCAAAAGAGTCCACATAAGTTTGGGTTTGCAACTTCCTCTGCTAAAATTATTTACTAAATGTTCCCTGAAGGGTGGCACTGTAGCTCAGTGGTTAGCACTGCTGCCTCACAGTGCCAGGAACCCAGATTCAATTTCCACCCTGGGGTGACTGTCTGTGTAGAGTTTGCACATTCCTCCCGTGTATGTGTGGGTTTCCTCTGGGTGCTCCGGTTTCCTCCCATAGTCCAAAGATGTGCAGGTTAGGTGGATTGCCCATTGAGTTCAGGGATGTGTAGCTAAGGTGGTTTATAGGGGGATGGGTCTGGGTGGGATGCACTGAGTGTCAGCGTGGACTTTTTGGGCCAAAGGGCCTGTTTCCATATTGTGAAGATTCTATGATCTATGAAAAAATAGTGTCCTTCCTCTTAATCATTTACTGTTACAAAGTATCCTAGGCTCCATCAATCACCTGTGCAGATAAAGGACTTGTAATATTTGTCAATCTTGTTGAAAGTTTTAAATTGACTACCTCTTTGAGACACTCCCTAAAGAATAGCTTTCTCCATCCCCCTTTTTAGAGGCTTCTATAACTTCAAATATTTCCATTAAATCTAGAAATGGCCTTCTCAAAATTAGCGTTGCTAGCACAATTCTAATAAGTCAATGTTGTGGGTTCTCTAGCACGTTAATGCTTTTCCATAAAGAAACTCCCAAAAGGGGCGTACGGAAAAACCAATCAGACCTTGAGATACCATTACCATTGTTTTTCACAAAAATTTACAATTACTTTGTTTATTCTGTGACTTGAGGTGCCAGTTAATAAAACTAACAATACCGGATGATTTTGCCCTTGGTGGTAATGACACTGGACTCACAATCCAGAGATAGGTTCAAAATACACATTGACAGGTGGTGGAATTTAAATCCAATGAATTAGTGATCTTAGAAATAGTCTCAGAAATGGTGGCCATCATCCATTGTCTAATCTGGCTCACTTAACATCCATCAGGAAAGGAAATCTGCCATTTATATCCAGTATGGTCTACATTGGACTCCAGAGCTACAGTAATGTTGTCTGACCCTTAACTGCCCTCTGGAATGGGCTAGCAGGCACTCAGCTCAAGGGCAAATAGGGATACTACAAATGTAACAAATAGCAATACTCACATGCAATGAAAAAACCTTTAAAATCGATTACATGTTAGTATTTCTACTGGACTGCTAACTGAATAGTTAATTTGTTCATGATTTTCTGTGCTTCCTTGGGGGTGGACTTTGTCTAGCGTGGGGAAAATATCGAAGTGAATCATGCTCTCTACACTAAACAACAGATTCTGTGGTTCAGCACTCAAAATTTCGGATTACAATGTCAATGAATGCAGCAACAAATCATCTCCATGGTGGTCTGGTAAAAACAATAAAGCAAATAAATCCTTTTCAAGTTTTAGACTGTTTACGATAATGAAAAATGACTAAAATGCTTTTCTTTACTAGGGAAACAGTGTTTGCCTGACATTGTCAGTTTGAAAGAGATTTGAACCTAAAATTACATGCCTTGAAACAAACCTGATGGTGTTTATCGAAGAAAATGATATCCTAATCTGCAAAAAAATTGCTCTGTTGTTGTAACTATATTTTTGACAGCTGTCACGACTAATGATGAAACAAGGGAAGAGGCATGGATATTTTGTGAAATACTGTCATGATTATTATTTACAGCTTTTTACAATAACAAAGTGCTCAACAAAAAATAATGAGTTGGCAAATGTTTATAAATAACTGGGATACTAAGGGCAATCTCTAAACTCCATAATAGGGAAGACAGAGTGTTTGAGCAAAAAAGGTCACATCATGGTACTTTACATTCCACTTAATAGAGTCATACAGCATGGAAATAGACCCTTTGGTCCAACACATCTATGCCATCCAAGTTTCCTGAACTAAACTAGTCCCATTTGCCTGTGTTTGGCCCATATTCCTCTCAGCCTTTATCGAATCATAGAGTCATACGGCATGGAAACAGACCCTGTGGTCCTCTTCTGTCTGTACAAGTTTCTCATTAACTTGCCAAGCTTGTTCAAGGTGCAGGTTAGCTTAATGGCTGCCAAACACAAAGATAATATGAGCAAATGCATTGCTCAATATATTATACTTTATCTCATGAGCTGGTTGCAGAAATGTTGGTAATTTTGGTCCTATAGCAGAAGCTGTCCTGTATTTGTCAGACTCTGAATTGATATCCTTCACTCTTTCGAAGCTAGGACAAAACTAGGATTGAGGCCTTAGCAGCAAACATTAATAAGGCATGATTCCTAAATCCATACTTTTCACCATTTAAAAGGCGGTCTTTGACAGACTGATCTTCCTAGACGCTGGGTAAGCCTATGTATGAATACATTGTTGAATTCAAGACAATTCCCCAGAGTCTTTTCTAAAATTAATCTAAACTGTTAAACTCTGGCCATCAATTGCTACAAAAGTATGTGGTGTAGAAAACCAATGCCAGTTTGAGGAATTGAAAGTATAAATGCCATGATTGGTTGTTGATAGTTAAGTTAAAATAATTGGCTTGTTTAAGAGCAGTTTTGTTTCAAATGAAACCTATACTTCTGAATGCTATGAAAAACAATGAAAAGAAAATATCACAAGAACATTTTTTCCTTCAAGCCTGTGATGGATATCAATGGTAAACCAGAAGATCTGACAAAGGAGGAGTTATTATTTTTGATCACTAATTCCCAAAGCATAAACTGTCCTTTGGGAAGCAAAGCTTTACTTGCTGTGAACCAGAAAGTTACATTATGAATAAATGTATTGTATATATGTATCCAGGCAAACATTGAAACTTCAGATTGTTACTGGATATCATGTAGCAACTCTGCTGGACCTTCTGCTATTTCAGAAGACAAATAAAATTAACCACTGGGGGCACCTACACAATTAAATAGGCTTATTCATAAATAGCTACAGAAAAGGCAAAACAAAACCATTCCGTACGACCTGCAATCTGCAACAAAAATCACAAAAAGTTAAGTCGACAAATAAGGCAGACTCTTTTCAAACTTACTGGCAGACCTGGAGACATAAAGTAATTAAAAAAGAACACAGCCTTATTTCTCAGAGAGCAAAGTCCAGTCCTTACGCAGTCACATTCCATCCTTCTGGTTAATGGCCAGACTAACACATGAAATACGCTGGAGTTTTATTCTCATAAACCTTTTGAGTAGTGTCCCTGCTTTGAAGATCAATCAGGGAGACAGAGATAATTCTACAGTGTCAACAGTCTTCACAATCTACATACACAAAGGCATGGTGGTACATGTAGCCAGTTGAATGTTTCATAATCCCATGGACACTTAGTTCAAAGTATTATTAATGAAAATTCACCCTGTTTGAATTGGAAAATCTGTATTCCCTCTGATTGAATTGCAGTAATTGTTTCCTATGGTGAATTCACTTTTAACAAGTTTTGCAATAAAAAGATTCACAAATTAAGAATAAACAGTTCCTTAAAAGAACTGCCATCTCTCAATGTCACATTCTTGATTTAAAATAATTATGCAATGCCTATCCTAAGTATGGAACTTTAAAATTAATTTTAGTGAGAAAACAAAAGATCCTACTTATTGTCAGAAAGTTCCAATCTCAGTTAGGACATTAAGAAACTATGATGTTTCAATCTGAAAAGTTTTAAGATTCAGGAAGTCATGCTGCATTTCAAATGGGCAGAAAATCCAAGATTGGACATGGTAGGAGAGTACAAAAATTATAAAATCTCCAGTTATGGGTTAATTCAGTTGGCTAGACAGGTATTTAACAATGCAGAGTGTTACAAACAGTATAGTTTCAAGCCTCATACTTTCGAACATCAGCATGAAGGTCCTGCCTTCTCAACGTTAACTGAGGTATGGTGGCTCTCATGGGAAACTCATCACCAGTTATCTCTCTCTAATGAGAGCACAGTCTTCTGCAACTAAGGCTACAATTAAGGAAATGGAAATAGGTGGTTGTAGTAATGGCATAGTTATGAGCTTGGAAGCTCATCAGAACAGCACTTCTGTGATTTGGTGAACATGAAAGTGGCTGGAGTATTATTTAAATTTAAGGAAGACAATGGGCTACTGGTATTATTGCAGGACAGTTAATCCAGTGACCCTGCTAATGTTCTGGGGACCCGGGTTCGAATTCCGCTGCAGCAGATGGTGGAATTTGAATTCAATAATAATCTGGAATTAAGAGTCTAATGGTGACTGTGACTGCATTGTCGATTGTCAGGAAAGCATCCTTCTGGTTCGCTAATGTCCTTTAGTGAAGGAAGTTGCCGTCCTGACCTAGTCTGGCCTACATGTGACTCCAGATCCCTAGTCATGTGGTTGACTCTTAATTGCCCAGAATGGGCCATGAACCCTGGCCTAGTCAGAGATGCCATCATCCCATGAATGAATTAAGGAAAAATGTATTCTATTCCATCACATTAACATATATATAGAAGTCAATAAAATAGAAAATACTGCAGTAATTCATACATCAAAGATCTGATACTAATTCTAATCATTGCAAAAATGTGACATTTTGGCTTGTTGGACAATCCTGCTTAAACATAAAACCATTTTTATAGCAGGATCAACTGCACGATAGATTCTAATACCCAATTGGTGAATCTTGCCCATTTCAGTTATAATAGCAGCCAGCACTCATTTAACGGTTAGCATCACAATCCTGCCACTAACTGTGCAGCCTTCTCAACCCTCTGAGATCCCTGTACTTCTCCACGTGCTCCCAGTTTAAATTGGTCCACCATTATCAGCCATGCCTTCAGTTGCCTGGTTCCTAAGCTCTAAAATTCAGTTTTTAAATTTCTCTGCCTGTTCCTCCTCCTTTACGATGCTCCACAAAACTCAACTTGTCAACCTACCTTTTAGTACCTGTCCAAATGAGCTCAATTTTCCTATCAAAATGATAGTGATGTTAATAGCCTGCTGTTGTTTATGTGTAAAGGGGACACAATCAACCAAGTATCAAGAAACCAGAGCCAAGTTTAGGAAAATAAACTTTGCTGAGTATTTCTACATGAAGATAATTAAACAAAGCTCCAACAGAATACAATAGTTCATGATTTCAACCATGCTCCACTTTCTGCAACAATGCAATTTGTAACTTATCACCTTTTCTCTCGGTAGCTTGACAAGATTTCTTTCGCAGGGATGCAAATAATCCGAAATTACAAGACACTATAATCATTTATAATAAAGTCCAGTACTTCCTTTAAGCTAACTCATTGCTATTATATTTTTTGCTCATATCTCCTGCCTTTCCAGTTCCTATTTAGCCAAATAGTTCAGTAGACTGGCTATAATCTACGACTTTCATGATATTAAAAACTTTAACAGTATCTTTAAAATCTTAATTTCACTGAACAAGAAATGGCATCAATTCCTTGAGTCTCCCCTGAGAACTAGATTAGGAATAACTTTGGTCAGATTCCTCTGAATCATCTCCAACAGTTAATATTTCCTGCCATAAATGGCAAAAGTGTACATGAATCTAAACACAGAAAACTAAATACTATATAAATTTCATAGTCATTGTGGCATAGCACTTGACCTAAATTTAATTGGTTTTCACAACAGCCTTATGACATTTGTAAAGACCTGAATTGTTTGTCACTCTGTCTCTCTTCTCCCTCTCCTGCTCCATAGACTTTAGAATGTATTCCTAAATGATATGCACATCTGACTTTAGCCACACCGTGATGCATCTCATTTTACCTATTCATATTTAAAACATCTGCCCAATTCTTCAAAATATCTAAATTGAACTCCGCTCTAGTGATTTCATTTAATTTTTTGATCGCTGTGCAAATGTTGATGTCATCAACAAACCTCTGAATGATTTCCTTAATGCCTTCAGTCAAATCATTTAGGTGAGTTTCAAAGAGAAATTGTCCCACTTGGATCCATCTGGGTCTCTAATTCATTAACTTGGCAATTACAACATTACTTATATTGATGTCACTCCCCATCAGAGAGAAACCAATTCACGGTTGAGCACAATTTCTGACTATCAAGTCCACATGATACAATTTTACTCAAAAGCCTTCTGTGTCAAATTTTATTGAACATTTTCTGGAAATGAAGGCTTACAACATCAGCTCTCCTGCTGTAGTCCATTAACCTTGAAGTCTTTGACAATCAAGTCAGAAACTCTTCTTCTGAAGGCCTTACTGTAAATCTCTCATTATTGCCCATCTCTTCTGGTGATTGTACTCAAATCCGTAATAATTTTCCAGTATCTACGTTATAATTGACAGTCAACCAGCCTATAATTCACATTTCTGACTTATTCACTTTCTTAAATATGGGAAGTACAAAAATTTACAGGGACAGCCCTAAAGTTGGCCTACTTATTAAGTATATGGCTAGTATACTGCACTTCTCATTTCATTCAGAATTCTGTGGTAAATATCATTGAATCCAACAGCCAGTATCAGAAGCTTTATTTCAGGTTAAAAGCATTTTCACATCTACTTTTAAGAAGGCAATTTTGGGAGGATAAGTAACTGCCACCACTGGAAACTTAGCTTCATTTCTAGTGTCCATTTAGCACTTCAAGGATATCCTGGTTTTCAATCCTAATTTTTCCCACTAAATTTTTCAAAAATTGTGTTTCACATTTAATTACTTCTGACTTGCATCACAACATCAATCCATGTTCTTTTTGCCTGATGCAGTCTTGGTTAGATATAAACATTTGTGCATGGCATCTTTATAGAATAATGATCAGTCATAAAAAAAATGTTACAGTGCTCTAGATGAAAAAAAAATTTAAATCAGGAATTCTTGTTTGAAATTGCTTCAGTTTAGACTTGTGACAATACCATAGCTTTAAGAGATATATTTTGTGAGGCCTTGGGTTTTTTTAAAGTTGGAACAATAGAAGTAGCTTGAATGGGTGGGGTCAAGCTTGCACAGGCCCAGGATTTTTGGTTTAGCTTTCAGAAGCAGTTGGGGTTGTGAAAGGTGCTACATCTCTCTTTCTCCCTTTGCTACAGCTAAAGCTTGGGTTCTATTGCTGCTGCTAGAATTGCATGTGAGACAATCTATTTTACTTACTTTGCCTTTACAAGGGTGTGCTTATGGGACATTACTGTATTGGAACAGTAATGAGTAGTTTATTATTTTGTTAAGTATTTCAATCGAGTTACAACTTTTTAAATTTAGTTTGTATTTTAACTATAGTGTATGAATAAAGTGTGTTTTGCTTCAAGCCTGGTAGTTTGACTAATGGAATTACATCTGGAACACAATGCCTGGCACTTGTCTTTAAAACAAGAAAATGTTAGTGTCTAGGCTATCTCCTTGATATGCTTTGAGGGGGTTTGGTCTATAACCTAATTTAGTATCAGAATGGGCTTAGTTAAAAGTATTTACACCTCTGAATCACAAAGTTCTGGATTCGAGCCTCATTGAGCATTGAAATCTGTCTGAAACTCTAACACAGTAATGAGGCAGTACTTTACTGACAGACATGCTGCATTTTGGGTGAGATGCTAAACTGAGACCAGTTATGCCTGCTCTGGTGGATGTAAAAGATTCTATGGCATTATTTTGAGAAAGATCAAGGATGTTACCCTTAGTGTCCTGGTCAATATTTGTCCCTTAAGCCGCGTCACAAAATAGATTATCTGGGTATTATTTTATCCCTGTTTGTAGAGTTTTCTGTGCACTATTGAACTGCTGCATCTCCTGTTTTTCAACCGTGATCACACTTCAAAAATACTTCCATTGAGATACCCAGAATGTAAATGATAGTTTTTCTTGTCTTCTTATCTCCAAACTTAAGCACACCAGTTCATTAATAATTGAAATCATATCACTAAAATAAAAAGAATACATTGTCTTTACCTTAATCACTGTCAAGTGCCACAGACAAGGATCAATACTGTCAAGAGCAGAAGAAAGATAATTGGATATAATTCACTATCCTTTACTCTTTAGAACTCCTGCACTTTGTCAGAACACTGCTGAGAATGTCATTAGTTTGCAATTGTCTTTCAACAAGGGGGTTTTGGCAATTAATTATTACCTTGGCTATGAACAAGCACCAATTTATTTTCCTCAAGGATTGTCCAGAACAAATGAGCGCTGTTTAAATCAGACGTCTACCATTTCAGGCAGCGATGAGTAGGAATCTCAGAATGTTGCTGGTATTTGGAATTGTTTTCCATGTGAGCAATAGAGGACTTTCATTGAATGTACCCAAGGCTAAGTTAAACAGATTTTTGACTGACAAGATTTGACTGGCAAATTAAACCAGAACTAAGGGGCTTAGCCTCAAAATAAGGGGGAGGAGATTTAGGACTGAGCTGAGGAGGAACTTCTTCACCTAAAGTGTTGTGAATCCATGGATTGCCCTGCCCAAGGAAGCAGTTGAGGCAACCTTGTTGAATGTTTTTAAGACTAAGGTAGAAAGACTTTTGGACAGTAAAGTAATTAAGGGTTATGGTGAGCAGAGGGGTAAGTGGAGCTGAGTGCATGAAAAGTTCAGCCATAATCTTAATGAATGGCAGAGTGGCTTCGTGGGCCAGATGGCCTACTCCTGCTCCTATTGCTTATGTTCTTATGTTCTTAAGAGAGTGAAGGGCTATAGAGAGTACTTGGGAAAGTGAAGTCACAGCCACAGTCAGATTAGGCATGATTTTATTGAAAGGTGGAGCAGGTTTGAGGGGCTGGATGGCCTATCCCTGCTCCAGCTTCTTATTTTCTTATTGAACTCTGTGTGTTTTAAATTTTAATACTGTTACCAATCCTCCTTCAGACACTGAACCAGAGGACTCTGGTAGATGATGGATAAATTGTAAGAAAAAGACGTACTTGTTTTACATAACATGAGGAAGTTTATTGCATGATGATAGTAGCTAGAAGTTGCATTGACTAATTAGACAAAGTTACTTAAAGACCATCGGGATGGTGAGATGATGTGTCTGTGTCCATCGGCACCTTGCGCTAGATTGCCTGGGTCCCCACCTAAAGACTGAGTGAATCATCAGATTGGGTGGAACTAAATCCAATGTCAACATTAACTCTTTCAGAACTGTTACTTTATACAACCCCCATGTTCTGAAAGGAAACCTGTGATGGAATTAGTTAAAATGTGGCTTATTGCTTCTTGGTTCAAATCCAGCTCAAACCTATATAATGGGAGTCTATTACACTTGCTGTTTTAAGGACCCATGTGAAATAAGTTTAGATATGATGAGTTCAGTCCATGGTTCACGTAAGTTTACAATACAGGTTTCAACTCAATACAGTGCTAATTGATAATCTCAAACAGAGAAACCACAGGTTGATTGGCATTGAAAATAAAGGGGGAACATTTCAAGCTGGTACAAACATTGCTCCCTTAGTTTGCAGTTAAAAAGTTTTTGATGCAGAATGGAGGATGATTTACTTTCTATCTGGCTGTACTAACCTTGACCTGGGAGTGCTTCATTGGTGACTGGCTGTCTGAAACCGGAAGAGTTCCAATTCCTAGCAATAACCAAATCATATGAATGCAAAGGAAAATAATGAACTTCTGAAAATGATGGAATCTCTGTTAATGTCCAAAAAGAGAAAAGTACACATTGAAATCTTCAGGTGTAACCTGTCAAAATTGATATCTGGGAACAGACCTTCTAAAGCCATCATAGGTTCCTATCGTGATCTGACTAATGTTAAAGCAGTTTCCTGTTCAGTTTCCGATAAGCTTTCTTTTAATTACTCCCTGGAATGTGGGCACTGCTGTTTATCGTCCATTTCTCATTTATTTTCTAAGTGAGACTGAGAAAGTGGCACCATCAAGAATACAACTAAAGATCTTGTTACACTATTTTCAGATGGGAGTTAGGAATTAATCACATTGCAACGGGTCTGGAGCCATATAGGTGTGATTGGGGAAGGCTAGCTAACTTGCTTCTTGGAAGAATATTAATGAAGACGATAGGCTTTTGCAACAACCAGGGTAGCATTGCTGACACAAGCCAATTGAATTTAAATTCTCCAACTATGTGGTTGGATTGGAGTTCATCTCTCTCAATTATTTATTGAGGTTTCTCCATTGTTATCCTTGTAACATAAGCACAGTGCTACCCTACCTGGCCTGTTGGTATAGTTTCAGCATCTCCTATCATTCCACATTTCTATACAGATTTTTCCACAGTGAACTCAAACCTTCACAATTCCTACTTGAATACACATTGCAAAATTCATTGATCGCATCTGATCTTTTCAAAAGCAATACACCAGAAATCTTCACAAACCATCCAGGGATAGGATGGCATTGAAGCAAGTCTCTTACGTTTCACATTTCTCTCATGATGCTCACAGAATTCAAAGGATTTTATGCAATTTGCAGCTGCCATAAACTAAACTGTGACAGAGGTGTACTCCTGGATTGTGTATGAAATGTAGCTGCAGATTGGTGCTATGATAACTTCAGTGAATTGCAGGGCACTGCTGAGAGCTGTTGTGGTCTTTCCTACCTATAGAGCCGATTAATGAGCCAGACGTTATGGGTTACTTAATCATTAGGACATACTTTGTTTTTATTTAGGACACTGTTGTGATAGCCATGATAATATAATGTAGGGGAGTTTGATCTTAGTGGGATAATACTGTGCTGTTCTGTTCTATATTTTATATTCTATATTCTATTGGAACAAGGTTGGCCAGGTGAAACTCATTGGGTGTGAGATCCCTGATTGGGGCTGTTAATTTGAACCAATTAGGGAGTCTGAGCTGACAGATATAAACAGGGGTCTCAGAGAATCTCTTTATTCTATGGACTGGCACTGAGCTAGCTGGTCAGAGTGCATGTACTGTACTCGTGCAAATAAAGGGTGACTTGGTGACAGGTTACTGGCCTCTGTGGAGTTATTTCAGGCACCAACAGAAGTAACCCAACCAGTTGCTGGATGTTTGGTAATAAACTGGATATCATGCTGTTTGTCCAGATGAATCTGCGGAATTCATTACCCCAGACTGTTGTGGATTCTGGGACTTTGAGTAAATTTATAGAGGAGATAGACAGATTTTTTAATTAGTAATGGGTTGAAGGATTATGGAAAACAGAGAGGAAAGTGGAATTGAGGCTGAGAGATCATCAGCCAAGATCTTATCAAATGATAGCGCAGGCTTGAAGGGCTGAATTGCTTACTCCTGCTCCTCATTATTATCAAGTCATGCTAAGAATTTCACCAAAATGATGTTGACAAAATTAAACCTATCTTATTTGGCCAAAATCTCTCTACATCAACCCTAATTCCTTCTCCCTCCATTGCTGCTCACTGAGACTGAACCAATTGATGTCCAGTTCAGGCCCAATTAAATTTCGAAACTCCACGCACAATTCATCACCAAGATGACTCGTGTCATCACCAGAACTATTTACTTTTCACCTTGCAGGATCACTTAACTCAGGTGCTTTCACTCCATTGCCGCAATTGACGAAACCCACCCTGGTCCACACTTTTGTTATCCGCATATTTCACAGAAGCAGTTGGGCCTTTTTATATTTAACAATGGAAGCCAAGCCTCTGTAACAGGAGTGTGGCCGGCATGACAAGGGAATTTTTATTTAAAATTTACAGTCGGAGTAGAGCCAGCTGGAGTGGAGGCCAACTTGGGAAAAAATGCAGAGCCAAATTTCTATTAAAATCTAATAGTTAGTGCAATGGTTGGGGGCCCAAAAGGCACTGGGGTAGGATTTCTATAAAATTACATTGAGTTTGAAGGTTTAGTAACTACAAAGAAACATAGAAGAATTGCATTTGTATATTGTCTTTTGTCATTTCAGGGCATCCCAAAGACTTCGGTCATTAATTTTTTAAGTTTATTCAATGTTGTAATGTACAATATATGGCTGCTAAGTTGAATACATTGAGATTCCATAAATGGCAGTCAAATAATGAGGGCTAAAGGTAAGACTGGGCGCTCTGCTCTTCTCCAGAATACTGTGGCTGAACCTTTTCTCACAGGATAGATAGGACACTGTCTCAACTGAAAGACAGCATCTCTGACAGTGCAGCTCCTCCTCAAGTATTGCACTGGAGTACTAATCTAGATAATATGCTCATGTCCCTGGAGCTGAACTTAAAAAACATACAGCCTACTGAATCAGTTCTGAGGGTACTGCCTCTGAGCCATGGTTGGCAAAGAGCGAGCAACAACCAGGGACAAGTTTTAGAAAGAAGCTAAAGACAGGGGAAAGACAAATGTAAAGCTGAAATGGGTCAAGACAATTGCAACAAGAACCAATTTCCCTACTTGAGTCTCTATTTGCCAATATGTACTGTGGAGATTGTTAGAGTTTTATAATTGCTATCCAGTAAAGATTGTCATCAATGACTGTTGGTTTGACTCATTCATTCTTTTGAATACAACTTTTTCCTTTCTAAAACATAAATTAAACATTATCTGACTTAGGCTTTTAAAATATATCCACCTGTTAACCTTCAAAGAGATTTGTAAAGCAACCAAATAAATTGTGTTAATTACTGAGTGAGAATCTTTAATCATTTGGCTATCTTTGATCCCAATAAATTATGGAATGCTTACACGCTGCCCTTTGCCAGGCTACAGGGATTGGCTTTAGCTAACAGCGCCACCTGTCTGCAAAAAAATCGACACCCAGAATGGCAAGCGACTGAAGGAAAACATATGATAGTATCAGCCAGAATACGGAAAAGTAGATTTGAAAAATAAATGTTACCACACCATTGTAAAATATGTGTCATTAATTTTGTTTAAAATCCTATTATGGAACAGAATGTCTGTTCCTAACACATTCAAGATGGCGTTAAAAGCCAACTGCCCTTCCTCAAATAACTTGATTTGATTTGATTTATCGTTACGTGTACCTAAGTAGAGTGAAAAGCTTTGCTTGCGAGCCTTACAGGCAGATCATAGTAAGCAAGGACATACAGATCATAGGGAGCTTGGACAGAGTGAGACACACAGAGTGAGGTTACAGCTGCACAGGAGTTACGCAGAGCAAGATCAACAATACCATGATTAACATAATTTGAAGTTAGAGAGTCCATTCTTCAGTCTAATAATGGCAGGGAAGAAGCTCAATTTGCCTCAATCCAATTGTTGCTGTGAACATATGATAGACTTCTGTCCTTCAAGTTAAACTGGAATGAAACTGTCATAGGTTTACAGTGGTTTAGATGTAGTGCATTGTTAGTGTGCAGATTTGTATTTGTGTTTCTTTGCCATGATTCATGCCTTATTCCAATTAAATGTGTGTCTGGCATGAATACATTGCTGTTTATCTCTAATGATTACCTTGATCCACTTTAAACTGAGGAATAGATTATGGATAAGTGTTTTCTTCTCCCACTTTCTGGCAGAGTCCCACTTTAAATTGATTTAATGGTCACACTGTCATAGCTGTAAAGCCCCTGAGTAGGGATGGAGTGATTTTTCACATGAGCAAGTGGTTGTCCACAGTGGCATTAGCTACAAATGAAACTATTTTGGAAATCTGCAAATGCAGATACGAGAGAAAAAGGTTAGCTGTTTCAATTCAAACACTTTCTTCAGGGTCTTATTGGTTCATCAAAAAAGAAACATTAATTTAATGGATTCTGAAGAGGAGTTGTTTGGACATGAAATCTTAATTCTGTACCTCTCTCCACAGATGCTGATAGACCTACTGACTTCCTCCAGCATTTTCTGTTTTTATTTTACGAATCCAGCATCAGCAGTACTTTGCGTTTTTACTAATTTTCTGGGTATTGTTCCTTTATGAATGTTGTCCAGTCCCTTTGGGTTTTGCTCCTTTGATGTGTTCACATGAACAAATTCAAAGTTAAATCTACACTTAAGCAAACGACTCAAAAATGTCAGTCAGAAATACACACATCACATGGAAAATTTTTAATAATAGGTGAGTAAATCTTGCATGAAGTTGCTGACGGCAAACTCACCACTTGCCTGGACTTGTTGCTTTCTTCATTGTTACTGTCTCTTTTTCTCACTTAACCTCTTTCACTTAACTATTTGCCTGTCAAAAGCTGACTAAGTACCCAATTGGCAACTTGATTCGCAGTCTCTCCTCTCCCAATTCCTCTCAACCTGTTCCCTGGTCTATCCCCAAACCTTTCAAGTCCCCTCTCATTGTAGAATAAAGTCTAAATTGCAATTGTCACTCTGGAAAACTTGTCCAACATGCTCTGCTGGATAAGCAGAAACTTACTCCAGTTAAATACTGAGAAGGTTGAAGACAATGTTTTTTGGTTCTCATTCCAAACTCGGCTTCCTAGTGATGAAAACAAAATATCATGGATGCTGTAAATCTGAAATTAAAACAGAGGATGTTGAAAAAACTCAGCATTTCTGGGAGCATCTGCCGAGAGAAAAACAGAATTGACATTTGAGTCTAAGAGGGACTCAAAGCTGGTGTCCATATTCAAATATACACGGGGACCCTCCCCCAATTGTCCCTGTGCTCTCTGATCTGCATTGGCACCCAGTCAAGGAACTTCTCGAAAAAATTCCCATCTTTATTTTTAAATCTTTGCATGGTCTTCCCCTCCCTACCTCCATAATCTCCTCCAGCATCACAACCCTACGAGATTCCTATCTATCCAATGAACCAGATGGATTCTTCCAAAAATTGACAATGGATTTGTGCCCATCATTAAACTCTTTATTCCAAATTTTTTACTGAATTTAAATTCTACTATCTGCCACGACAGGATCTGAACCTGGGTCCCCAGAACATTAACTGGGTTTCTGTACTAACAGTCCAATAATAATACGACTAAGGCTTTGCCCACTATACAATGTCCATAGATCCTTGAAAGCAGCAGGACAGATAGTAAGGTGGCTAAGAAAACAAATGGGATATTTGTCTTTATTAGTCAAGACATTGAATACAAGAGCAAGCAAGTTATAATGGATCTGTATACAACACTAATCAGGCCACAGCTGGAGTACTGCGTACAGTTCTGGTCACTACACTATAGGAAAGATGTGAATGCACTAGAGAGGGTGCAGAAATGATTCACCAGGATGTTTCCTGGACTGGAGTGATTGAGCTATGAAGAGGGATTAGATAGGCTGGGATATTTGTCCTTAAAGCAGATAAGACGGAGGGGGGAGCCTGATTGAGACGTACAGAGTTACGAGGGGCATAGATAGGGTAGATCAGGAAAAGCTTTTCCCCTTAGTAGACAGGTCAATAACCAAGAGCATGGTTTTCAGGTAAGTAGTGTGAGGCTTAGAGGATATTTGAGAGATTTATGGGTATCTGAAGCTCATCACATAAAAGGGTGTTAGAGGCGGAAACCCTCAAGACATATAAGAACGTTAGATGAGCACTTGAAACACCATAGTATAAGGGCCAAGTGCTGGAAAATGGGATTTGAATAGATAAATGTTTGATGAGCAGCAAGTACACAGGAAGCTGAAGGACCTTTTTGCACGATGTAAAAACTCGACAATTCTATGCTCGTGGAGCAGTACAGGTGTAGGGAGAGCATTTCAGACCTTGGACCCCAGACAACTGAAGGCAGATATGAATAGCCCAGGAAGAAGAATCAAGTACACTCAAAAAGAGCAGAGGTCAATGTCCTTTAGGGAAGCAAAATGCCATCCTTACCTGGTCTGGCCTACATGTGACTCCAGGCCCACAGTAATAAATACCGGCTTAGCCAGCGATGCCCTCATCCCATAAATAATGCCTCCAAACTCCCTCTCGTCCTCTGTATTCCCAAGGGTCCGACTGTTGAACCTTGTACTCCCTTGTCTTGTTCATCTTCCCAAAAACCATCACTTCATACTTTTCAAGATTAAATTCCATTTGCCACTGATCAGGCCATCTCACCAGCCAATCTACATTACTTCACTTTGCTTATTTCCCTTAGGAAATTCCTCAAAACAGATTTTCAGTCCTCCAATCAACCCCCACCACCTCCCCCCATCCCACCCCCCACCCCCAAACATCCCAGTATGTCCGAGAGGTCAAATTCGAGGTTGTGAGTTGCAATTCCTCCGGTTATTATGGAGAGGTGACAGGTCAGTCTGAACCTCTACCAGGACAGCTCTGTGTCAGTGGATTAATACCACTTAACAACACTGGGGGAGCCAGCGAGCCCAATGTGCTTTTATTGGCAAGCTCAAACCTGTTTTGGATGTTTGTGTGTGAAACTGGCATAGCTATAGGTTGGCAATTATAACTGAGCCACTACTGGATACGGGGGATGGGAACAACCAGCAAGACATGTGGCTAAGCTGAAATAGTGCATGGCAGTTTCAAACCTGACTGTGCTCATGCTCCTGTAAAGGATAGTGACTCTGCCTCTCAGGCACCAGCAGCTAAACCGTGAGTGAGGGAGGAAAAGGAACTATTGAGTGAAAGAGTAGGAGAGTGCGGTTTTGAACAGAGACACTGTTGAGTGAGTCAATGAGGTGGGGTTTAGTTGTGAGTGTGTGTAGAATGCAGTGGAGAGAGGCTGATGCAATGCATCTGCAGGATTCACTGAGTATTCCATGCCTTGGAAATACAGAGAGCTTGGTTGAAACATACATGACATCATTGATTGTTTACCAAATGCATTAAAGATTTTAACTTTCATAAAATGTACTACTGTTTTATAGGCTGATCCACAATGTAGAAACCTAATTGTTACTGTGCTGCTTTGTTGCTGTTTTGATTTTGCAGACCACAGGTTTCTAGGATGAATGCGAGCTGCTGATAGAGACTGAGATGGTTCAGGTTGAGGGAGTTACAATGGTGATGGTCGGTCATTCCCTGAAAGTCACAAGCTCCTAGTACCAGACAAGCTCCTTAAGGCCTTTCATCCAAAGTACACCTAGGGGCTGGAAACTATGTAGAACTTCTTGCACTGTGCACCTGATAACAAAATGTACACTATTAATATCAAGAGAATTCAGATTGTAAGAAGTGCCTCAGAGTGGAAAACACTGTGCAAAATTTAATTCAAATACACTTCTGGAATTTTAAATTTGAAATTATTTGCCCTTGGGTTGCATACTTGTCTTGGAAAGTACATTGTAAATACTAAGCACTTAATTGTTGTAAATAGTTGGCAGTACAGAATTTAAACATTGCTAAAGGAGACTAAAAGTTGACGCTCTCTCGCACTCATGGGAACTAGGATGAAGGAAACAGGCTTGAAAAAAAGGACATGATGTCTCTTTTGCCATATCTGTTATTTGAATCCTATTTCTGATAAGTACAAGATGAAAAGCTTCTGATCGCCTTCTAGCAATGTTAAGAATAGATTGAGGTAACTATGAGTCAAGAATGTTGCATAAAGCAAGTTAAAGTCTTATTGCACTTTCTATAATTTTAATGTTACAAAAATTTACATTGTAAAAATTTTATGAATAAATTTTTCAGAAAAAGAAAGCTCCGGTCAAGTTCCAATCATGCGATCTGGGAGGAGGCAAGTTTCTTTATAAACAACATTAACCCAGATCTGCTCTGCTTTCACGATCTCCTGAAGTTGCAGGCCTTTTACCTTCAGTAAGGTATTCATACTTGATGAGGTGATACTTATGAACATAAGAACAAGATGTGGAGACCTGAAGGATTCAATAGACATTTATTACAGCATCTGGCATCTGCATGTTACAATCACAAACACTTGCATGTCTGGGATAAAGCAGCATAATTCAGATGTAAACTGCAGTACAATTCCCTCTGTGCATAATTCTGCAAGAAGACACAGTAAAATGGAAACTGAGAATTTTATACCTTCAGGCCCATGCAATGATTTTATGGGAATGTATATTTTTGTAATATTGGAGAGTTGAGGACTATGAGGAGCCAGCACACAAGTAGAGTCGAGGCCTGGGACAGATTGGTCATGAGACCTTAAAGGGCTGAATGGCCCACTCCTGCTTCTATTTCTTCTATTCTGATGCTCCTTTAAGGTGTTCAATATTCATCTCTGTTTCTTGCATCCTAGTTTGGATGAGTGCAAGGTGAAAAGTTTCAATTCAGTGACCCTTCGGGCTCAAAACTTTCAATCTGTTTCTCTCGCCACAGCTGCTGCCAGACCTGCTGAGTTTCTCCAGGAATTTCTGTCTTTGTTTGAGAATTCCAGCATCCCGCAGATCTTTGTTTTATTCTCGTGTTGAAATTTACGTGATCGCTGTGAGACGTCACTGAGGGCTGGGCTCGAGTCTGGAGTTGACTCCAGGACGCCACACTCGATCTGAGGCTACACAAATGCACATTGTTGTTATAGCCCAGGCACCGGGAGGGGGCGGTGCGATGGCGTCACGGGGAGGTGGGCGTCATGGTGTGGCGAGTGCGCTGACGTCATAGAGAGACCGGCGCGTCGACGTTGGGAGAAGGCGGGGTCTGCGTGATGACGTTGAACGTAGTGCCTCGACGTGAGGCCGGCCCAGTCACGTGCTCCCCCACGCAGCGGGATGGAATGGCCCGCTACTGGGGCCGTCTCTCAGGTCGTGCTGCCTGGGGACGTGCTGACCTTCCCTCCCAACTCCAGTGACAGAGTCCTGTGTGGGCCTGGCCTGAGGCGACAGGGCTGTGGGCAGCTGTCCGGACATGCTCTGGTGGCCTGCAAGTCCGGCGTGCTCCGGCACAAGGAGCCCTCCGTCTACTGGGTGGAGTCGCAGCAGAAGCGGGTGAGGGAGGCCGGACATCTCTCTTCCCCAACACTCACTATCGCGGTGTCTGGATTGGATGGTGCCAGGCCTAGGATAGGCTCCGAAGTAGGGGATACTGGAGGTCCCTGTGGATTATGGGATCCTGGAGGAGTATGAGTCCGGGGCAGTGGAGGTCCAGGCAGTAATGGGCTATCGGCTGGGTATTGTGGAGGACTTTAGGGGAAAGGGGATACGTTTTTCCGGGGGTGGAGGTGTAGTGGAAGCCCTGAGGAGTATGGGCATTAGGGGCTGGTGGTGAGGTGGGGTACAGAGGTCACAGGTGTAGGGGGACTGGGTACTGGAGCTTGTGGGGTATGGGAACTGGTGGTGTGGTGCTGGAGGACGTGGGGTGGGGGGAACAAAAACAAAAATTGCTGTAAAAGCTCAGCGGGTCTGGCAGCATCTGTGGAGAGAAATCGGAGTTAACGTTTCAAGTCGTGTGAACCTCCGACAGCGACAGCATCCGCAGTTCTCTTGGTTTTTATGGTGTGGAGGGGGATGAACTGGGGCTAGGGATTGAGGAGAGAGCACTATAGTAAATGCATCAATGAAACTTGAGTTCCTCTTTAATGAGTCGTGGCACTTTTATGAACTAATGTGCTTAAGATGTAATACCCATTCCATGGTTTAGGAAGAGAAAATCAACTTCTTATCCTTTGAGCAGTGCTGGAAGTGCAATTAGGTGCATACTGATTGAAGTCCAAATTAAATTCAGCTATTTTATATTCCATCCTGAACCCATTTGTTTGTTTTCTGGTTAGCAAATTGGTTAAGACATGAAAATTCATTCTGATATACAAGTCTCCACATCAAATTACTGAGAAATTTGTGCAAGTTAGGAGATGGAGTTTGGTCACTTCCCACATTTGTATGTTGAAGTATGTGGGAAGTGCTACTGAAGTTTACAGAAACAGAAATTGCTAGAAAAACTCAAGGTCTGGCAGCATCTATGGAGAGAAAGTAGAGTTAATGTATCAGGTCCAGTAGCCCTTCTGCAGAACCAAAGTTGAGTCAACTTATTGGCACAGAAGAACTATTTGAATAACTGCTGTTTTCACTTAAATTCTTGGTAAATTTTGATTTTATGATGGCTGTTGTGGTTCAAAAGCTCCTGAGGGTAACGAGGATATACCTGCCTTAAATAGAATGTGCCTGATACCCGGAGAACTCTGAACAAACTGGTGATTTTAAGCAGAGATTTCCATTGTTGCCTATTTATTTGCTGCTTGGAGTACATTTAAGAAATTCAGCTGCATTTTTTTCCAGAATTTGTAACTATAACTCGTAATGTACTCTACATTACATTATATCGGAGAAGAATTTACAAGTGTCCTTCTGCATTTTTTCAGTATGTGCCAGCTAAAGGAGAATACGTGATAGGAATTGTGACTGTGAAGTCTGGTGATATATTCAAAGTTGATGTTGGAGGAAGTGAGCAAGCCTCGTTGTCATATTTAGCATTTGAAGGAGCTACCAAGCGAAATCGACCAAATGTCCAAGTAAGAATTTTTTGTAAAGTTTTAATCTTAAACTAATGCTTAAGATGCAGAGTAGTTTAGTATTCTGTGTAATTGTGATAGTTCTTCAGTGGTGTTGGTTTGGCTTGATGCATGATCAAATTCCCAATCCATTTTAATCCTTCTAAGGCTGATGACCTAACAACTGCAACAAGGTGACCAGGATCACGACTATCAACAATTTTAGGAAAGTTTGTTTTTTAGAATTTTTAACCATGTACATAAATTTTACCAAATACACATACAATAGCAAAAAGGCCAAAATCTGGGCATCTGAATGCAGAGCCATAAGATTTGACTTGTCTACACTAATAATTTCCCTGTTACAGGAGTTGGTGCGATCAAGATTCATCGTGTAATGTCTATATAGAAATAAGACCAACTAATAATGGTACATTTTGTGCTAACAATTCAATTTTGTACCTATTAATATATGCAGACCTTGAGCTGTTTCAAAAGTTAAGTCCTCAGTTGGATAAACCAGCTATATCCTTGCCTTCTGAGAATTTCAGGTTTGTGGAATTTGTCAAGGTGTATTAGTAGCTTTCTTGGAGTTGGAATTATTAATGTCCATAAGCAAGAGAAGTTTCAGATCTGAGAGGATGCTGCTTATGTGCTGTCTCTCGCCATTAATTTGAACATCGTGTATGTCAGATATCAATCGTGTTTAGTGACCACAAAACCTTCAGTCACTGAAGAGTCAGTATTTATTGACATTAATTGCTGTTGGCCTCCTGGCAGCGGAGCAATGGCTGTCACTCTCCTCTGTTTGCTATGGGATCTTCAGAGCACCTCTGAGGCCTGTGCTAGTCAGTCAGTGTTCTGGTGCTGAGGGACCCTATGCAACATTGAGTTAACTGGACAAACAGGATATGATCTCTGGTTTTGCTGCTGAGCTTGTGCAGTGACCATTGCCTACACCATGAAGGACAACGTTTCCACTATATTGCCAAAACTTCAAACTTACCCTCATTCAGACCTCTGAATAGAATCAAGTTATCCATTTTAAAGGTCTGGAGGCCCCCCCTCCTATTCTGTATTGATTAGATAAAACTGGATTCTATCTCTTCCACTCCCTACCCTGCTCCAAATTTCTCACCTCCTTGGTGCCCTACACACCCTTAATGTGTGTCCTGCCCTATTATAACAACAATTGAAAGAGATTGCTGCTGGAAATTTTCACTGTCTCTCCATTATTTGTATGGTTTTTGCCTTCTTGTTTTTATCTTTCTCGCAATTTCAACCCTTTCTAAATCTAGAGGCATCTGTGGCCTGTTCTGATTTCCATCCAATCATTGTACATATTAATAGCACTCCGTAACGTGTTCCTAAGGAGTCAAATCACTTAAGTATATTTGAATGCTTCTTCATCCATTCCCACATTTCTCTGGTGATACCTGAACCAATCTATAAGTAGCGCAAAGATGCTCAGCACGAGCTGGGGATTTTCCTCCAATTATTTGTACATAAATTCTACTGATCAATTCTTAGCACATCCCAAACTCCGTTTATTAACTCTTCCAGTTTAATATTAAGGTATAGTGCAAAAGGAGGAAGAGGTAAATTGCTCTTAACTGTAAAAGCTCAGGCTGACAAAACAGCCCTAATATCATTTCTGATGAAGGGTTTAGGCCCGAAACGTCAAGTTTTCCTGCTCCTATGATGCTGCTTGACCTGCTGTGTTCATCCAGCCCCATGCTTGTTGTCTCGGATTCTCCAGCATCTGCAGTACCTTTTATCTCTAGCCCTAATATCCTGATTGATTAAATGTGGGTAAGATTTCTTCAGGAAAATCTCACCTCTGAATATTGAAGTGGGCAGTCAGTGGGTTTAAAAGGGCTTTAACTCAGTCAAAGGGTCACATCTGATGCTGATATCTCTGACTCTCTCTGGTCATTCTAGACTGTGGTGTGATTAGAGTGGGGGCTACTGCAAATGCTATTCTGGTCCACCCAAAGTTGGGTTGCAACGCTGTAATCACTAATTGTGATGGCAGCAACTATAGCACGCTGCTTTCCCAACATTGCAGGTTTCTTCCTAACGGAGGTCATGCTACTTTGCAGTGCATCATGCACGTCTGCTAACTTCTGTTTTACTTGTTCTCTTGTGTCAGCACATTATTGTGTTCCTCAGCTACCTCCAGTTTGTGCTGTCATCCTGCAAAGCACACAAGGGCCTGCCTTTGCACAGATGCTGTAGAGGCTGCTCACTTATGTAAAATATCTAACTGCATTTGTTGGTGTAGCTGTTCTCACTGCATTTGTATCATATCATCATCGGAGCACAATGATGCTGCGTACTTGAGTCTAAGCGCTTTATCTGCTTGCCAGGACCACCTCCTGGGTAAACAATACTATTTCCTTAAGATGTTTTCCATTTCCCTATATTTAATGCTGTTTTATCTTCTCATGTCTCCAGTAATTTCTTTCAGTTAACTTTTCACGCCATTACTTGCACATTTAAGGGATACTATGGATAATTTCATCTTTCTCCCTCTAAAGATCACCTTTTGTAGGAAATATCGCTAGCTGTGTAACAGCATTCCCACAATACATGAGTTTTACTCAAATGCATCTGGTTTACAATTGGTCAGTCCTTGTTTGGGTGTCCATTTGTTGGATCCTGAAATTTAATTTTAAATCATGAGACTTAGGGTGCAAGTAGTTACAGGATGGGATCATTCCAGGTACAAGTATGTTTAGAAACTGTACACTAATTTTATTAAAACAAGTACAACAGAAGTGACACTTAACCAAGCATTAGACAATGGAATACTGATGCTTGGTTAGAGGGCATGCTGTTTTCCCTTTCTGCACACCCAACTATTTAAGTAGGCCTTACTAACTTGTTCTAAACTACAGCATAGCATGACCGGAGATGCCTCTCAACTCTGATAAGGCATAGTGATCAATTTCTTAATAGGCTTAGTGATGCATCCATAGTTCACTGTCCATTAGATAAGTAGTGAATGCTCAATTTGTTTCCTTTCTTCAAAGGAATAATCGTCACTTCCACTAACTACTGATTAGAAAATATCTAAAATACCAATCAACCTGTTCAAGAATTTTATTACGCGTTTGAAGTAAGGGGCCTGAGCCCAGGCCTCTTTCCTCAGAAATAGGAGCACTGTCAATTCATTCAAAAACCCTAAACATTTTTTGTGTCCATGGACAACCATATTGACATGCTTCTGAATGCTGATATTGCCCTTGGATGGTTCAAACCACCAACCTGTTGATAGTGAAACACACTGACCGATTGTGCCACAGAGGCTGATCTGATTAGTCTTTTAGCTTGTGATTTATAAGTGGGGTAATCCTAACTCATATGGTTTTACCTGTCAGTTTGTCAAATTTTGTAGCTTACCATTAAACATCTTTGCCCATTTATTTAGGATAGGGAACTGTAAGCTACTGTGTCCTAGTGATTGATTCTGTGAGCTCATTGTCTCAGTTTTTGCTTAACTGGAAGAGTTCCTCATTAACGCAAACTCCTTATCAGTGAATGCTTGTTTTAGAGGTCAACTGCTAGGTAGTGGTTTTCTGTGGTCGCGGTCACCTAGAATGAGTGTCTTAATTTTTAAAATGGATGTAGTAGAAAAATGGCATGTAACCTTGAATATATAACTCTAATTAAACAAAATGTTGCAAAGTTCTAATACGAACAAATTTAAGACTTAAAAGTATAGGTGCATAATGAACAGTACATAAAGTGAGGTGATGCGATATCCTTATACATTGAGTCCCTGTGTAGTCTTAAGTGATTGAATTAAAAAGGTCACAAACTTAAACGTTGTTACAAAGTTATGTTTAGTCAAATTGTCTCTTCTAAACAACGCTAATGTAGAACAGCAGCTATTTTTTTTCCTCACTTCCTGCAGTAGATCTCTTCTAGCCTTCCTTTGTTGACTAGAGCCTTCTGATCAGTATTGAGTTGGGAGAATGTGAGCCTGTTCAACCTCGGAGGTTGAAAGTTCTTGCATTGTAGCTGTGTGAAATTTTGTTTTCTTTCTTTGTCAAGTGAAGCTAAGTGAAGTCACATGGTATTAAGGTAGGAAAGTCTGTTTTGGTTACAGTTGGGCAGAATTATATATTGTTACATTAGTTGAAAATACTTTGACCAGACGAAACTGAACTCATTGTGAAATAGCAAACTCCCTACTACTCCTACAATAATGTCATGTTCTGCTTCAAATTTTAAATACTGTCAAATGGTGGGGGGGCGGGGAAGCAAAGCTGAGGTAGCTAGAGGTGGTGATTGTGGCTCGACTATACCTATTTAATTGTGAGGGAGTCTTAAGAATTGATACAAAGAAGTTACAATGTGAGAACTAGAAATAAGGGCTCAGATGCTGCGGACAAAGTGAACGGAGAGGAGCTGATTTGTTTTCTGTGTGTTTTGATTTAATGTTGGCAATAACATCAAAAAAGTCATGATCACAACTATTAACTATAAATAATGGACATGCATATTTTAAATTTAAAAATTTTTCAAAAGAAATCTTTCCTTTTTGTTATCCTAGGTTGGAGATCTTGTTTTTGCACAGTTCGTTGTGGCCAATAAAGATATGGAACCAGAACTAGTTTGCATTGACAGCTGCGGCCGATCTAATGGGATGGGAGTGATTGGACCAGATGGATTATTATTTAAAGTTTCACTGAGTATTGCACGCAAGTAAGTCATGAATTTGTCAAGACTCTGAGCACTTTACTGCCAGTGAATTGTCTTAATTACATTTTTAATTGTGAATTTCAGGTTCCTTTCTCCAAACTGTGAAGTCATGAAGAATCTTGGGGAATTGTATCCATTTGAAATTGTGGTTGGAATGAATGGACGGATATGGGTAAAAGCCAGAACACTGAAGCATACTTTATTAGTAGCTAATGTATTGGAGAGCTGTGGGAACATGACTGCAGAACAAAGGAGACATGTCTTCAAAAAACTGTCGGAAAATGTGCCATAAATCGAAGACTCATCGGATTTCAGTATGAGTGTTTTTGAAGTCGGAAAAACGGGTTCTACCTGTCCATTGGAGAAACAAGTAGCACTGGAACAAAAATGGTCTCGATTATAAAATGAACAGTTTGCCTCATGACTTTTTTGTAACTAATAAATGTTTTTGATTATTAAATATCTTGTAATTCTGCATGTAAATTTTAAATATTAAGCAAGGGCAAATATTAAACATCAAAATATTTCAAATACATAAACGTGTTCTTGCAGCATAACAGTCTGTTTTACTGTCTGCCTCCATACAATAACTTGAAAAAATTAGGAAATTCATTATGGGGGCTTTAGTAAATTAAGCTTATGCACTGCCTTACTGTAATTTAAAACTCTGTATCTGAATTTGGAGAAAAAATCAAAGTTGAGGTTTTATGTTTTGGACTAATTTTTCTACTTTCATCAGTTTCAATTCTGTCAGTTTAAAATGCATTTTTTTGATAATCTGCCAAAAATAGTTAGTGTCACGCAGCACAGAAAGAGTCTCTTTGGTTGAACTCGTCCAAGCCAACCAAGTTTCCCAACTAAACTAATCCTCTTTGCCTGTGTTAGGCAATACTGAGGGATACAAGCCAATGCATTTACCTGTCCAAATGTTTTTTAAATGTTGTAACTGTACCTGTTTCATTCCACATATGAACCACCCTCTATGTGGAAGACATTGCCCCGTAGGTCCACTTCAAATCTATCTCCTCCCACCTTAAAAATAATCCCCATAGTTTTGAATTTACCTACTCTGGGGAAAGGACCTGTTGCTATTCACCTTAGCTATGCTACAGCAAAGCCTATCCAGTCTCACCTTATAACTCAAACCCTCCACTCTGGTGGGACAGGTTTATGAGGCCGAATGTCCTATATCTTACATTCCTGTCACAGTAAACTATCCTTAATTCTCAATTTCCAATTGTAGTGAAGAGAAGTCAGCTACTTTAGAAAGGATGTTAATGTTACAGACAGTAGAGGAAATTTACTAGAATGGTGTTAGGAATCAGAGATGTGAGAAACAGGCTTATTCTCCTGGGAACAGTGAAAATTGAGAGGGCTTAATTGCTGCTCATTTACTTTTTCTACTGGAAGGGATGTCAGTGATGAGAGAACATGAACTTTAGGGTGATTATCAAGAGCCAATAGCAAGCAATATCATGGATGTGCAAGCTCAATGAAAGCTAGCATTATGATCAGCTATTAGGGAAAACAAATTGAACGTTGGCCATTATTTCAAAGGGAAGGGAATGTAAAAATAACTATACAAGACAGTAGTCAGGCCATAGTTGGAATACTGTGGACCGTTTTGATTTCCTTCTCAATGGAAAGGTATTACTGGCATTGCACTGAATCCTCCACTATCAACATCCTGGGAGTTATCGTTGAGCAGAAACTCATTTGCACTCACCATGTCGATACGGTCGCTATGAGCAAGGTCGGAGGCTTGGAATACTACAGCTAGTAACTCATCACTTGATTCTGAAACCTGTCCGCTATCTACAAGGCACAATTCATTCTTTCAAAGCATTGTTTTATCATTTAGGTATGTGGGAATGACGTGGTCAATGCTCTGAAGTTTTCAGTACAAATAAAACTTCTGGAAAATATTTGATAGCACTTCTACTTGTTACATTGGCATGCTTTAGTCAAAATTGTTTGACCTTATTTGTTCATGCATGTCAGTCACCTTATCTGGTTTGCCTGTTATTTTTGTTAAAAGTGTCCATCTAGCAGGTCTCATTAACTTTCAGCTCCACGTTGTTTTCCCATTCATTTCATGACAGCTCAGGCACTTGAATGGTGCATTTCTCTTCCAAGGTATTGCCTAACTTCATTGAAGTGTAATTTTAAAATCTCAGGAATCTGCTTGTGGACTTCAAGAAATGTCTTGAGTTGTGAGGTTGGAATTGCAGAAAATCTGGTGCCCAAAATGCACATTTAGGGCTTATAGACATGTTGGTAATATTTAGAAAAATAAGCTACCTCTTCAGTGCATATTACTTGAAAGCTCACTAAGGCAAGAGGTTTGTTCCTTCTTGCTTATCTCAAAGCTGAAATAGTTAACTGTAGCATCTTGTATTTACGATATGGTCTTCATCTCCCATATCAGCATTAAGGAGTAAACTAGTAACAATTCAATTCTGCGAATTTGAAAACAAATACTGTAAACACTGCATCCATAATAGACAAAGTAGCATTTCAGGGTTGTGAAGAAATGCTGATATGAACAAATGATTTAGAAGCATCAGCAGGCAATCTGGCTCCTCAAGCCAGCTCTGCCATTGGCTAATATCAAAGCTGAGCTGAATTTGGCCTTAATCTGTCTGTCAACTGTGCCCTTTGACTCCCATTTGATCAGGAAGCTATAGCTCAGCCTGGAAATATTCAATGACCCTTACTCTGCTGCTGTCTGGGAAAAGAAAGTTGCACAGACTTGTGATTCTCAGAAAAATATTGCTCATCGGATGAACAGCATTTAAAAATAACAAACACGGGAAACCCTTCCCCCACCTTGTGTATTCCAACTTCCCTTCGCGTAGGCTTTTTAAATTCTGAGGAGCTGGTGACAGTGTGGTAATATCACTGGAGTTGTGATTACAAATACCAGGCTGATGTTTGGGGGCAGGGGCCATGGGTTTAAATCCTGCCATGTTAAATGGTGAAATTTGAATTAAATAAAATGTCTGGAATAAAAGGCAGTTGAATGGCAGCCCTCAATCATTTTAAAAAATAACATCTGGATCACTAAAGACCTCTAAGGAGGGAAATCTGTTATCTTTTCCTGGTTTAGCCTAAATGTGACTCCAGATCAACAGCAATGTGCTTGAATCTTAGGTGCATGGTGGCTCAGTGGTTAGCATTGCTGCCTCACAGCGCCTGGGGCCTGGGTTTGATTCCACCCTCAGGCGACTGTTTGTGTGGAGTTTGCACATTCTCTTTGTATCTGTGTGAGTTTCCTCTGGGTGCTCTGGTTTCCCCCCACAGTCCAAAGATGTGCAGGCTCAGTGGATTGGCCATGCTAAATTGTCCATAGTGTTCAGGGATGTGTAGATTTAAGGGGATGGGTCGAGGTGGGATGCCTTGAGGGTCAGTGTGGACTTGTTGGGCCAAAGGGGCCTGTTTCCACACAGTAGGGATTCTAAGTCTATGCTCTGGGTAATCAGAGATGGGCAAGAAATGTTAGTCTAGCCTGTGACACCCACATCTCTCAAATGTTTCTTTTGTAAATTTGCAGCTAATTCAAGGTTCAATGATTGGGCCAGGACCAGAAATACAGATTTGTACTCTTATTTCCACAGATGTTGGCTGACTAGAAATGTTAACTTTGATTTGTGCCTACCAATGCTGCCAGACCTTCTGAGCTTTTCCAGCAAATTCTATGTTTGACACTGTCATTTCATACCAGTTCAGTGTATCGTATGAATGTCGATCTAAATTGGAAATTTAGTACCCTGTAAAGATTAGAGGCAAATGGGACAGTAATTAATTTGCATGGTTGCCCCATTACACTTGCTGAGTGGATTTCCTTTAGTGTAAAATGAATGTCGGAGCTGGATTTTATGCTTCTTTGCTGACAGGTTTGAAGTGGGGTCATGTAAAATCCTACCGCCTACCAAATTTCGATGGGGAGAACGTGCAGGGGAGGTATCAGGTGGTTTGTTTGCCTTTGGCCTATTGAAGCCTGTAAGTAGCTAATTAATGGCCAATTAATGGTTTCATATCTGTGGTTGGAGAAGGCCTATACAGGCTGGAACATCAGAAGCTTCATCTGGCTAGAGTTGAGCAAGGACAAAGGAACTAGTTTTCAATTGGATGTTGCCCCACCCTAATCATTCCCTGCCATATAACTTTCACCTATCACTCTACTTGTTGATACACATGACCTTGGATTTATTGGGCACCTCAGCAAGGTAGGACTGACTGACGGACAGACCGACCGACCAACGCTGCAGGAACTACAGAACTGCCAAGCATCTGATTGACCAGCAGCTTCTTAAGGCTCCCGGCATTGGGGATAGCTGTTGCAATCATGGATGAGCTACCCTGCAGTGCATCTTGTAGACACACTGCTCCTACTGAGTGTCAGTGGTGGAGGGAATGGATGTTGTGGATGCAGTGCCATCATGTGGGCTGCTTTATCCTGGATGGTGTCAATCTTCTTAAATGTAGTTGGGGCTGCACTCATCCAGGCAAGTGGGGAGTATTCAATCACACTCCTGACTTGTGCCTTGTAGATAGTGGACGGGCTTTGGGGAATCAAGAGGTGAGTAACTTGCCACACTATTCCTAGCCTCTGACCTGCTGTTGTAGCCACTTTATTTATGTGGTGAGTCCAGTTGAGTTTCTAATCAATCATAACTCCCAGGAGGTTGACAGTTGGGGATTCAGTGAAGGGAACAACATTGAATGTCAAGGGGCAGTGGTTAGATTGTCTCTTGTTGTTGATGGTCATGGCCTGGCATTTCTATGGCACGAATGTTACTTGCCACTTGCCAACCCAAGCCTGGATATTGTCCAGATCTTGTTGCATTTGGACACGGACTGCTTCAATGTCTGAGGAGTCGCGAATTGTACTGAACATTGTGGAATTGTTGGCATCCACTTATGACCTTATGCTGGAGGGAAGGTCATGGTTGGGCCTAGGACACTACCCTGAGGAACTCCTGCAGAGATGCCCTGGAGCTGAGACGACTGACCGCACGACCATTTCCTACGTGTCAGGTAAGACTCTAGCCACCGGAGAGTTTTCCCTCAATACCCATTGATTCCAGTTTTGCTAGGGCTCTTTGATGCCACACTCGGTCGAATGCAGCCTTGATATCAAGGGCTTGTCACTCTCACATTACCATTGGAATTCAGCTCTTTCGACCATGTTTGAGGCTGTAATGAGATCAGCAGCTGAGTGGCCCTGGCCTGGGGGTCGCTGAGCACTTTATTGCTGAATTGGTGCTGTTTGATAGCACTGTTGATGACACCTTCCATCACTTTACTGATAATCAACAGCAGACTGATGGGGCAGTAATTGGCCGGGTTGGATTTGTCCTGCTTTTTATGAATGGGACATTACTTGAGCAATTTTCCACATTGTCGGGTAAATGCCAGTGTTGTCACTGTACTGGAACAGCTTGGCTAGGGAACTGGCAAGTTCTGGAGCACAAGTCTTCAGTACTATTGCCAGAATGTTGTCAGGGCCCTTGGCATTTGCAGTATCCAGTGCCTCCAGCTGTTTCTTGATATCACGTGGAGTGAATCGAATTGGCTGAAGACTGGTATCTGTAATTCTGGGGACCACTGGAGGAGGGCGAGATGGATCATCCACTCAGCATGTCTGGCTGAAGATGGCTGCAAAAGCTTCATCCTTAACTTTTGCACTGATATGCTGGGCTCTTCCATCATTGAGGATGGGGATATATGTGGAGACTTCTCCTCAAATGAATTGATTAATTGTCCGCCACCATTCACGACTGGATGTGGCAGGACTGCAGAGCTTAGATCTGATCTGTTGGTTGTGGCATCATTTAGCTCTGTCTATCACTTGCTGCTTGTGCTGTTGGCATGCAAGTAGTCCTGTTTGGTGGCTTCACCAGGTTGACACCTCATCTTCAGGTATGCCTGGTGCTGCCCCTGGTGTGCCCTCTGCACTCTCCATTGAATTGGGATTGATCCCCTGGCTTGATGGTAATGGTTGAGTGGGGGATTTGCTGGACCATAAGGTTACAGATTCTGCTGGAGTACAATTCTGTTGCTGTTGATGGCCCGTAGCGTCTTATGGATGCCCAGTCTTGAGTTGATAGATCTGAGCGTAGTCTGTCCCATTTAGCACAGTGATAGTGCCACACAACATCCTCCGTGCTACTTCCAAGTATTGTTCAACAAGAAGGAGTATTGATTCATCAGTTGAAGGAGGATGGTACGTGGTAATCAGCAGGAGGTTTCCTTGCCCATGTTTAACTTTAAGCCATGAGATTTCATGAGGTATGAAGTCAATGTTGAAGACTCCTAGACCAAATCCCTCCCAAATGTATACCACTGTGCTACCACCTCTGCTGGGTCTACCCTGTCAGTGGGGCAGGACATATCCTGGGATGGTGATAGTGATGTCTACAACAATGTCTGTAAGGTGTGATTCCGTGAGTATGACTCTGTCAGGCTGTTGCTTAACTAGTCTGTGAGACAGCTCTCCCAATTTTTCTCTAGCCCCCAGATGTTAGTGAGGAGGATTTTTCAGGGTCTACAGGGCTGTTTCTGCCGTTGTCTTTTCCGGTGCGTAGGTCGATGCCTGGGTTTCATTTCTTTGAGACTTTGTAGCAATTGGTACAACTGTATGGCTTACTAAGCTATTTCAGATGGCAATTGAGAGTCAACCACATTGCTGTGGGTCTGGAGTCACATGTAGGCCAGACCAGGCGAGGATGGCAGATTTCCTTCCCTAAAGGACATTAGTAAACCAAGTGGGTTTTTCCCACAATTGACATTGGTTTCATGGTCATCAGTAGATTCTTAATTCTAGATTTTTTTTTTATTGAATTCAAATTCCACCATCTGCTGTGGCAGGATTTGAACCTGTGTCCTTAGAACATTATCTGGGTCTCTTGATTAATTGTCCAGCAATAATACCACTAGGCCATCGCCTTCCCTTTGTCTATCACTTGCTATCACTTATCAACATCCTGGGGGTTACCATTGACCATAAACTGAACTGCACTAGTCTCTAGGCTATTAGACCAGGGCAGAGGCTAAGAATCTAGCAGTGAATCATTTTCTGACTCCCCACAGGCTGTCCACCATCTACCGGCACAAGTCAGGAGTGTGGTGGAATACTCCCCATTTGTCTGGGTGAGCACAGCCTCAACAACACTCAAGAAGCTTGACACCATCCAGGACAAAACAACCTGGTTGATTGGCACCACATCCAGAAACATATAGACCCTACACCACCAATGTTCAGTAGTACACTATCGATAAATGCACTGAAGAAATTTACCAAGGCTCCTTATTACCTTCCAAACCCATGATCACTACCATCTGGAAGGACATGTGCAGCAGGTACATGGAAAACACAACCCCTTGCAACTTCCCTTCAAAGCCATCAAACTCACCACCCTAGATAACAAGCGTGGAGCTGGATGAACACAGCAGGTCAAGCAGCATCATAGGAGCAGGAAAACTTGACGTTTCGGACCTAGACCCTTCATCAGAAATTTCTGATTAATTGCTATCTGAAAGATAGGTAATGGGAAAAAAATACCATCTTTTAAAAATAAAATTTAAACTGTATTAATTTTAGATCCAAGCCCATACAGATTCCAAAATAAAATCCTATATCCAGCAAGGGAGAGATTAGAAGACAGCTAGAACAACATACCCAAATATCCAGACCTGATAAAAATCTAATGTGAGAGTCTTCATTCTGAAGTACTATACCATTTCTATATAAGATTTTGAGAAACTCATTACTCACTGTTGCTCTCTTCTCAGCGATCATTAGCCTTGCTCGTCACTGAACCATAGCTCGGTATTAAGGGAGAACTATACATTTTGGACTTATGGAGTTAATCACTACTACATGATCAGCCATTTCTCATTTGAACCAGATATCATCTTCCCTTGGGGAGATTATAAGATCCTGGAATTCTCCAGCCCACGGATGCTCAAATGTTCAGTCTCTTCAAAACGGAGGCTAATAGATTTTTGGATTCTACACGAATTGAGGGATATGGGAATGGTACAGGAAAATAGTGTTGAAATCAAATGTCAGTCATGACATTAAGCTGCAGAGCAGGGGCTCCTGTGGTGCAGTTGCAGTGTTCCTACCTTTGAGCCAGAAGGCCTGGCTTCAAGTCCCAAATGCTCTGGGGTGTATCATAGCACATCTAGGCAGGTTGATTAGGAAATAAACTGCAGAGCAGATTCAGGCAGTTGTATGTCCTGCACCTGTTTAAGTTCTTATACGGTCATTCAGTTGTGTTTAGTTACTTTTGTAGCTGATGCATATTTTGCACATTACAATAAAGAACAAGTTTCATGAAGAGGAATCTGATTAGTCAGTCAAAAGGGAGTTGGATCATTATCTGAAAAGGGAAAACAAGAAATTCAGGGACAGCCAAGGGGCGAAGGCAGGGACATGGAGTTGAGAATTATCAGTTCAACCATGATATAATAGAATGGTGGAAAAGATGGGGCTGAATAGCCTACTTGTGCTCCTGTATCTAATAGTCTGGACTAACAGAAGAGTTATGCCACAGATATATAAAGTAACCTCAATTATATTGTATTTTAACAACCTTAAACATCTTTGACTAAGACAAGGGCATACAATTGAAATGAAAGTAGAACATTTTAGAGATGTTTATATCATCACTGTTGCTACCTGACCTGCTGAGATCTTGGATCACTTGCTGCTTTTAGGCCAGATTACCAGTCTCAGTTGTGTTCTGCCTTTGCTTAACTAGAATCCAATAATGGTGACCACACAAGGGCCATTCAGACTGTCATTCTGTGCTGGCCCTCTGCAGCTGCTTGTGCTTTTGAAGTGAGTAGGATGAAAGGTCTCAGCCCTGAAGCATTTATTTCTCTCTCCATATGGATGATTGTCAACACAGTAGCAGCATTGTGTACCATCCACAAGATGCACCACTGTTACACTCCTTCCAAACCCACCACCTCTATTAGAGACACAGAGTCATAGTGATATACAGCATGGAAACAGACCCTTCAGTCCAACTCATCCATGCTGACCAGATAGCCTAAATTAATCTAGCCCCATTTGCTAGCATTTGGCCCATATCCCTCTAAACCCTTCCTGGATTTACCTGTCAAGATGCCTTTTAAATGCTGTAATTGTACCAGCCTCCACACTTCCTCTGGCAGCTCATTCCATTCATGCACCACCCCCTGTGTGAAAAAGTTGCCCCTTAAGTCCCTTTTAAATCTTTCCCTTCTCACTCTAAACCTATGCCCTCTAGTTTTGGACTCCCCTACACTGGGGAAAAGGCTTTGACTATTCACCCTATCCATGCCCCTCATGATTTTATAAACCTCTGTAAGGTCATCCCTCAGCCTTTGACGCTCCAGGGAAAAGCAGTCCCAGCCTATTCGGCCTTTCCCTAGAGCTACATTACTTAGAAGGACAAAGGCAGTGGATATAAGGGAACACCAATGCTTTCAAATTTCTTTCCAAGTCACAGACCATCCTGGTATAGAACCATGTCACCATTGGCCTCCGCACACCCTCATGCCATGCTGCATGCGTGCATGCCAATTAATTTTGGGGTGGCACAGTGGCTCAGTGGTTAGCACTGCTGCCTCACAGTGCCAGGAATCTGGGTTTGATTCCGCCCTCAGGTGACTGCGTGGAGTTTGCACATTTCCCCCCCCCCCCGCCCCGTGTCTGTGTGGGTTTCCTCCTACAGTTCAAAGATGTGCAGGCTAGGTGGATTGTCCATGCTAAATTGCCCATAGTGTTCAGGGACGTGTAGATTAGGTGGGTTACGGGGGGATGGGTCTGGGTGGGATCCTCTGAGGGTCCGTGTGGACTTGTTGGGCCAAAGGGCCTGTTTCCACACTGTAGGGATTTTATGATCCTTCAATCATCAGATCAAAATCCCAGAGCTCTCTCACTAACAAACTGTTGGAATGCATCTGCGTGAACGATGAAAGAAAACTGCTGAGCCTTTTATTTTGAGATAACAAGGTGTAGAGCTGGATGAACACAGCAGGACAAGGAGCATCAGAGGAGCCAGAAAGCTGACGTTTCGGGCCTAGACCCTTCTTCTTCATCCAGCTTTACACCTTGTTATCTCAGATTCTCCAGCGTCTGCAGTTGCTACTATCTCTGAGCCTTTTAATTTTGCAGCTTTTTGTTTTCTTTTTAATTTCAGATTTCCAGCACGCACAGTATTCTCCTTTACAGATGCACTATAACGTGCAGAATATGAGCTCTCATTCACACTGCTTCTCTCATTGTCTCCTTACAACGTACTGTTGCAGATCTCACAATGGGAGGAGCTGAGAGGCCGGCAGTCGGGGATGGCAGAGTTCATGCTCAGAGCAGCACTGTACTGCGGAGGGGATAGAGAGTTCACCAGCAAACTCTGTCTGTTTGGAACACCATCCCCATGCACCTAGCCCCAGAAGGAAACATGGAACCTCGAGCCCTCGATCGAGGTTTATTCAGGGGGACCGAACAATACCGACATAATCTGCCGGTGAGTCTTCTCCTTCAGGGATTCGGTTCTTTCAGTGCACAGGTGTAAAGAGTTCAGGACTGGAACTGTTGTCATGTCGTTTCCATAACAGCGAATTGTGCTCCGGGCTCGGGGCCAGAACATAGAGGGTGAATTGGAGGAAATTGCACTGTTTGAGAAAAATCTTGTGTTTTGCCGAATGAAAAAGAAATTTAGATCTGCGCACCGGTTTGTGTCATTACTGCTACGGTGTCCATCAAAACAAGCTCGAATACAAGAGTGGGTAGTGACAATCCTATAGAGTCACATAATTGTTACAGTGCAGGAGGAAGCCATTCAGCCCGTTGTACCTGTGCCAGTTCTATTACCCCGTGCCAAGTTTCTGCATTTTCTCTACATCCCTTGTACACTATTTCTATCCAAATATACTTTGAATGCCTCAATTGAACCTGCCTCCATTATATTTCCAGGCTCTAGCAACTTTTAAATTTTTTTTATCTTTTACAGCTTCTCCCTACCTACTCATGATTAAATTCTCATTCCTGGAACCACTTGTAAATTGCTTCTGCACTCTCTCCAATGCATTCAGAGCTTTCCTATAATGTGCTATCCACAACTGTACAGAGTACTCCAGCGGAGACCTGCAAAGTGTGTTTGTACAAGTTCAGTATCACCTTCCTGCTGTTGTCTCATTATCGAGGGGAAGACGGATTTATTGCTTATTGAAAATGGCTTTTGCTTATTCTGACATGTTTACACTCTTTGCAATAAGGAATGCAAGCTATCTATTTAAAGTAATTAATTACTAGATTTTCCATACATTATAATCACTAATTACTGTAAAGGTTACATTTGTAGCTTTTAGTTGTTTTAATTGGGTCAGGTAACGTAGAGATTTAGGTTATTTGCAGTCACTTCCTCATTTTAACAGAAGAAATATTGGCCTGGATTTTGTGGTAGTACTTTTGGCAAAACTGGCCATGCTCCCCCTGCCAAATACCACTAAACTGCACATATACATGCAACCACAGAAATCCATGAGAGATGCTGCTGTCAGAGATTCAATGGTTCTTCATAGAGTTTGCAATTGAAGACTCCCCTCCCTGCAGTCAAGTGCAAATCACTGAACTGATGAGAACTTGCCCTTTGATACAATTTATCGAGATTGTAACAACCATTCTAGTCTTGTGGGACATGATTGCTGCTCCGCAACCTCACTGATGATCAGTTACAGCATGTCAAATTGTTCCATAATTTTAAAAAAATTCTTAATGTTTTAATGTGTACAGTACTTCAGCTTCTACAAAATCACCATGTGTGTGTCTTTCATTTCTTTCATTCTCTGTAACATTTTAATTCAAAGTCAAGGTTTAAGAGCATCCTGCTTCCTGTTTTGCTGTCAGTGAGAATACTTTGACATGATTGATTCAATACCTTGGTTGGTTATGTCACTGTTGCTAGATGGCTGGAAATCGTCTTGGCTTGGCACCAGATGGAAACTGATTTTATGAAAGAGGAAATCCACACCACTAAGATTGCTTGATCCCTGTGGGCTGCTTTTAGAACTCCAAAATGTGTAACACCTATGGGGTGAATTGTGCCGGACACAGTATTGATGAAGACATTCACACGTATGCAACCCACATCCATCTGAAGTAAGCAAAGTGGAAAAATCATGGCATCAATCAGTGTGCATTGTTGACGTGATGCTAGTGGCGCCAACTTGGAACTCAACATTCTAACCTGTGCCTTCTCTTAACCTCACACAGAAGAGTAGGCAAGAAACAGTAGGAGGGATGTCCTCAGCAGAGCCATTTATAGGTTTAGAAAGGGACTTATGCTGGGCCCTGGCTTCCACCTTCTTACTTTGGGTTTGGACTCCAGACCACTTCTAAGGAGCATTCTCAGCGGGTCATTCCCTGTGGCAAACAAGAGGCTCTATCGATATGGCCCTCAGTGGGTGATGGGGGAGAGCGTTGGGTTGAGGGATTGGTCAGCATCAGTGCAAGGCGCAGTGTCCTTAGCAGGTTTCATAGAATCATATAATTCCTACAGTGTGGAAGCAGGTCATTTGCCCATTGAGCCCACACTGACCGTCTAAAGAACAGACCACCCAGGCGCACCCTCCCCAGCCCTATCCCTGTAACACCATTTCCCAGGCCTAACCCACCTAGCCTGCACGTCCCTGGGCACTATGGGCAATTTAGCATGGCCAATCCACCCTAACCTGCACATCTTTGGACTGTGGGAGGAAACCAGAGCATCCAGAGGAAATCCACGCAGACACGGGGAGAATGTGCAAACTCCACACAGACAGTTGCCCAAGGTTGGAATTGAACCCAGGTCCCTGGTGCTGTGAGGCAGCAGTGCTAACCGTCAAGTTGCTGTGGGTCAGTAAAGCTGGGGACCATGAAGAGCAAGCTCAAGTACAAATGGGAACGGGGAGGAGGAGAGATCTGCCTGAGGCCTATGCTGGGACCTGGAGACCAGGTGAAGATAACTGGAATGAGCACCCAGCTGATATGGACCCATGCGGATTGTTTGGACACCACGTAACTTCCCCCTGAGCCTGAGGAGGCCTGTGAACCATTCGAGGTCTGGATCTGGCTTAACCAGTCAAGAGAGCCAGTAAAAGGAATGCTTTGAGCATTCTGGCCCTCAATATCCTTTCTTTATTGCAATGTGACCCAACAATCCTCCAGCTTTTTTTTAATTAATTCACGGGATGAGGGTGTAGCTGATAAGGCAGCATTTATTGCCCATCCCTAATTGCCTGGAGGGCAGTTAAGAGTTAACCACATGGCTGCAGGTCTGGAGTCACATGTAGTCCAGACCAGGTAAGGATGGTGGTTTCCTTCTCTAAGGGACATTAGTGAATCAGACGGGTTTTTCCTGATAATTGACAATGGATTCATGGTCATCATTAAATTCTTAATTCCAGATACTTATTGAATTCAAATTCCACCATCTGCCATGGCAGGATTCGAACCGAGGTCCCCAGAATGTTATCTGGGCTTCTGGATTGACAGTCCAGTGATAATACCACTAGACCATCACCTCCCCCTCCAGTTATGTTGGTTCTAATTACTGAACAAGCAAATACACAGCATCACTGAGTCAAGGCAATGACTTGAGCTCCCAATGGTTTTTCTGTGTTTTTGTCCTGTCAAGCAGTCGTTGTCCATTATAAGATTCAAGATAAGCTTTTACATGAATGTATTGACAGGTCTGATGCCAGTAGAATAAAAGATTACGATGCTGGAACTTTTGCGAGTTGTACATTCTTAAATCTTGCATTACACAGGGTTTATCAACAGCTTTCAAGTTAGTTGCTGATTGATTTTTTTTTTGTACCCTGGCAATTGGTTCAATTTTACAAGTGTTTGGTGCTATAATTATGTAAAGTTGGCAAAGAATAACACCGTGTGGAGCTGGAGGAGCACAGCAGGCCAGGCAGCATCAGAGGAACAGGAAAGCTGACATTTTGGGTCGGGATCCTTCTTCAGAAATAGCCCCCATTTCTGAAGAAGGGTCCCAACCCAAAGCGACAACGTTCCTGCTCCTCTGATGCTGCCTGGCCTACAGTGTTCCTCCAGCTCCACACTATGTTGACTCTGACTCGAACGTTGGCAGTTCTTATTATCTCTAAGCTCTAACGGAGTGTTGTGTCAGCTACAAAATGACTAATTATTGACTTCAAGGTTTCTATACAAAGTTGTTTGCTCTCAGGCACGAGAAAGGATTCCCCTGGGAGTGCAGAATGATTTGGAGGATGAACTGAGGTCACCCAGAGCAGGAAAAGCTGCTGGAAGAGGAAGTAAGGAGGAGCAGAATTCTCAGCAGACGGCTATATCTCTGTTCCCCCTATAACCACACCCTCTGCACCCCACCACCACAGAGTGTTCAGGAAGCCATAGTTTCTCCTGCATATCAGCAAAGCACAATGTGTGAATGTTTGCAATTTCGTAAGGATGTCCTCACTGAAATCTGCCCAAACTGCAGCCACAACGACATACTCAGTGCAGAGCAGGGACAGCCACTGCCACTTGCTGTGAAGGTGACCGCAGTGATCAATCATGATGTGTCAGGCTCTTTTTAGGCTTGAGCTGGAGATATTTGCAATATCCAGCTGTTAATTGGCCACTGCTACATGAGGATTCATTTCATTATTGATTGAGAGTTGACTAGATTGCGTTCTCTACTGCTGGAGAGAAGCAGGTGGAATGTGTGCAGGTTTCCTGATGGGATAGGGTGCCATTGACCGGCACCATGTGCCCTTATGACCATGTACCAGAATTGAAAGGATTCCACATGCCAACATCCAGCTGGTGTGCATCCATATGCAGAATATCATTCAGGTCAATATTCAATATTGGGTCATAACGCTTTCATTTTGTGCCAGGCCACAGGGGCATCTGCAGCTAAGTTGCCAGAATAAATTGGCAGCATAAGAGATGGCTGCATGACTTTATGGCTTTGTATACAACAGGTTGCTGGCTTGTGTGGAGAGAAAGCCATGCTTTCCACAAAGAATGTGATAGAACAGACCATTAGCATGGTGAAAAATTTACTCCCTGACCTCCTCTGGAGAAGCCCTGCAAAACTCCACAAAGTAGATGGCTGCCTTGATAATGGTCTGCAGCATGCCATACAGTCCTGCTGCTGTGTTAATGATTTGGTTTAGTTGAACTGCATTTGATTGTACTTCACCTGTTGCCTAATCTATGTTTCATGATGCTTGATTTATTAAGCCTGAGTGCAGCTTCTGAGAGCTAAAGTAAACAGAAGCTTTCAGAAAGATCTCAGAAGTTTGAGTTGTGAGTGTGTGTTTGGAAATTGTGTGCTTGCTGAGATATTTAAAAGCTGTGTAAATAAACTTGTGGCACTCTTGCAGTTCATGTTACTACTACATTGCTTGAAGCTAAGTCCAATATATAAAATACAACAAACCAGTGAAAAAAGTAACTCTTACCATCATGAAAGAACACTTCTTACAACTAACTGAACCATGGAGGATCAGGAGCATATGGACAGGGTAGAACATGAGCTGATGAAGAACGAAGAGGAAGGAGGCGACATCAACATCATGGGACTGACGCTCTTGGGCTGGACCATCCATGAAGTGTGGTCCCAACAAGGACAAACCTTATTCCCCACTCACTAACAGCTCCATACCTTTCCTTCCCTTTCTGATTGAGCATCACAATGAGTTCTTGGCCACAATGCCATCAGAAACGAATCATTCCAAGCCAAATGAATGAATTAAGCCATGCCATATTACATATAGAAGACAATTGAATCAACATCCAGTGTTCCTTTAGTGCCTGTAATCAGTCTGCCTCTTCCAGTCCAAGATCTTGTATGAGATGGGACCTCAGTGACTGTATCATGGCTGCTAAAGGCAGCTGACTTTCAGCAGAGGCAATTGCATTTGACCATGGAGCAACTTTGGGCTGAGAGTATGGCTCCCAACATGCTCCAGCTCAGCATGGGGGTAGCAGCCTGGACTTTCACAGCAAGGCTACTGGCAGAATAGTGGAGGGGTGCTGGTGGTGGCCAAGTGTGTCTTCCTGCAAGGTCTTGATCTCCATGGAGCCTGATTTGGGGAGGCACCACAGCAGTCCTGAAGACTTGCTGGAGGGCAGTTTGCTGGACTTCAGTGAGAGTCTGCATACTGCTTTGCACACCGTGATCCAGGTTCCTGGCAGTCTTTCCAAAGCACCATGTAATTTGTTCCACATACCTATCAGCCTTTTTTGTGATTTCATATGCAACTGAAGTCATCTGAATCCTTTGCTCTAGTCAGAACTCATGCATGACCTCCCATTTCTGGAGGCCTTTACCTCTACCCTCTAACTCCTTACAAAGACTGTAGATCCCTGTTGCTCAGTATCTTACCTCATGCTGATTCTACCTTGACATTTTTCTTTAGACTATAATGCATGTAGTGTCTGAGCTGGTTGCTGTGAGGGTACAGTTTAGGGACAAATCTTTATGGGGAAATGTCTTTGTGGTGCCTTAATGAGGAAAGGCACAGAGTCATGTTGTGGTGTGGGGATGGGGCAAAGTAGGAGGATCATTCTTATACCATCTGCAGCTAGTAAATCAGAAGAGCATTTGGTGACGAGGAATTAGGATGTGGGAGAGAGAAGCTGGTGTGATGATCCAGGAAAAGTGATACTTCGAACTCTTGTCACAGACTGCAGCCTCAGTAATGGAAATTCCAGTGATGACCAGTATCACCTTCTCTATGGGGCTTAGAATGTGCAGGTGCACCAGCATCCCCTTTGGTTAGTTCCTGTTGTCTCTGAATCTACATTTGGTACTGCAAAAGGGAGGAAAGTGTAAGTAAATCTGCTGTAATCTGGCTGACGTGGTTGTGGAAGCCAAATGGCAGTGTGTGCAAGCTGTGAGATGTGGTTGTGAGGCTTGCAGCAGTGCTAAGTGTTTGATGATGAGGTGAATTGTATGAATGCTGGGTATGAGTCTTGGTTGAGAGAGATTGTTGTTGGTGAGTGACAGGAGTGAGGTGCTTTGAGCATTGGCTAGACTAGTGCAGTGAAGGGACGTGGCATTGGAAGATGCATGACCAATCGTGATGATTTATGTAATGTCATCTGACTTCTTATGGCACTGTATACAGATACTCAGAACTTGATTACTGGTGTTAATACTAAAGCTAATCTTAACTCAGTCTTGCGTTTATTTACAGAGTAAACCTTTCAGTTAACCACCTCTGAACTCAGTGACCCTTGTTGCAATGAATGTCTCTTTATACCTAGTTAAGTAAAACCTAAATTAACGCTGTCCCATCTGAATGAAAATTAAATACAATCAATAGACCACTAACAGTTGAGCCTCTGCTCAGGTTCTCAGTCAATCAATGGCAAAGTTTCCACTGGCTGCTTGGCAACATTATTGAAATATGCAGCAGCATATAGTTGGCAATCTGCCTGCATTGCAGAGTGTGGATTAATCAAGCATTATGTTTTCCAGGTCCATTTTTCAAAGGTTATTAGCTTTAGCCCCATTATGTTTTATCTGCAATTTGCTGTCAATCAGTTTCAAGTTCTGTACTGCCTTGTTACATTTCTAATGCATTAACTTTGATGTGTTCAGTATTTGCTCTATTAAAAATTATTCTTCAGCAAATATATTTTTTGAACCTTAACAGACTTCAAGGCCAACTTCCTGTTGTTCTCCAAAATATTCTCAAACCCGGCTGAACAAAACATTGGACACGGACAGTGGAATTTTAAGGTATCAAGTTATAGAAGGAATTGTTTTTTTAAAATATTCAAATTGTTGTTTTAATGTAAGATAGTAAGAAAAATTAAGATGAGATAAAATTAATAAGGTTTGAGTGTGATGTATAAAAGGATTATGCTGACAAAACAAGCCTTTTGTCTGCAAGTTGTTCGTTAATGTTTTGTATTGCTTCATACAGTTAGTAAGGTGTTGACACTGTCAGCACACTCACATTTCCACCCCAGATCACAGAAAACAGTTATCAACTGAAGCCAAGATGACTACAAGGATTCAACATAGTGGGTGAACAGTACAATGGGTTGTCTTTAGAATGTACTATTTAAATGCATTGGCTCTGGGAAATTAATCAGAAACATTTATTATCATTGCCTTGTAGGGAGCTGGTCCATATTCAGTCAGCTGTTTATACTTGCTGAAGAATACAAATAAAACTCTCAGGACATTTAAGCATAATTCATTGAGAGAAGCTCCCAATGGATTTTGGACTAACTTGCTGACCGTGCATCGGAAGAGCTTCCAAATCCATGCTTACATCATTAATTAGATGTATATGAGATTGGAGGCCACCATTTGAAGGAGAGCTAGAAATTATAGTTGTTGAGAAGACACTTCATATTAAGTATTACTTGGAAGTATTGCATTTTGACGAATTGTGTAGAAAGATAGATTTATTTCAAGCTTTCTTTAGAAGAGGTTAGTGAACGTTCACTGTGGACTTTGGAACTTTTTTAAAGAGGCTTCCTGTAAATTACTTAACTGTAATAACTACTTGAAATGCTTTAGATCCCCACTGGGGATGTTCTTGGAACAGGTGAGTGACTCGGAGAGGAGCATATTTTGTCTGGTTAGTTGGAGGGAAGCCTGCTAAAAACAAGATATCCAGCTCATCTGTCCCAGGGTGAAATCTATTTGTTTATTTGAAAGAATGGTTGAAAGAACATCTTAATAGTTTGTAAGGTTTCAGAGACAACAGGAATGTGTGTGTGTGTGTGTGTGTGTATACATTAACTGATTACAGCATTCTTATTGAATATATTTCGTTTACATAATAAGCCAATATCTTTGTTTACTGAGAAACCTGTTGATAAATCTTGTTGATTAAAACCCAATATAGTTATTTAATATAACTTATTTAATTAGTCATTTGGAATGACCTGGAAAAAGAATTTTTGTTTTATTTTGTGACTCACAGAGTAGTGGGATGAGAGCAATTGTGAGTTTCTCTACTCTTGGTGGCAACAGGATGTTGTGAGCAGCATTCCCCTCACCTAAAACCACTGTCAACAGATTCATGCAATTTGTTTGTTGCTTGTGAGATCTCACTACCTACAAAATTGGCTACCACGCATGCACAACACAATGAGTTCTTTTTATCTGTTCCTGACATATGAGCTTTGTTGGCAATGCTAGTATTTGTTGCCCTCCCTAATTATCTTTGAGAAGGTGAGCCACCTTCAGAAAGCCATTGCAGTCTGCTGCAGCTACACACACAGTACTCCTTAGGAAGAGTGTTGCAGATTCTTTGACAAAGGAACAGCAATATACTTCCAAGACAGGATGGTATATTGCTTGGAGGGGCCATAAATGGTGTTTCCATCGACGTACTGCTTTTGTTCTGCTAGGTGATAGAGATCTGAAGTTTAGGAGGTACTGTCAAAGGAGCATTTGTGCAACAATATCCACAGGTATACACAGGTATAACTCCAGTGCACGTGTACACTGGAGACAGCGAATGTTTAAGGTGGTGCACTGGGTGATGATGAAGCAGGTTATTTAGTCCTAGTGGTGTTGAGCTTCTTAAATGTAGGAGCTACAAATAGAGAATATTCCATTGCACTTCTGACTTGTACCTTGTAGGTGTTGGAAAAGCTTTGAGGAGTCAGGAGGTGAGTTACTTGCCAAAGAATTTACAACCTCTCACTTGCATGGTATTTATACAGCTGGTTGAGTTCAGTTCTGGCAAATGGTAACCCAAGGCTGTTGAAAGTGAAGGATTCAGCGATGGCAATGCCATTGAATGTCAAGGGAATATAGTTAGATTGTCTTTTATTGGAGATGGTTAATGCCTGGTTTCAAATGTAAACAATTGAACGTGAAATGCTTTGGGACATTTTAGGAATAGGATACTGTGACATATATATGCAACTACTTTCTAACACTTAAAAACATGTTCAGAGTTAACAAGGGTGTGAAGGAGCCTTGCCCAATGCTCACATGCCAGAGACAGTCTCAAATAACAGCAGCCAATATACATAAACAAGGTTGATGACTGACGAAAATGCTTAAAAAAGTTAGGCTCGTTTTTTTTATTTGTGGTAAAATAAAAGTTGCATTGATTTGAAGTTAGTGTATAAGCAAGCATTAATTATTTACTAATTGTCACAATTAACAACTTAACCATTGTAGCCTGTGTTTTCCCTACCTCTCATTTACTATAGTCAGTAGTCACGATGCATCGACATTATTGTGTATTCATGTACTTTAAGTGGAAAGTATCACTGGCAAATGTATTGAATATAAAAGTCAAAAAAATGACACGTTTAGTTACACTCTTCAATAAAAAGCTATTTTATGACCATTAATGTTGACCATGATTAGTTTCCAACTGGCAAGTAGTGTTAGGCGCAGTTGGGACAGGTCCATGTTAAAAATAAAACATGTTTTCCAAGAAAAAATCTTTAAGGTCACAGAGCTGTTACTTGGAGACAGTCAGGTCTGAATTTGTGCTGCTGGGTAGAGTGGGGATAATTCTGATCTGGGGAAAACTGCCCAGGGAAGTCAGACTTTTGTTCCAAATGGAGAGGGTGTGGGTGGTGGTCATTGAAAATGGGATTCATGAGCCTAACCCCAGAAAGAGTTGGAGGCTGCTGTGTTCATAGAACAGTAGAATCAGTTCACGCATGGGCTTCGCGAAAGTTTGTCCTCAATAAACCAGAACTTTGTGAAGATGTGAATAAGAGACTAAATCAAAAGCTGACACTTGACCCTTATTTCCACACCCATTCCCGTGCCCCATCAATGCCAACACATGTCCCCGACCCATTCTCACGGCCCCTTATGCCCACCATGACAACCTACAACCTGCACCTGACCCCACTTCTCCATAGTTCCTATGCCAACTCCTACTAACCATTATCCCCCATAGTCACCAACTGTTGTCCAAACACCTACCATATCAACTCACTCAGAATCCATCATGGGCAAGCCTCTGGATCTATGCTGAGATTAAATAAAGTTTTTAAGTGATTATTAATGAATTCACTTTTTTTTCATTGATTGGACAGGCATCCAATATATTTAATTTCCTTTTAGCCTTTATAAAAATAAACAGTTGAATTTGTAATCCCATTTCAAAGTGTATAACCATGTGGAGCTATCAATTAAACTGTAAACTCTAAGGCATCCCACTGTAACAATGAAAGGCTATGAAAGCAGCCATGCAACAATAATCGTATAATGATAACCCTGATGTTTAAGAGATAGACTGAAATATCAAGCACTTTTTTAAGAGACTGCAGACAGTTTTCTCAAATATTTAAAGGCCAGGAGATCAAAATACATTTAGAGAGTCACAGTTTTCTTGATGGCTATCTTGGTAATTTTCCTGATGACTCCAGTGAACTTGACAGTTGCAATAAGTTTGTACACGTTTTATATACATTTACTTTTAACAATCCCAAAGAGGTTTTCTCTAAAGACATCTGACCTCTCCCAAAGATTTGTGGGGCAGCACAGTGGTTAGCACTGCTGCCTCACAACACTAGGGACCCAGGTTCGATTCCACCCTAGGGTGACTGTCTGTGTGGAATTTGCATGTTCTCCCCACGTCTGCATGGCTTTGCTCTGGTTTCCTCCCACAGTCCAAAGATGTGCATGTTAGGTGGATTAGCCATGCGAAATTGCTTGTAGTGTTCAGGGAGGTGTAGATTAGGTGGGTTATAGGGGGATGGGTCTGGGTGGGATGCTCTGAGGTTTGGTGTGGACTTGTTGGGCCGAAGGGCCTGTTTCCACACTGTAGGGATTCTATTACTTCAACTCTTGCAAAGAGCACAAAGCCTCCCCCAAAGGAGTCCTCAGGCCATATCCAAAAGGGCAGTTTACCTTTACAAAGAACTCTGGCAGCTTTGCACCACCAGGTCTAAAGTGCACAAGACGTACTTTGGACATCTCACCAGCGAAAATCAGGCCAGCCTGAGGCCACGGTACTTTAACATGTCTGGATGCCTCTGTGACCCATAGATGTGTAAATCAGAACCTACCCCCACACCCCATCTGCAAAAAATGGTGCATGCCATGATTGGGAGTAGAGCCTCTACTTCAGGCTTCTGCTGCCATTTTCCTAATGATGGAGAGGCTTTTCAACTACATGAACATTCAGGTCTCAAAATTTATTTTGTAAGGATAATGCGTGAGTCAATATGTTTTGTAATAGCTTTTAAAAGCTTATAATAGTTTGCTCTCCCTACTGACCTGAGCAAAATATTACAATCATTGCCAGATGAGGGTTTGAGCTATTGGGAGAGGCTGAATAGGTGGGGCTATTGTCCCTGGAGCATCAGAGACTGAGGAGTGAGCTTATAGAGGTTTATAAAATCATGCGGTTAGTGGATAGGGTGAATAGCCTAGGTCTTTTCTTTAGGGTAGGGGAGTCCCAAACTAGAGGGCATAGCTTTAAGTTGAGAGTGAGAGGATGTAAAAGGGACTTAAAGGGCAACGTTTTCACGCAGATGATGGTGCGTATATGGAATGAGCTGCCAGAGGAAGTGGTGGAGTCTGGAACAAATACAACATTTAAAAGGCATCTGGATTGGTATATGAATAGGAGAGTTTAGAGGGATATGGACCTAATGCTGGCAAATGGGGCTAGATTAATTGAGGATATCTGGTTGGCACGGACGAGTTGGACCGAAGGGTCAGTTTTATGCTGTGACTCTGTGACATTATGACTGTGAGTTTCAGGTTATACTTTTATTTGTGTACATAATGCTGTCCTTGAAATTGTATGTCAAGAAAGTCATTAGATATTTTTCTTATTTCAGTTCCTGCAGTAGCAGATCAAGTTCTGAAATTTACAGTATGGGCAAAGGGACATCTTCCAGTGCCATTGGTGAGAATATCTGTGCTTCAGATCGATGTGGTATTCATTTGGAGAGGGACCTTCAGTTAAATTTATTGGAGTCTGAAAGCAGGAGATGTGCTCTTACTGACAGTCTTAAAACAGCTTGCTGTGCCTTAAAAAACCAGCGTGAACAGATGAGTAAGAAGAATATGGAAGTGATTAATCACGGCGCAATAATTGACAAGATGATCTTAAAACAAAAGGTACAGTAAATTCACCAACATTTAACTCTGCACTCAATTGTTTACTTTCAGAGCATGAATTCATTTTTGAGCAGCACACGCAAAGAAGGTGGGAGCGGAAGATTGAAGGCTGAGGATCATCTGAAATGTTAATTAAAACTGGTTTGGTAGTACAGAACTAGAGAATGGGTGAAAAAAAAGACACGTTACTGAAGCTTCTCATCTTGCACCCATCTGGACGAATGCAAGAATGCCAAATTTCAAACAATCACAACAATTTATTGAGGAAAGCATGCTGACTGATTAGCAAAGACATTGTCAAGCTAGGTTCTCCAAGTGTTTCCATGATTCAATACGAGGCACAAAGCTTGAACCTATTCTTATAGTCTTGGTTGCCAGCACTATCAACTTTACCAGATAAATCCATTGCCACCAAACCTTCTTATTGGTGTTAGCCTAGTTGCTGATACCAGTTGGGGAAGGAAGTCCACAAAACATATTGTTCCAAAGATACTCATTCCTTATAAACAGCAAATATTAAATAAGTAGTACTTGGTAACTGGGTGTGTTATATCTAAGATGCATGATTGATTCTTCTGAAACATTGAGCTCAACGTAAGAGTAAGCTCACATTACTAATTTAGTTGCACGTTGTTGACAAAGTCAGAAGTCACACGACACCAGGTTATAGTCCAACATGTTTATTTAAAATCACGGGCTTGCAGAGCGCTGCTCCTTTGTCAGATGAAGTTTTGTTGAGGCTCAAAAGAACCTTTGAAGAATTGTACATCATCTGGTGAACACGTGGAGAACAATCCTTTAGATACTAATAAGCGGAGATTTTCTTGTAATGTCAGTTAACCCTTTCAGGTACTAACTGCCTTACACAACACACCGTTCCTTTTGTTTGCAGACTATGTGTATGAATGTATGTCTAGCAAGTGTAAATAAGCCATGTTATGAGTTCAGCTAGTTGTCTTAATTTGGATGTTCGTGTAACTGGTGGTTCCCTGTTGCTTTCTTCATGGCAACACCTCCGTCAACCAATCAGCACCTTTTGCTTCTGTATAATTGATGTGATTGGTTGAAGTTTGTCAGTCTTGCACTTGTCCTGATCACAAAGTGAAATGTTTTGACAAAAGGTCTGTCTCTTTAGCAATAATCAGATCCTGCTAATGGAGAAAGCAGCTGGTTCCTTTGGTATTTTTATGTATGTATGTACCAATGTGCCTGTCCATTTATATGTTAATGTATCCATCCAGGTGACCGTGTATTTATGTATTGCTTGTGTACGAGATTACTTTTCTATTCATGTATATCTCTTGGTATCTCCACAGACAGAAGAACAAGGGGCAAATTTTGCCTTGGGTTTAGAGCCCAGTGTCAGAACCAAATAGGGTTGCCAGCCCGCACCAGCCAGCAGCAGGAATAATGATACAACCTAGTGGGAGGCAGCCTTCTGAATAGCCACTTCCGCACTGTCCATCCTATAAAGGAATATGTGTGGGCTCCCAGTGCAGCAGGCTCAATCAAAGGGCTCTGCAGCCTCAACAGCTCCACATGAAGGTGCTCTCACTGAGCTGCCCCACAACTCAACACAATGTAGGGTAGAGATAGTAGGAACTGCAGATGCTGGAGAATCTGAGATAACAAGGTGTAGAGCTGGATGAACACAGCAGGCCAAGCAGCATCAGAGGAGCAGGAAGGCTGACGTTTCGGGCCTAGTCCCTTCTTCAGAAAGGCCCGAAATGTCAGCCTTCCTGCTCCTCAGGTGCTGCTTGGCCTGCTGTGTTCATCCAGCTCTACACAATGTAGGGTAACCAGTATGTAAGGGTGGAGAGGAAATATTGTGTCAGATTGAGCTCAGCTACGCTTGCAGTCTTTGTGATCAATGATGTACTTATGTAAGGTGTGATTTTTCGGGTTAGCTCACAAAACAATACTTATCACTTTATCTCGGTACATGTGACAATGATAAATCAAATCAAATCAAAAGGGATGTAGAGCCTATGGCTTTGTTGTTCTCCTTCATCATGCCCTTTCTGTACATGACAGGGGGCTAATCTGCCTGCAGCAATATCCTGGCAAAGCCAGGGTTGTCCCTATTGTAGTGGAAAGACAATTTCTGATGAAGGGTTTAGGCCCGAAACGTCAAGTTTTCCTGCTCCTATGATGCTGCTTGACCCTGCTGTGTTCATCCAGCCCCATGCTTGTTATCTCGGATTCTCCAGCATCTGCAGTACCTTTTATCTCTGATCCAATTCACAACCTGCCTTCTGGGACACTCCTTTCGAGACTGTTCCAATGCAGTGCTTTACCAATTTCCCAGGTCCCTGATGCCAAGGCAACCATTGCTGGTACAGGAAAATTCAACCCAGAATTTCAGGCTGACATATATTGTACCTTATGTTGCTAATTGAATACTAGAGGGCACCCTAGTAGGAGAAAACAGACTACAAACATTTGACTTCAATATCTCCAAATGTTACTAAGTTTTTTTTGTTGTAATAATGTACTTTATCATAAGCATTGTCTTTATGTAAATATACAAGGTACTAAAACAATTCTGTGCAGTCTTTGCAGAGGGAAGAAAAAACATTAGAATTTGGCACTTCTCAGGGCTTTGCTACTGTTGCAAACAAAGGCATTTTCTACTCATGCAGAACAGTATTTACATTCATTCTGAGACAATGAGAGGGTCTGATAACTGAATGGACTCTTGTTGTACTTTGGCAGAAAGTGGCAGCTGCCCCAAGCTTTAGTCTGTCCCTCAGCATGTCGTCCTAGACCTTGGAATGTGCCAGTCTGCAACACTCAGTCAACTCTGTACACTGGAAGACCAACAAGTTTCAGGCAGACGAAAGAGCTTCCGTCATGGTGATGTTCTCCAGGCATAGTCGATGTTTGTCTCAATGTGTGTCCTGGGCAACAGACTGTAGAGCACAGAGTCATGCATCACAGAACTGCTTGGGACAAAGCTTGACAAAATCCAATGCACCTCTCTCCAGATCTTCTTTGCAAAGGCACATTCCAGAAGGAGATGTGTGACAGTCTTCTCTAGCGCAACCAAAACAAAGTTGCTGGAAGAGCTCAGCTGGTCTGGCAGCACCTGTGAAGGAAAAAACAGAGTTAATGTTTCGGGTCCAGTGACCCTTCCTCAGAACTGATGGTGACTGGGAAAACGTCAGTTTATATGCAGAAAAAAGGGGAGGGGGATAGGGTAGGGAGTAAATGATAGGATAGAGCCTAAAGAGAGAGAAGAGCAGTTGGACAGACAAAGAGTTGATAATGATCAGGCTGGGAGGGTGAATAGTTGTTAATAGGTACTATTAGTGACTAATTACAGGTGGTGTGTAATGGCAGGCTATGTGGTAACAAGGCCTGGTGTGTGAGGTAGGGGGCTGGGAGAGTTTAGGCCCTAAAACCTTCTCTAGCGCAGCCACTTTGAGAGCAGCATGTGGTGGTGCACAGAGACCAGGTATACACGAAGGATCTGATGGGCAGTGCCCTTCTCACTACCAACTAAGCTATTCCTTGGTGCTTATTGGAAAATTCTGGTGATGAGGCATTCTGCCAAATGACTCCGACAGTTCAAGCAGGGAACCATATGACAGGATCCACCGTCTCCTTTTCCCGTAGGGTCTCGAGGATGTTATGCGCTAACCACTTCCAAATGGAATAGTGTTTTCTTTGCAAATTTTTCCATGAAGGACAGGTGATACAAAATGGTGCAACTACTTGGCCAGGCCCACCTTTTGTAACATTGGGGACAGGTAGAACCTGAGTATAGAGAGGTAGTTGGTGTGACTCTAAACCGTTTGTCCAAATCTAAATGTTGGGATCTCTAGCAGCGTGGGGAACTTGCAGGTACTGCCCTGCTGCTGTTAGGAATGAGTTCCTAGGATTTCAACCTAAGGACAAGGAAGGAAAGGTGATGTGTATCCAAGTCAGAATGATGCATGTCCAAGGGAAACTTGTAGACAGTGATGTTCCCAAAATTACTGTTGTTTAGACGATACATTGGCCAACTGCTGCACAGTATTGCGTAGGTCATCTAAATTGTAATTATGGTGGTGGATGGAATGGTTTTCGAGACATGGTTTTGTCCTGGACGCTGTCAGACTTGTTGAGTCATGTTGAAGCAGCACTAATCCAGGCAAATGACTTGGGCCTTGTAGTTGATGGACAGATTTGGGGAGTCAGGAGGTTAAGGGCATCAGGGCACCCGGATTTCCCAGCCTCTGATCTGCTCTTCGAGCCACAGTATTATATGGTTGGTCCAGTTCAGAGGCTGGTCAGTGGTAATCACTAAGATGTTGATGATGGCCTATTCAAGTAATCCCATGCTTTTTGATGATATGGTAAATGGCCTCCCTAATAGTGAAGTTTAATTGGAAAAAAGAACAATTATATAGTGGGCACAAGATCAATTGTCAATTAAACATCAATATTTATTTAATTAATTTCTTATTATCATACCCAATTCCAAAACCATTTGATCCAAGAACTACATGCCAATCATTTGGACAGAATAAGTGAGAGAGGATAAGCTCAAATAGACATTTGATGCATTTCTCTAATTGGTAACAGACAAGATGCAGTTCATAAATGTCAATGCTATCAAAATATCCTCACTGTAAACTCTGAGGAAACAACATATAAAGTATCATAAAGTGATTACAGCTCAAAAGGAGGTCATTATGTATCAAGGTGTGGAGCTGGATGAATACAGCAGGACAGGCAACATCAGAGGAGCAGGAAAGCTGACGCTTCGGGTCTGGACCCTTCAGAAATGGGAGAGGGGAAGCGGACTCTGAAATAAATAGAGAGAGGGGGAGGCAATGATAGAAGGTGGATAGAGGAGCAGATAGGTGGAGAGAAGACGGACAGGTCTAGGAGGCAAGGATGACGCCAGTACAGATAAGTGTAGGTAGGGAGTTGGGATGGGGGTTGGTCAGTGAGGAGGGAGGGGCGGGTAGGTGGGAGGGAAGACGGACAGGTCAAGGAGGCGAGGATGAGGCTCGTAGGTAGGAATTGGGGGCGGGGTTGGTCAGTGACGGAGGAGTAGATAGGTGGGAGAAAAGATGGGCAGGTCAAGGAGGCGGGGACGAGACGGGCTGGTCTTGGGATGAGGTCGGAGGTGGGGAGATTTTGAAGCTTGTGAAGTCCACATTGAGATCATTGGGCTGCAGGGGGTTCCCAAGCGGAATATGAGGTGCTGTTCCTCCAGCCTTCGGGTCGCATTGTTGTGGCACTGGAGGAGGCCCAGGATGGACATGTCGTCCAAGGAGTGGGAGGGGGAGTTGAAGTGGTTCGTGACTGGGAGGTGTTGTCGTTTGTCATGAACTGAGCCTTGAGTGACTGTCTGTGTGGTGTTTGCACATTTTCTCGTGTTTGTGTGGGTTTCCTCCCACAGGTTAGGTGGATTGACCATGGAAAATACAGGGATAGGTAGGAGGGGTGGGTCTGGGTGGGATGCTCCTTTGTGGGGGGGTCAATGTGGATTTGATGGGCTGAATTGTAGGGACTCTATGATTCTATCTTACTATTTTGGTATTTACTTGTGTGTGGTACCAGGAGTAATCTTGATAATTTCTTACCTAACTCTCGACATTTGACTGCAGGACCACCGAGGGTGTAGTTACTGATATGGACCATGACTGCGGTCTATTCACCTGACCTACATGCGCACTCTGTAGCTGTTGACCCTCACCGTTAGGGAGCCAACATACCATCCTGGGTTCATGTCTGTGACAACAGAAACGTCTGTCTATCCCCTAACTATTAAATCTCCCATCATTACAGCTCTTCCAATCTTGTTTGTACCCCCACTGCTGTACAGCTGGGGCAGCCATGGTGCCAAGCTCTTGGTCTTGGCTCTACTCCTTAGACTTGGAGAGTGAGATAGTCCAAGATTTCCCTGAGCGTATCTGTTTTTATTTCTTCTCGACTGCCTGGTTGTCACCCATTTGTGCCCTCCCTGAGCTGCGAACTGATCTATAAATGTGTTAATGACAAAACCCTCACCTTCATGGGTATGCTGCAGTGATACCAGTTGATGTTCAAACTCCAAATTTACCTGCAGCTGATGACCCTGCCTGCCCCCTGGTTTTCCAGGACATGGATGATATACAATGTGCATATTATGCATGGGAGCTATCTTGCCTTTCCTGTAGCTATTAGTTCATAAAACATAAGAAAAAACTCCATAGGTACTCACTTGTCTTCTGCTATCACTTTGTGCTCAAATCTGGTCACCCTGCTATAGGAAGGATGTTGTTAATCTTGAGCAGGTGCAGAAAAGATTACCGAGGATGTTGCCGGGACAGGAGGGCTTGAGTTATAGGGAGGGGCTGAGCAGGCTGGGGCTTTTTTTCTCTGGAGTGATGGAGGCTGTGGGGTGGCCTTCTAGAGATTTATTAAAACCTGAATGACACAACTCGGGTGAACAGCCAAGGTGTTTTTCCAAGCGTGGGAAAGTCCAAAACTAAAGGGCATAGGTTTAAGGCGAGAGGGGCATGATTTAAAAAGGACCTGAGGGGCAATTTTTTCATGCAGAGGGTGGTGCGTATATGGAACAAACTGCCAGAGGAAATGGTGGAGGTGTTTACAATTACAACATTTAACAGGCATCTGGATGGAAAGGTTTAGAGAGGTATGGTGCAAGTTCTGGCAAATTGGACAATATGAGATTGGGATGTCTAGTTGGCGTGGACAAGTTAGACCAAAAGGTCTGTTACTGAGATGTATAACTCAATGACTGAAATGCATTGCTTAACTCCTATAATAAAGGAAATTAAACCTTTTTTTTCTCAGCTTCTTAAACAAACGTGCTAGCTTTAGAGAAAGGAAATAAAAGCTACAGTACTTTCCAGTAAATCGTCTCACAGCCATCAGGTCATGCCACAGTTTGATTTGTTTTTGTCTCTCTCACTTCAAAACTTTGATAAGAAAGTTGTTACAAAATCAAAATTGCATTCCAACAAAGTACTGTGGTATTTTTAGTTGGTCCACTTCTTTCTTTTTCTAGATGTTAACCAGGGTGTTTTTGGAGGTGACTATTATCATGATGAAATTCTGAGGTGGAACAGCAAGATTTATCTATCATACTTGCATATTGATAATTGAACGCTAAGGGGTGAAAGCATTAACGATTCCAGTCAAGGATTTGTCCTTCATATTGATTGTTAGAGCCAAAAGGAATGTTTGAGAGCAATTAGGAAAACAGTCAAGTTCCATCGAAAACTGGAACAGGAGTAGGCCACTCGGCCTTTCTAACCTTTCCTGTCATTGAATATGACAACGGCTGATCACCCGAACTCAATCCCCTGTTCCCGCTTTGTCCCCATAACCTTTGATACTTTTAGCCCTGGGAACTATATTTAACTTCTTCTTGAAAACATTCAATGATTTGGCCCCAACCACTTGCTGTGCAGAGAATTCTACAGGCTAATTCTCTGGGTGAAGACATTTCTCCTCATTTCGGTCCTAAGTGCCTATCCTATATCCTTAGGCTGTGACCCCTGGTTCTGAATCCCTGGATATCAGGAAGATTCTTTCTGCATTTACCCTGTCCAGCCCTGTATGAATTTTATACCTTGCTACGTTGCTTCTTCATTCTACCAAACTCCAGTGAGCATAGTCCTAACTGATCCAGTCTCTCTTCATTTGCCATCCCAGGGATCTGTCTGGTAAACCTTTGCTGCACTCACTTTGTGGCAGAACATCCTTCCTCAGATAGAGAGACCAAAACTGCACACAGTACTCTAGTAATGATCTCACTAAGGCCCTGTTCAATTCCAGCAAGATATCCCTGCCCCTGTACTCAAATCCTTTTGCTATGACGATACTATTTGCCTTCTTCACTGCCTGCTGCACCTGCATTCTTATCTTCAGCAAATGATGTACAAAGACACCCAGGTCTGGTTGGATCTTTCATTCCACATCAACTTGAGATTGTTTTTAATGACGAGGGACCAGCAAATCTGGAGGAACAATGTGATTGTCACGTCCATGGACACAAATCACTAAAAGGCAGGAGATGGGGACAAGGAGATGTCAAAAAGGCTGCTGGAATAATGTGATAACACAGTGTGCAGCAGGAGATGGGGACAAGGAGATGTCAAAAAGGCTGCTGTAATAATGTGATAACACAGTGTGCAGCTGGAGGAACATAGCAGGTCAGGCAGCATCAGAGGAGCAGGAAAGCTGATGTGTTGGGTCGGGGCCCTTCTTCAGAAAGACTGTTTTCTGAAGAAGGGCCCCGACCCGGAACGTCAGCTTTCCAGCTTCTCTGATGCTGCCTGACCCGCTGTGTTCCTCCAGCTCCACACTGCATTATCTCTGACTCCAGTATCGGCAGTTCTTACTGTCTCTGCTGGAATAATGACCTTTATTTCAAGGGAGCTGGGAGTGAAGTTTCAATTGTACAGAACCTTGGTTAAACCCCTATCAACAGTCCAGCATTCCGTTGTGGTGACCACACTTCAGGAAGGTTTAATGCTCTTGGAAGGCACACTGCATAGATTCCTCGAAATAATATCAAAACTTAAAGCGTTAAGTTATGAGGATAGTGAACGTGAACATGGGTTTGTATTCTCCTGTGGTCAAAGAATTATTCAGCTGAGGTGCTTAAAATGTTCAGTGTACATAGGTATAGAGAAATTACCCAGAACTGGAGAGAGAATTGCTTTAAAATTAAGAGGCCATCAAGATGTGAAATCAGAAAGTGTTTTCTCACAGAAAAGCCCTGAGGTTATCATTAGTTTGTTCTGTCAGGCAGCTTGCTCTACAACCCAGTTTCCTTTAGATGGAGCTCTATTGTGCCTATGAACGTAATAAAGGAAAGGTTCCTCAAATAGCAGAATGTCTCATAAATCAGAATAAGCTGAAGAGATAAAATATCTAATAAAAAAGAGATATTTTAGAGAGGAGGGTTGATGGAAAGTGGTCATTGTAAACTACTATAAAAGCAGATTCCAATTGCAGATTGGAGTGAGAGCAGAAGTTGAAAGCTGGGAAATAGAGCTCAAGGAGATGGGGATAATTTTTCAACACAAGTCTTGCCAAGTACGAGTAAGAAACATAAGTGTGCAGTGTCTACAATTTTCCAGGAGTGAAGAAAATTATTCTCAGGATGTAAAGCCTGCAGCTTAGAAGCACCTGTGAGCAATTTTAGAGAACAGAGTGTTCTTGTGACATGGATGATAAAATGGTAATGTTTGCTCACTTATTTTACAGTGGCTCACCCATTCCACAGAAGTGGATACAAAGGAGCATAACAGAAGTGTCAGAGATCATAGGAACTGCAGATGCTGGAGAATCTGAGATAACAAGGTGTGGAGCTGGATGAACACAGCAGGCCAGGTAACATCAGAGGAGCAGGAAAGCTGGCGTTTCAGGCCTAGACCCTTCTTCCTGCTCCTCTGATGCCGCTTGGCCTGCTGTGTTCATCCAGCTCTACACCTTGTTATCACAGAAGTGTCTCCTGCTACTGCATAATTATTTCTGAGATAGACCTGAGATTTTTCTTACCTTCAAGGGGACAGAGTATAAAAGTTGTAAAGTTTTGCTACATCTGTACAGGCCACCCTGAAGTACTGTGTACACTTTTGTTCTCCTTATGTAAGGAGGGAACTACTTGCTTTGGGAGGCAGCTCAGGTTCACTGGAATGATTCTTGGGTTGAAGAGATTGTCTTATGAGGAAAGGATGTGCTGGTTGAACCCCTGCTAGTTGGAGTTCAAAAAAGTGAGAGGTGATCTTATTGAGGAATGTAAGATTCTGAGCGGGTTTGACAGGGTGAACACTGGGAGGATGGGTCCCCTTTAGAGGTGGGTACAGATCTGGAACTGGGGTCATCATTTTAGAATAAGGGGAGTTTTATTTAAGAGGGACATCCAAAGGAATTTCTTCACCTAGACAGTCGTCAATCTTTAAATTTCTGTTAATCTCTACCCCAGAGTGTGATAGTGCTGGGTCTTTGAATATTTTCAAGACAAGTTTGTGATGACAGGGGAGTTGAAGGTTATGAAGGGTAAGTAGAAAATCAGCCATGATTTTATATAATTGTGGAACAGGCCCAAGAGATGGTTACCCCTGCTCCTTTCTGTTATGTTGTTTGGATCTACCTGGTAGCTCTCTGGATGTCTTTATTCAGTCAATAAAGCCTCATGTGATGCTTTAAGTTAGAAGTACTTCAGAATAAACAAACATAAAGTCTAGATGAATACAGAGCAGGCTCAAATTCCCGTCAGGTGAAATAACATGCTGTCCATTACTGCCAATCTCAAGCAAATAACTGTTTTTAATCTTTTACCTCATTGTTATTGATATCCATGTCGTTTTTAATGCAATTTCCTAGCTGGATGGAAGATATCAATTATCAAAGAAAACCCTGCATGATAAATATAATGGGATGGTATGGGTGAGGGATTCCATACAAAATATTGAATATTCTTCTCATTTATCTCCAGCTTTTAGAAACTAAGGTGAAGCTACTTCACAAGGAGGAGGTGGCACAGAAGGGACTTAAACTGGATGAAGCTGAAAGAGACAGAGAATTCCAGGACAGGTAAATGGATGGAAAATTGTACCTCAGTACATTTGCAATCAAAGTTTTACACTGCGGTTTATGTTTGGGTTTTTTCTTACAGCTGAATATGGGATCATGGTGACTAACTTAAAAAGAGGTTCCACAAATCCTATGTATTCAGAAGAAAGGCCTAAACTGCAATGTTCCTCCATCATTTTGTTGCTGGTCCTGAATGTCCTGGCTGATTTTGATAGGGAGGTGTATTATCAATTTTCCTACAATTTTTCCTGCCTTCCCCCCCTGCCTACATGACTGCACTCCACAGCTGGAATAGGTTAAAGGAAAGGGGCAAATAAAGGGGTATGGTATAAAGAGGGGGCACATGGCATTAGGATACTACTCATGTTGGAAGTTAAATATCAACATGGGTTAGGCCAAAGGGCCTCTTTCCATGTTGTTGTGGATGTAGAAATTGGTACCACCAATGGACATGGATGGAGCTCAGTTGACTGGAGTGTGGTGTAACATAACAGTTCCAGTGTGGGTTTGGTCATCTGGCAGCTGAGGTAGTTATTGGGGCATTCCTCCTTGCCTTGCTTCACAGTGAGCCCTGATTAATCATCCTTGGATAGCAAGGAAGCCATGACAGATTATGGTGGGAGCATACACTGAATTATTTTTCCAATTAGCTCCTTCTGGAGGAGGGTGGGTGCAATATTTTGTATCAACCTTTTGGAGAAGTTAAATCACAGCTCTGGAGTAGGTGGGACTTGAACCTAGGTCTTGTGGCTCACAGGTAAGTACACTACCACTGTGCCACATGAACCTCATCAAAGAGGGTTATGTTCTCATTTTAACCACATTGTGGTTAATGTAATGCAAAGGATATATTTTTAAATCAACCTGTTCAGAAGTGTTAAGTCACACCTCTGGAGCAGGTGGGTATTGAACCTGGGTCTCCTGGCTCAGGGACAGGGACACTACCACTGCAACACAAGAGCCCCCCTGATGCAATGGAGTCACTGGCTTGTTATAGAATTCAGCTGATTCCTAACTCATTGATTTCATTGGAATGGAATTTCAATGGATTCTGTAACAAGTATTTGAAGCACATGTGATGTTTTATTCAGTCTCAATACACTGTCCATTTTATTTTAGAAGTTAGTTATTGACGGTGGGAATACTGCTGTGCTTACTCTCTTGCCTCAGTGCAACATGAGAGAACTTTAGCTTCTGCTTGCTTTTCCACCTGATATTTCCTCATATTTGTCAGGACCCTACTCTCAGGCAGTGCAGCTCCCCCTGTAATGCCAACACATTTTGCAGCAAAGGAGATCTTTTGGTGCCTGAAAATGCAAATGCTGGTACATGCAGCGCATTCCTGGTCATAAAATCTAGTGCGACAGGCACCCAGGTTTCTAAGAAGCTGCCCATCCACACATCGCTACTTAGCATGAATGTAAGGATGGAAAATTACCCCATAGTCAGTCATTTGAACAAATCTGTGTCAGATGCTGGGAAGCCATCTGAGGCCATCTAACACTATTGAGTAACGTGGCTGTCATTAATTATTGACAGGATCTGGTGCTTAGAAGAGGAAATTGAAAATATAAATCTCAAACTGGAACAAATGGCTCTGAAGAAAAGAACTACTACTTTGTCTCCGGTTTCCTGCTACCTGGGGGTTGGAAGAAATGAGGTGGCTATGCTTTTAACATTTTGAATAAACTAGTGATTTATTTCATTCCGTTAAGAGGAGAGTGTATTTGTATTTTCGTAGCCCCCTTCATGAAGTCAGGATGTCTCAAAGGTTTTTACAGCTGTTGAAATACTACCTTCAATGTAGCTGCCAGCTTGTAACATGCGATAATGACCGAGTTTTCTCTTTTAGAACCTGTTGAGGGTTTTACCAGGGTGCCAAGGATCCTGGCTCTCCTTCAATATAGTGTTGCTTTTTAGTTTGCTCTAAGAGGGCCTCAGTGCAAGAGACAGTACCATACTGGACTGTCAGCTTTAATTACATCCACAAGTCTCTGGACCGGGACTTGAACTGACAATCTTCTGATTCAGTTAAGAACACTACCTGCTGAACAATGAGTAACGGCACAGTGGAGGGAGTTCAGCTGTCAGAGAAAGTGAGCTTCATTTAATGGAGCACAAATTGTGATTAGATCCTTTAACATTGTCAAACTGATTCTGTGATTCATAATCCCAAAGACCCAACTTTGCAACAAGCCCATAGCACTGTTAAATTTATCAGCATGTATATAGAAACCATTCTTTAGTTTTAGCAAACATCATTGTGAAATAAATGCTCTGGGGTTACTATGCGCCACACAAAGTACTGGCTGTAATTTCTTTTACATTTCAATGCAATTTTCCAAATCTACTTTCCAATAATCTGCCAGGAGGCATATATCACAGTGTTCCATACCGCCCATTGTTTAAACATAGAGACATGTGTTTAATATATATTGCAAAGCATGTTTACTTAAAACATTTTTATTATCATGCAGACAAAAATGGTTGTTCATTTTCATTCCTTGAACAAATACTTATAAATGTTTATTGCCAGAAATTTGGTGACAATGTGTGCTGGCAAAATGGCCACACGAATGGGCAAATCTTTGGGTGCAACTTCTCAGTTATGCTACCCATTCACACCACAGCAAAGTATGTCCAGTTTACTAGAATAACAATTTATGAAGGGATAGTAGGAACTGCAGATGCTGGAGAATCTGAGATAACAAGGTGTAAAGCTGGATGAATACAGCAGGCCAAGTAGCATCAGAGGAGCAGGAAGGCTGACGTTTCGGGCCTCCACCCTTCTCTAAGAAGGGTCTAGGCCTGAAACGTCAGCCTTCCTTCTCCTTTGATGCTGCTTGGCCTACTGTGTTCATCCAGCTGTACACCTTGTTATCTAACAATTTCTGGAGTCATGTTTAGAATGTCCTTTATGAATTTCCGATGGCAGCTTATGGTCTGCTGAAATTGCTAGCTCAATTGATTCCCGCAGTAGTCAGTTCCTATTTCTAGCACACAAATTCTCATGTGGCAAATATCGCCGTGATCATGGCTCTGTTGAAGAGGTGTTGGCCATGCATCTCTGTTGTAGCCCTCAACAAGGCCTTGGATGACTTTTGGAGCAGCAACGAGATACATATTGATAAAGAACTACATGCAAGATTGTTGGCTGTTGGGGGTGAGGGGGAGGTGCACTATTTAATTTACCCTCTCCCAACCACACCCTCCCTACCCCAGGAAGAAATCTTGGACTCCAGTTGGTCCACATTAAACAAAGTCACATTAAACAACACATTACGATTAGTCTTAAGTAGGTGAGAGTGGGAGTCACATCCCTCAATGAGAGGAAGTCCTGCAACTAGTTGCTTGGATGAAGACTGCCAGGGTGTCTGGATGCCCTTACTTTCTGTGTGTTGAATGGGAAATGGTGGAGAGCGATGTGGTTGAAGGGGTGGAGGTTTGGTGGCCTGCCCTGAAATAAAAAAGTAGCTGTGTAGCGTCTTGTAGAAGGGGTTCCCTGAGGATCACAGGGCACCCTCTATCCCAAAAAGGATGGTCTTCCAACTCTTCCCTACTTTTAACCAGTCCCGTCCAAAGAAAAAGACCATCCCACCTACTGTAGGTATTTTTTTGCCCATCTCTAGAGCAGCTGGAACTTGAACTTGGGTCTCCTGGCCAAGATGGGAAGACATTGTCATTGCTCCATAAGGCTAGCCCCACTGTAACATTATATGGACAGCATAATATTCGGCTGAGTTGGCTTGTTAGCAAGTTCAGTTGCCCATTTATTGTCTTTTTAACAACATCAAGCAAGCAGGGGGTTGGGGTGGGAGGGGCATTGAAATCCAGCCCGTAATCATCCACAGCTATGGATTACTGGGCATCAACTAGCAGTGGACTTAATTGCAGACAACAGGAGACAGGGATACAAAGCTGCTGCTGTCCTTCATCAAATTCTCCCCCCATCCCCATGCCTCCACCTTATATCACCATAAAAATCACAGCCTTGTAGAGAGGGAATCAGGTTCTGTGCGGTTGCTTAGGGATGTCCATGCCACAGGCCATTCTTGAGACATCAACATTCACCCAATGTCTAGTAGATAATGTGCAATCGGAATGGGCACTTTAAGTTGAGCTACCTGGCATTCTAAAATGAATGAGTATTCCTCATGTCATTCCTGAATGATACCATTCGGATTTCGCTGAGCCACCAGAAGTCCTTTCCGTGAGCACTCAGGGCTAGGATCCAGCTCTCCGCCATCTCACTCAACCCAGTCTGTAAGCACCAGTACTGGAATCACTACATAAGTCACTCACAGAATGATCATTGGATTTCAGACACTGGACCGAATCAGCTACATTTTATTGTGTATACCCATTTGTTTCATTATTAGCTGAGGTTGTAATGGAGATGCAGTTAAGATTCATGGTACTTGGCACTGTATGAACCAGCATTTTCTAGTAACGTCAACTTCTGAGGGCACTTTTTCAAAGTATGACATTTTCATGTCACTTTTGGACCAATTGTCAATTAAACTGACAGATGCATGCTTTTCAAAAAAAAAAGGCAGCTTGGTCTTCAGGCTTCAAATCACTACACACATTGATAGGAACTGTTGCATAAATGCATTGGGATCTGGAAGCAACCATGCAATGATGTCTCAAAGCTGTATCAATGCACAGAGTGAGCTCCGAAGGAGCTATGGAATCTGCAGAAGACCAGATTATAACGTGTACATGGACACACAAAGAAGGTAGATTAGTCCTTACCTAATCTAACTATAAAATTAGAGCCACTGCCGTGCACAGCAGTATTCAGTACTAATATATAATAAATAATATTACTCAAACCTGAAGATAATTCTTGACTTTGGCTCTCCTCCACCAGTGTATAAGGAGCTCAAACTCGTAATGTGTTATCAAGCACATGATAAAAGATTAACCTTGATCAAAAATACCAAAAGAATAACATTGATCTTGCTCACATCCTACTCTTGCCCGTTACCTTCCCAAAGTCAACTCCCGTTCTTGTGTTACTGGACCAGCTATCCCAATATGTGCTGGATAACACCAATTTTACTGTTTATTTATTTTAACACACAATTCCATTACGTTTAAATTCAGTATTGTGGTTTGGGACAGGATTGTCCACCCTGGTACTTTCGCTGCCTGCTGGGATTGTACAAATTCCACACACCCAGCCCGAGACCAGAAATTTTCAATTAGAGCTCTTGGTCTGTGCCAGAAATAATAAAATGGAAATTTCTGTCCTTTATTTCCTTTTGTATTTTGTTATTGAAACAGAAGATACAGTGTTTAATTCAGTCTCCTGCATTTCTTTACCCCCTACTTCTAGTCTTGATTCCTTATTTACGTGCAAAGTTAATGTCCCAAAGCTATAATTGTATTTTCTGAAATATTTATTGACTTGATGCACTATCTTGTCATGTGTGTTCCAAAGATATTAATAGATTCATTGCAAGGATCCCTACTCCACTTAAAAATTCAACATAATTTCATCTATACCTAATAACGCACATTCAGAATCCTGTAGATTACTCTATTTAAATAGTGCAATGTTTGTCTGAAGCATAGTGAGCAACATTAAATATAATGTCACCGCAAATATTGGAATAGTGTTGTCTGGCTAACATGGCATGATGTATTTTTAACTGAACTGTACACTGGCTGTACTCACAGACACTAATTCAGACCACTTTGGTGTGATTTATAACTCCACGTTGTAAAAGACTTGGAATTTTCACCATCGGTGAAATTAATTAGATTTAGCCTGCAACACATTGTGTCATGGCACTTTTGTTTCTTCATTGGATTAACACTGTTTCCATGTTTGGCTTTGTAAATAATGACTCACACACATACACACACACTATGGTCATTGCTCATGTGAGAGAAGCCAGTGTTATAGTTACTGCTGGGGGGCAGGGTGTGCAGTGAGTTGTGAACGAGGGAACGAGGTTTCAGTCTTACGGTCTTTATCACACAGGATTTATGCAAACACAGCAAGCCTGGACAGGTTCATTGTGCCCTCAGAGACACTGCAAATTTGTGCCAAACATTCCTAGGACGTGCAATTTTATTGTTTAGCTTGAGTTTTAGTGTGGTAACTAAAATAAATATTCTTTGTGAATATGAGCTGCACTCACTCTGACTGGTGTGGGAAAATGTGTCAGAATTCCCAGATATCTCCTGAACCCTGCAATGGGACTCATCAGTGCAAGACAGCAGGGACCTTGTTTATATGCAATTTAGTGTTGGCTTTGAAAGGGGAAATTCACCTTGTTATTGGTAATAGGATGCTTTGCTGTGTTGTTAAACATCAGGATAGGTTCGAACTTGAAATGTTGATTTAGAACAAGGTGAATCTGATAATCTGAGGACAGATAGTTCAGGAGTTGGGTGATTGCTGGGTGTTAGTGAGAGGAACACCATGATTACCTGAAACATAAACAAGAGATAGGAGACTGAAGACTACAGATTATACTCCTCTCAGGGCCATTTGAGATTCCTGCTATTATTGCAATCCTATTTCCTAGAGCATACAAGGAATACAGATATGTTAGACTGATCTGTGAAACTGATGTGTGATAGACAGCAGGAGGTCTGTAGCAGTTCAAGAAGGCAGCTCATCGCCATCTTCTCAAGAGCAACTAGGGACCGGCAATAAATGCTGCTTAGCATCCCAAAAATGTATAAACAACAAAAATTTAGTCTTTCAGTTGCTGTTGTACATCAACCCCACTTCTTCTAAAGACTACTATTGCTTTATGAGCTATACTTAAGAGATGGGCATGCGCTCCTGGATTTAGAAGAGTTAGGATCTGAATTTCCTTCACATTTTCTGCACATTATCAGTGATGAGGAACATGTATAGTGAGAAAGATCAGATTAAACACTCTATAACTTGTGCATCTTTGAACCACATCCCCACTACTTCCCTGACCTTTTTTGGCCCATCCACTGATCTATCTCCTGATTTCCACTGTACTCAGTTTCATGTGTCTGCCTGGCAGTCAATATATGAGAATTCTATGGATTGATCTCCCTCTATATTGCATTCTGAGCTGTTGTGGCTATGGCCTGACACTGAAACATGTTCATCCTTTACCCATTTTTTTTTTCTAAGCACGTATTCTCCCAAAAATAGTAAAAATGCAAAAATCAAATCCTGTTCCCAATTTGGGAAAAGCCGTTATTCAATATTTTCCAGTTTCTAAGTAAAGTTCCAGTACACAGTACTACATTATCCCCATCTAACTCTGAACTTGCCTTTTAAATCTAGAACTCTCATCCTCATAAACTGTCAAAAATTCACAAACTGAGATGGATAGATTTTTCATGGATAGCCATATTAAAAGATAGTGATTACATATACAGATCAGTTACGCAGTTGAATGACAGAACTGGTCCTGGGATTTGGGCTTCCCTAGTAATTCACTAAGGCTCTTTCGACAGCAGCTCCTAAACTCTGAACTGCTACTATCTAGAATGACAAAAGCAATACATACACGGTAACAGCACCACCTGCAAGTTTGCTTCCAAGTCACTCACCCTCCTGACTTGGAAATATATTGCCTTTCCTTTATTGTCACTGGTTCAAAATTCTGGAACTCCCTAATAATACTGTGGGTCTATCTATACCACATTAAGTGCAGCGTTCAAACAGGCAGCTCTCCACCACCTTCTCAAGGATAATCAGGGATGGGCAATAAATACTGGTCCTGCCAGCAATGGCTACATCGCATGAATGATTAAAAGCTCCTATGTTCCTGTAATTGACTTGCTTCATCCTGGACTTGAAGCCTCCTTTCTAAGGACGGCAGGAAATCTATGCCGAGAACATATTTTCTTGTTGTGTTTCTCTGTAGAAATCACACTTGTATCTAGCCCAAACATTTGCCAAAAGACTTTATATCCAGGCACATTATTCATATTTATCTTATCCTTCTCACATACCTTATGACATTGGACTGAATTCAATCTGCATTTCAATTCGACTGCATTTTTCTATATCACACACCCTTGAGGTTGGACATCACTGCATGTGGATAGAAGCAGGCATGAGGTGTTGTTGGACCTGAAGATGTGACCTTGTGGATTGATCTTTTTCATCTATGTCAGGCATCATTTTGGAAACAGCCAAAGTGGTTCCTCCTGTCCCGAACTTTTTATTGGCTTCAACAGAATTTGCCAAGACTCCAGGAAAATGTAACTTTTCAAACTGAAAACATTGGCATAAATTAGAACTGTGGATGGAAATAAAAAATGAATGATATGTTCAATGTGCAAGTGAGGAAAATTCCATTGCCAAAATCAATTACTGGACATAAGTATGGAATGAAACAAACAGCAATGTTGCTGTATGAGACATTAGAAAGTGGTCCATGCTTGTATCCCTACCAGTACCATATGAATGAGTGATATGTGCGTTGGCATTTGTGGGTTTGGGAGTTGACTAGGAGGTTTAATGCTCACCTGAAGTCATGAAACTGTGTGGACATTATAGATACAGTGAGATAGCAAGAACTGCCGATGCTGGAGTCAGAGATAACAGTGTGGAACTGAAAGAACACAGCAGGCCAGGCAGCATCAGAGGAGCAGGAAAACTGACGGGTCCCGACCGCCACATCTACACTGTGTTATTATAGACATGGTTATTTGTTTTTTTTTGTGTACATCTGATTCCTGAAATCAGAGTTCAGTGTACAAATGGACCTCATTCTCTGACTTCTGCCCACTGTTAGTAAAGCTTTACAATACATTGATGCATCAGAACTAGTGCACACTGCTACATAATTGATACACCTTGTACACACATATAAATTGTTATAGTTTTCACAGAAATGCTCAGTTCAAAGTAAGATTATCAGATTAAAATGATAGTATTACTGATCTGTGCTTCCAAGGCTGAGCATCAGCTATCAAGATGACTCTGTGACTCTATGTCAAAAACTGAGGCAAAAACAGAAATTGCTGGAAAAACTCAGCAGGTCCGGCAGCATTACACCTGCTAAACCTCCTGAGTTGTTCCAGCAATTTTTGTTTTTGTTTCTGATTTCCAGCATCCCCAGTTCTTCTTTTTTGGTTACTCAAAAACAGAGGTCCGTATTTAATACAAAGTTCTGACGATTATTACATATTAAGTTACGGGAACTTGTAATTGAATTCCCATTGTACCACCATGGCTAAACAAACCTTAGAACTGTTTTTGCAATCAGGTGATAAGGTGTTAAATGGTTCCCTCTTTTCTTGTTCAATTGCTGTTTTTCTTATGTGGTGAAAAGGGTCAATTAAGTGATTAGTTAACTATTTACATACTGTGATTGTACAAAATACAATTGGACAGGCTCTCTTGAGTTCAACAAAAGAAGGGATTTGTTTATTTATTCTTAAACCAATCTGAATAAAACAATAAACTACACTCTGACTTTCATGCATATGTGCCAGACGTGCACACACACACTTGATGCTCACAGACCCACAAACACAGATCATATAGTGGGGCAGGGTAGGTTGGCGAAATTAAAATCAATAAAATTCAGGAATATGTAGCCTGCAGTTTGGTGACTCAGTTTTTTTTTTATTCGTTCACGGGATGAGGGCACTGCTGACTAGGCAGCATTTATTACTCATTGGGCAGTTAAAAGTCATCCGTGTTGCTGTGGGTCTGGAGTCACATGTAGCCAGACCAGGTAAGGACAGCAGTTTCCTTCCCTGAAGCACATTAGGGAACCAGAGGGATTTTTCCCCAACAGTTGACAATGGATTCTCAGTCATCATTAGACTCTTTATTCCAGATATTTATTGAATTCAAATTCCAACATCTGCTGTGGCAGGATTCCATCCCAGGTCCCTGGGATATTGTCTGGGTCTCTGGATTAACAGCCTAGTGATAATACCATCAGAGAATCACCTTCCCTTAGCTTCAGGCTGAATTCATTTTGGTTTTGCAACTATCCTTCAGCAATCCTGATACTTTTGATTTCAAGACCTAGATGGCTAATTTTGTTGTTCTTCAGCGGAAGATGATATTGGGTTGAATTCTTTTCAGAAGTCACTGTCTGTAACAGTGGTGTCCCTGGATGACCATAGTCAGCCAATGGAACTCGAAGCTTCCCAGGTGGGTAGGATAGAGAGAGGGGGAGACAGGAGGGACTCAACTCTCTACCTCAGCTGCCTGTCTTAAGTTCTGCAAGAATACAGTTGCGTAACATACAAAGGTTGACTTGCCAGTTGACCTTCCCACTCCAACTACCCAGGTGGATCCAAATAAGGCCTTTGTCAGTGTGTTCTAAGGATAACGTAATTAGATGATACTTGGGAAGCTCTTAGCCAGGGTCCCATTAGGCCAAACATTAGGCTTAATGATACATTTCCAACAATGTAATACCTCTGGTAATTGTCTTCATGCCTTGTTAGTGGGTGAGGAGATGAGAGTTCATCACATTTCCCAGGAAATCATTTTCTATGGTTGGTTTTGTGTCTCCACCCCAATGGGTTGGAATGCAGAATGCACAGCAATGCAAGTTAAGATAACAATCTTTGGCTGTGATCTCAACTCTCTTCTGTATTGGCATTCCTAAACAGTTTCTGCTTTTAAAAGTACAATTCATGTTTCCAAACCATTGGATTAAAAAACACGAAACATGTCTTCATGACACTAGGATCAAGAAACCATAAAATTGACTCTTAGGAAATTAAAAGTCACAATTCTTACTCAGCCATAACATTTTTTTAAATGAATATCAGGCTGAAGAACAGCCACCAAACTGCCTGCAGATCCTGAATGGCTCACTGAATCGCTATCAAGAGAGAGACTCGAATCCCCAGGAAGAGAATGAAGGAGCAAATCCAGGCAGTTGTGTCTATGTAAGTATGAAAATACGTCACTCACAAAGCCTTTCCTTTAATGTAGTGGGCTACAAACACACTAGCAAACAGAATAGGGAGGAAGATAAGCCCCAGGGAATATAAGGTTCTATTTTCCAAGGGAAAAGACAAGTTTCCTGAATATATGCAGGGGTTCCCCTGATATCTTGCCATAAATTCTGCTGTGTGCAGTTTTTCTCTGAAGGGTCCACTAATCATTTGCAAATTTACAGCAGGACCGAAATTATGAACAGGGTCCAGTTTATGTCAGGGCCAAAGGGATGACAAGGGCCAAATTATGACAGGAGATCAAGTTCACCCACAGCAAACCTCATACAACAATCAGGAATTATTGGAAACCTCCCCCTTAAGTGTGTACATTTTCCAATAGTGTGGTTTGTGTCATCACAATAAAACGGGTAATCAAGAGCTGGGAAAATCCAGGCAGAGATCATTTATTCTGGTTTTTTTCCTGGTCTGTGAAATTCATGAATGATCTTTCATCCTAAATTGCACTTTGGTTAATTTAAACATTATGTATCGAAATAGTTTTAAATTCAGTGGGACCAAGCATAGACTCTGAGACCATTTTGTAGAGCTTCTGTGCTCTGTATGTGACAAATGACAATGCTTTATGGTCGCCAACCATTTCAACTCCCCTCCCACTCCCCAGGTGATATGTCCATCCTGGGCCTCCTCCAGTGTCACAATGACACCTCATGCAAACTGGAGGAATAGCACCTCATATTCCGCCTCGGGAGCCTACAACCCGATGGCCTAAACATGGAATTCACCAGTTTTAAATTCTGCCCACCCCCGGCCTCATCCCAGTCCAACCCTCCCTTTCATCCACGCCTCCTTCTCCTGACACAATCTGTCCATATTCTCTCCCACCTATCTGCCTCTCCCACTTCACTGAGCAATCCCCACCACTCCCTCCCTCCACTCACCTATCACTATCCCACATACCTTTCCCTGCCCCACCCCGCCTCTATTTATTTCCCAGCTCTCTGCCCCCTCCCCATTTTTGAAGAAGGGTCCCAACCCAAAACATCAACTTTCCTGCTCCTCTGATGCTGCCTGGCCTGCTATGTTCCTCCAACTCCACACTGTGTTGTCTCTGACTCCAGCATCTGCAGTTCTTACTATCTCTTAAATTTGGACCGGCTGAGCTCCCCACTTGGAATTCTATTGCATATGTCCATTTACTGTGTGTGGAAGAAGTTTCACATGTAATACAGATTTTTTTTTATCCGTTGTCCACATTTTGTGGACATTTGTGAAATTCTGTTTGTTTTTTCTTCATAAGTCATGGAAATAGTAAATGTTTACGACAAGACAAATATGCAGCCAACAGAAGAATTAACAAGACTTTGTCAGAGCTTAAAACAATCCATTACTAAATTCATTTTTATTTCCAATTATTGTAGGAAGGAGATCTCCAAGAGTTCCTGTCTTGCCTTGTCAGTGCTGAAATAGGAAAAGCAGCAATAGAGACCCAAATGGCGGACCTTCACTCTGAACTATTCCAGACTAAATGTGAGAGCTTTGGATTGAAAAAGCAATACCTCGAGTCTGAATCACAGCTAACTGCTAATAGAAATGTAAGACCAAGTAGAGATCATTTGTATTACCATATCCATTCAAGAAATTAGTTACCATGAATCTAGCTCAACACTTAGAGCCATTGAGCAGTACAGCATGGAAACAGATCCTTTGTTACAACTTGTCCATGTCAACTAGATATCCTAAATTAGTCCCATTTGCTAGCATTTGGCCCATATCCCTCAAAACCCCTCCTATTCATATACCCATCCAGGTTGTAATGTTGTAATTGTGCCAGCCTCCACCACTTCCTCTGGCAGCTTGTTCCACACACGCACCACCTCTGTGTGAAAAAGTTGCCCCTTAGGCTCCTTTTAAATCTTTCCCCTGTCACCTTAAACCTATGCCCTCTAATTTTGAATCCCACCCTGGGGAAAAGACCTTGGCTATTCACCCTATCCATGCCCCCATGATTCTATAAACCTCTATAAGGTCACCTGTCAGCCTCCGACGCTCCAGGGAAAATAGCCCCAATCTATTCCACCTCTCCTTATAGCTCAAACTCTCCAAACCTGGCAACATCCTTGCAAATCTTTTCTGAGCCCTTCCAAGTTTTGCAATATCCTTCCAATATGAGGGAGACCAGATTTGAACACAGTATTCCAAAAATGGCCTTACCAATGTCCTGTACAGCCACAACATGACCTCCCAACTCCTATACTCAATGCACTGACCAATTAGGCAAGCGTACCGAATGACTTCTTCACTATCCTGTCTGCCTGGATTCCACTTTCAAGAAACTATGAACCTGCACTCCAAGGTCTCTTTGTTTAGCAACATACCCAGGACCTTACCATTAAGTGTATAAGTTTTCCCCTGATTTGCCTTGCGAAAATACAGCGCCTCCCATTTATCTGCTAACTCCACCCATCCAAGTGAATGTAGGAAAGGTGTAATGGAGCACCAATGGGAGCAGAAATCAGCTCAGCCAAGTTTCACACTATTTTTGGCCTCAATCCATTTCTAGCCAAGACCTGGGTGGATGGTGGCAGTTCCATTTCTATTATTTTTTAGCTGCATTGGAAGCTTCACTAGACTGTTAACTGGAATAAAGGGATGGCCTTGGCAGGATGCATTGAGTAGATTAGGTCAATACTCACTGATGCTTGAAAAACAAGAAGTGATCTTATTGAAACATGTGAGAATCTGAAGGGGCCTGACAAAGTTAATGCTGTGAGGATGCGGGAGGTTCTAGAATGAGGTAGCACAAAATAAGGAATCTCCCATGGAAGATTGAGATGTGGAGGAACCTCCTCCCAGGGGAAATTTCTAACCCAGACAACATAGATTGTAAGAGCGGGGTGGTTATGCTAGAACAGTACAAAATGTTAACTAGGTCGCAGCTCAAGCACTACAGTCATGGCCATGGTATTACAAGAAGATATGATTGCACTAGAGACTGGAAGGAATGGGCATATGAGAATGTTACAAAGTCTGGGAACCTTTGGGCTATGAGGAAAGCCGACAAGGTCATAAAATTGAGATGTATTAAATAACTAGCATCCTGGATGAAGTGGTTAGGAAGGGGCCTGTTTTTGTTAACTCTTCCGGTCAGCAAACACAGAATGGGCTGAGTGGCCTCTTTCTCTGCTATAACAGTTTTTGATTCAGTATAATTTGGAGAAGGCTTGGGGAGGGAGCAGTGATACAGAGCAAAGAATGTAATTGAGATGAACAATGATTTAAATGTTGGGGAGATCGGTGGTCAGGGTCAAGCAACTAAATAGTGTATAATTACTGTTTGTTTATTTGTGCACATCTTGCTGGCTGTGGTGGGGAGATGGTCACTGAAATTATTGGTCTTCATTCTTCATTGGAAGGGGTGTTGCTGCTCATTGCCTTCTCATTCCATTTGAGATGGTGATAGCCCTGGAGGCTTCATGACACACACATACAAATGTTTGTTCTACTCCTTTAAGTTTATTCTGATTTTGGTGCTTTCTGATAGCTCTGCCAGCTGAGGACTAGATCATGATTCTTAGTGGATACCTTTTTGATTGTTTCCGTAGTCATTGCTCCATTGACTGTACCTAATGGGTTTGAGATTCTTGCTCCCTGTGCGGTTGAGAGTGGGGGCTGTAGGGAGGATGAGCAAACTGACCATAGCACCATGGTACAGGGACCATTCAAAGGGGAGTGTAGAAAAGAGTTCTAATCAGGGATGATATTGTCAGGGGAATAGACACTGTTCTCTGTGGCCAGGATCGAGAGTCTCAAGGGCTATGTGTGCCTGTCTGGTGCCTGGGTTCAGGACATCACATCTGGCCTGCAGAGAAACTTGGAGTGGGAGAAGAAATATCAAGTTGTCATGATCCACGTAGGTACCAACAGTTTAGGTAGAATGTGGAAAGAGTTTCTGCTGAGGGAATATGAACAGCTAGGGGCTAAAATGAAAAGCAGAGCCAGAAAGGTAATAATCTCTGCATTATTACCTAAGACATGAGCAAATTGGCACAACGTCAACACGATTAAAGAGGTAAATGCTCAAAGATTGATGTTGGAGAATAGGGTTTGAATTCATGGGACATTGGCATCAGTATGGGGGTGGAGGGAGCTGTTCCGATGGGATGGGCTCTACCTGAATCATGGTAGGACCAGAGTCCTAGCAAGTTTCATATCTCGGGCTACGGGTAGGGCTTTAAACTAAATAGTGGGTTCAGTTGCGGGGAAAACTATGGAAAAAGCTAAAGCGGGGAGACATTATTTAGTTTCCAGAACAGTAATAGGACAGACAATATGAAAAGGGTCAGGAATCTAACTTCAGGCACAGCAGCTGAGGGAACAACCATGAGAAAGGGATGGTGTAAGAAGTCAATGCAAGACTGCAGGTGTTGTAGTTAAATGCATGCAGTGTACGAAGCAAGATAAATGAGCTTATACCTGAGGTATGATGTTGTGGGTATCACAGAGACGTGGTTGCAAGGCGATGAGGGCTGGACACTAAGGATACACGTCCTATCAAAAGGACAGGCAAATGGGTGGAGGGGACAGGATTGCCTTGTTAGTAAGAAATGAAATTAAATCGATAGCAAGAAGTGATACAGGGTTGTCAAGTGTAGAATCTGTGTTGGTAGAATTGAGGAACCACAAAGGGAAAAAAGACCCTGATAGGAGTTATGTACAGACCTCCTATCAGTAGTCAGGGTGGAGACAGAAAATACATCTGAAGATAGAAAGGGCATGTAAGAAAGGCACTACCAAAATAATCATGGGGGACTTCAGTATGCAGGTGAACTGGGAAGATCAGATTGTTTACAGATCCCAAGAAAAGGAATTTGTGGAATGTCTAGGAGATGGATTTATTGGAGGAGCTTGTTGTAGAGCCTACTAGGGCGTAGCCAGTTCTGGATTTGGTGATGTATAATGAGGTATTCTTGATTAGAGAGCTTAAGGTGAAGGAACCCTATGGGACAGTGACCATGATATGACAGACTTCACCCTGCACTTAAGAAGGATAAGCTAGAATCAGATGTAATGGTATTGCAATTGAGGAAAGGTAACTCAAAGACATGATGGAGGAGCTGACCAGAGTTGAATGGAAGTGGAGCCTAGCAGGGAAGATAGTGGAACTGCGAATGGCAACTCTGAAATAATTCAGGAGGCACAGCAGAAATTCATCCCCAAGAAAGAAGAAACATACTAAGTGGAGGACGGTACAACCATGGCTGATAAGGGAAGTCAGAGACAGCATAAAAGAAGAAGAAATGTGGTGAACATCAGTGGGCACTCAGAGGATTAGGAAGCATTGAAAAACCAGCAAAGGACAACTAAAAAAGCAATAAGCAAGGAGAAGATGAAATGTGAGGGTAGGTTAACTAGTAATATAAAAGAAGATTACAAGAGTGTTTTAAGATATATATCTACAGATGTATAGATATATATATATATATTTATAAGAGAGAGAGAGTGCATATTAATCCACTAGAAGATGAGACTGGAGAAGTAGAAATGGGGAGCAAAGAAATGGCAAAGGAACTGAATAGGTACTTTGCATCATTCTTCATGGTGGAAAACACCAGTAGCCTACCTGAACTTCAAGAGAGTCAGGGGTCGGAGATGAGTGTAGTAACCATCAATCAGGAGAAGGTGCTGGGGAAGCTGAAAGGTTTGAAGGTGGATAAATCACCTGGACCAGATGGACTTACCACCAGAATTCTGAAGGACATAGCTGAGGAGATTGAAGAGGCATTAGTGGTGATCTTTGAGGAATCACTGGAGTCAGGGAGGTGTCACAGAGGACTGGAAAATGGCTAATGTACCACCACTGTTTAAGAAGGGTTTGAGGCAGAAGATGGGAAATTATAGCCAGACCTTGGTTTTTGGTAATATTTTATTCAGGATGAGATTGCAGAGTGCTTTGAAGGTAAAATAGGGCTGAGTCAGCCCTATTTCGTTTGGCAGGTCATGCCTGACAAATCTGTTAGAATTCTTTGAAAAATAACAAACAAGTTAGGCAAAGGAGAGCCACTGGATGTGATCTATTTGGATTTCCAGAAGGCCTTTGACAAGATGCTGCCCAACAGGCCGCTAAATAAGGTAAGAGCTCATGGTGTTGGGGCAAGGTACTGGCATGAAAAGAGGATTGGCTGATTGGCAGAAGACAGATAATGGCGATAAAGGGGTCTTTTTCAGGATGGCAGCCAGTGATTAGTGGAGTTCCAGAGGGGTTTGTGTTGGGACCACAACTATTCACTTTATACATTAATGATCTGGACAAAGGAACTGAGGACACTGTTACCTTTGTAAAATTTCCAGATGACACAAAGATAGGTGGAGGGGCAGGTAGTCATTGAGGAAGTGGAGAGGCTGCAAAGGGACTTGGACAAGCTTGGAGAGTGGGAATAGAAGTGACAGATGGAATACAATGTAGGAAGGTGTGAAGTTATGCACTTGGTAGGCAGAATAGAGGCAAAAACTAATTTCTAAATGGGGAAAGGCTTCAGAAATTTGAAGCACAAAGTTACTTGGGCGTTGTAGTTCAGGATTCTCTAAGATCAAGGTTCAGTTGGCAGTTAGGAAGGCAACTATAATGTTAACATTCATTTTGAGTATGCTAGAATACAAGAGCAGGGATATACTGCTAAGGCTGTATAAAGCTCTGGTTAGACCGCATCTGGAATATTACGAGCTGTTTGGGTTTTGTATCTATCTCCGTGCCGATATTGGAGGAGTCCAGGGGAGGTTTGAAAGAATAATTCCCAAGATGAAAAGCTTGTCATACGAAGAGTGGTTGAAAACTCTGGGTCTGTACTTGAGTTTAGAAGGATGAGGGGACATCTCATTGGAAGTTACAGAATACTGAGAGGCCTGGATGGAGTGGACATGGAGAAAATGTTTCCACTAGTAGAGGAGACAAACACCCAAGGATACAGCCTCAGAGTTAAGGCCAGATCCTTGAGAACTGCAACAAGGAGGAATTTCTTCAGCCAGAGGGTGGTGAATCTATGGAACTCATTGCTGCAGAAGGCTGTGGAGGCCACATCATTGAGTGTATTTAAGACAGAGATCGGTAGGTTCTTGGTTAGTAAGGGGGTCAAAGGTTACATGGAGAAGGCAGGAGAATGGGGTTAATAAACCAACAGCCATGATCAGGGCTAATTCTCCTATATCCTATGGTCTTACGAAAACTGTGTATAACATGGTGTGAATTAGAGACTTGAGAAATATAGAGTCTCTTCATATAAATGTGCAGAAACATCTTTCCATTAGACAGCAGCCTGTTCCATAGAGTATAATGATGTATGCTTCTGTTTGCAGACGGCTGTGGGAATAGGCACCTGAGCTTATTCTACATTTTCAGAAAAGCTTTGTGCATAAAATGCCTGTTAAGCATCACTTATCCCACTTCCTTCAAATTGGGAAAGAAGTAAAGCAAGAGTGGTGTTAACTTACTATCACCCAAAGGGTAGCATGGGTCTGGAATTCACTGCCTGAAAGAGTGGCAGAGGAAGATACTCCTGTCACATTTAAAAAGCTCTTGGATATGGACTTGAAATGCTACAATATAAATTGTGGATCAAGAGCTGCAAACTGTCTCTTTTTTGGCTTGCAAAAATGAAATGGGCCAAATGGCCCCTATTTCTGCTGTAAATGTTCAATGCTTTTACATTTGCAATTTACATTTCCACACGCAGGTAAAATTTACCCCAGTCTGAATTTCAATCAGTCTGAAGGCTTTCGTCATAATAGCTTATCCTACTGATTCCTGATTGGCTTGTACCTTACTAACTAATTGAATTGGCAAGACTGCAATGAAATCTAAATATTGCAGCAATAGTGAAATTAAGTCAAACTTCAAGACTCTAATCCAATGGAGAACAAATGGGTACTTCAGCTCCATCGAGGGTAACATCTCTTCACTGTATTTCTACTACACTGTAACAATGTGATGACAATGGTAAGAAGGAGCTATTAATTTAGTGTCATCTCTAAAATGCACATGCAAACATCAATTTCTCTGTATGACAGATAAACGAAAGCCTTTTGTTGGAAATAACAAGATTGAAACAAAGCTTGCAGGCTTCAGAACAACAAATCCTGAAACTGCAGAGCGAAAAGGCAATTTTAACTTCACGTCTGAAGACCCTAGAATGTGAACGGCAACAGATATTCAATCAAAAAGAACTTTTGCTGAAAACATTGAAAAGATTGAAATGTCACAAGCACGAAGATTCTTTGTTCCAAATTAATTCTAATGACAGGTAATGTTGCTCAGGTTGGTCATTGGGTGGGGAGCAAAGAGTTATAGTCTCAGGCTTCTCATTGAAAGGGAATGTCAGTAGGATTTTTTTCATGTAGAGGCTTCTTAGAAAAAAGAACATTTTAACATAGTGACTACTGAAGCAGAGTCGATAACGTCGCTTCAAAGGGAATTGGCTCAAACAGAAAAGAAAAGGACACAGGGAAGTGGGATTGAGTGGGTAACTCTGACACAGTCAATGAGGCAAATAATCTCTTTCTGTTCTGCTGTTTGAATTCTGCACTTATTCAGCTGTTTTCTCATGAATGTAAAGCTATTTTGAAACCTCTGGTTTCCATCCTGAAAATGATTGAGTAATTATGCAGCACATATTAAACTCATATCATTTAAGGAAGTAACAATTAATTCTAACATTCTGTAGTGTTTTTGCTACACAGCTTGCTGAGCATCATACTGTACTTCCTCATACTAAGCAAATCCAAAGTCAGGAGGAGACAAGTGCATTGTGTGCAATCTCGAAATGCTGGATAATATTCCCTTGCATTGAAAAGGGCAGCAGAATGTTGTTATTGTTGGTCTTCAGCTTCATGATGTCCAAATCCAGATTCTAATTGATTAATACCAACTGCCTATGTATTCTCGTGATGTGGATGACATTGGGGAACATTTTTTTTGATGCCCATCTAAATAATGGAATGGTGCCATCTTGAGAACGAGTCATTTCTACACCCAAATAATTAATGCAACCACAGCAAAGGACTTTAAGGGGTGCTCCTCACTCTGTTAATTTTTGAATTAATAGCAAAGGTATAAATGCAAAAGATGGGGCTGAGGCTTTTGAAATTCACTGTCAGTTCACTGATTTCTGTCCACCTGTTCCTGCTGTGGGGAAGGGGTGGGGACTTGAGGCTGTTGTTCTCAACTTAGCAACCTTATGCTCTTTTCATCAAAGCAAAGGGATTGGGGAGGGAAAGAAGATAAGGTGCACATTGTGGCTAAGTCCCAGTCTGCAAGAGTAAATTTAAAAATATAGTAAAATTAGTTACATTAAAATAATTAAACTTCATTTCAAAAAGTGCTGGTTCAATTGAAGGTACATAAAACTGCAAAAAACTAAAATGAAGTAAAACCAACTTTAAGTAACAGCATTATGTAGGTTGCTTAATTGATCCCTGTGGATTTCACTAAGGTTTTACAAGTTCAAATATTAACCGGCAGATTTTGTTTAGTTGTGTTGGAATCGTTGACCATTGCTTTGAGTCTTAATTTGTGGGACATGAGTGTCGGTGGCTGGGTCAGCATTTACTGCCCATCCCTAGTTGCCCCTGAGAAGGCGGTGGTGAGCTGCCTTTATGAATCGCTGCAGTCCTTGTTTTGTAAGAAGACACGAATATCCTTGTGGAGGGAATTCTAGGTTTTTGACCCAGTGACAGTGAAGGAACAATATATTTCCAAGTCAGGATGGTGAGTTACATGGAGGGGAATTTGCAGATGGTGGTGTTCCTATATATCTGCTGCCCTAGTCCTTCTAGATGGAAGTGGTTGTGGGTTTGGAAGGTACTGTCTGAGTGAATTGAGTGAATTTCTGCAGTGCATCTCGTAGATAGCACACACTGCTGCAACTGAGTGTCGGTGGTGGAGGAATGGCAGCAAGTGAAGTGGGGAGAGTGGTGCGGGATTTGTTTCAGGGACAAGTTGCTCTTAAAGACTTCCTGCTATGTAGCAGCTGAGGATGGAGAACATGCAACAAGAAGAAGCATCTGTTTATAATGGATGAGTCACACTCCCCAGCTGAAAACTTAAGGGATCAGTTAAGTAACTTCCATAATGTTGTTAGTTAAACTTGGTTTTGTATAATTTTTGCAGTTTTATGTGCTTTCTTTTCTGAAGGTTAATTGAACTTTCACTTTCTGTAATGAAGTTTAATTATTTTCAAGTACTTTTTTCTAAACTATACTTTTAAAGTTACTCTCGCAGACTGGGACTTAGCCACTCTTATCTTTTGTCCCCAAGCCCCTCTGCTTTGATGAAGAGGTAAGGGTTGCTAAACTGAGTACACACCAGAGGCAGCCTCCCCCCGTAGCAGGTACAGGTGGGTAGGTACAGGTGTGACCCTGTGACAGTGCTTCCAAAGACTGGGCTTCCCCCATAAAGCAGCAGAATAGTTATGTTGGCTTCCTGACATCTTGGGGTTGACCTTCTAAGGAACGCTTCAGCTGAGTAAGACCAAAGGTCACTGCCAACTAAGTGACACCAACACAGTCCCCTTTTACAGCAACAAACACAACTCAGTCACTGGTTGATATAATTCTCTTCTGTGGAGGTACCAGGGCATTCATTTAGAGAGGTTGAAAGAACTCATGTGGGCATTCTGCCAGCTAATCCCAGAACATTCTGCACCAGATTTAGAAGAAAGACCTTTTCTGCAAATGCTAAAACATCCAAGCACAGCAAGAGCAGACTTGATTTATGACTTTGCAAGGAAATCGGGTTGAAGGTAAGTGAAATAAACTTGGAGCAATGTGCAGGCAGGGCAGGGAGATAGAACCGACTAGTTTGCCTAAAGTGAACCCCATAGATCAAAAGGCTTCCCTCTGTTTCATAATGACTTCAGACGCAATATTGGTATTTTTACTTAGAGAATGGCACGTGGTAGCGCCACAATATGGAATGACTGATGTGATTATCATAGATACCTTTAATTGTCCAGCTTCCTGTTACATACAAAGGAGGTGGCACAGTGGCTCAGTGGTTAGCACTGCAGCCTCACAGCGCCAGGGACCCGGGTTTGATTCCAGCCTTGGGCGACTGTCTGTGTGGAGTTTGCACATTCTCCCCATGTCTGCGTGGGTTTCCTCCCATAGTCCAAAGATATGTAGGCTAGGTGGATTGGCCATGCTAAATTGCCCATACTATCCAGGGGTGTGTGGGTTATAGGGGGATGGGTCTGGGTGGGATGCTCCAAGGGTCAGTGTGGACTTGTTGGGCGGAAGGGCCTGTTTCCACACTGTAGGGATTCTAGGTTTCTATGAATGAAAGGGTAAGATGAAATTACGTGGAATAGAGAATTAGAGGCAGTCCACAGAATGTTCACTAAATTAGTCCTGGATATGGAGGGATTTTCCTATGAGGAGCAGTCGAGTAGACTGGGCTTATACTCATGGGAGATTAGAAGAATGAGATGAGATCCTACAAGATAAAGAGATACATAAGATTCTTGGGGGCTTGACAGGGTAGGATGTTGTTTTCCCGTTTCTGAAGAATCAATAACCAGAGGGCATCTCCAAGTAAGAAGTCACTAATTTAAAATAGTGATGAGGAGGACTTTTTTCTCTCACAGAGGATAGTGATTCTGTAGAATTCTTTACCACAGAGGGCTGCCGAACATGCGACATTACATATATTCAAGACAGAGATAGGCAGGTGTTTAATCATTCAGGGAATCAGGATTATGCCGCAAAGACAGGACAGTGGAATTCAGGATGATCAGCTCAGTCACAACCTCGATGCACAGCAGAACAGATTCTGCGGGCTGAATGGTCTACTTATGCTTTGACATCTTGCGTCTTTTAGAAACTCCAGTACAGACCTCGTGGGTAAAATTCTATGTAATTCTATTCAAACAGTGACAAACAAATGTTATGTTTAATATCACAGTGGAGCCATTCAAGAGCCCCCTCAGTCATTAAGATTGAAAAGATTCTTGTTTATTAACTGATAATCCATAGCACAGGTCTTATTAATTGAGCTAGTCTTTGTTTATGGTTCTCTATTTACTCTAAGCTCAGAATAAAGAGAGAGTGAAAGCATTTCTCATGTATTACATGTGATATAACCCAGGTTTCAGAAGATATTCCTTAGTTGAGGTGACAATGTGCTGCATATTCTGAATCCCACTCCCCCAACACACACACACACACACAGAGTTCAATCTGTGGGTCTTCTTCCCTCGGGGACTAAAAGCTGTGTCTTCCTTTCCACAGTTACAGATAGAAACTTCTCAACTGAAGAGTGTTTTGTGAGCATGCAGCCCTGAAGAGGCCTCAGTCCCCAATAATTCTAAATGGCTGTCTTATTCCTGTCACTGGAATTTGTTTCCCACAATCCCCTGTTTGTAACAAGTACTAATTGTGCCTAGAACTCATCATGAATTCACGTGGTGAGAGTTCCATCAGGAAAATTGGGCTGGTTCTCAATGACGTAACATTGAAGGCTAATTCTAATGCCCATTTGGCATTCTGCCAAGAAGGAAATTTAGCCCTAGATGTGGATATAATGCACACAGTAAGTCCCTTGATTACCCAACGAATGAGTTGTATTTTTACAGAAATCAAGCTCACTCACATTGTTATTGAGATTTTCATAATGTGTTGTAGTAAGATTACGAACACAGAGGTCGAAAGATTGAAAGAAAGACTTGCATCATATCACACTTTCAATGACTTCATTGGCACCCCAAAACACTTCCGCCATCTGCAAAGTACCTTTGACCTACCATCATCATTTGGATGTTTGGAACACGGTGATCAATTTGCTGACAGCAAATGGCAATGTGAAGATAATTTTTTTTAGTGATGACAATTGTAGAATAAGAATTGTCTGGAACTCCGGGGCCCGCAAATATAACCCCTCTATTCCGGAAGGGAGGGGAGGCAGATGACAGGAAAATGTAAGTCATTGAGTTTGATGTCTGCCGTAGGGAAGCTTTCAGAATTAATCGCTAAGGATGTTCTAACTCGGCACTTGGAAAAATTAAGATAATTCGGAATAGTCAGCATGGGTTTCTAAAGGGTAAATGTGCTTAACCTTTCTCTTAATTCTTTGAAGGAGCATGTGTGATACAGATAAACAGAAGCTTGTTGATTTACCGTGCTTGGATTTCCAGAAAGCATTTGATAAGGTTCCACATGAAAGTTTACTCGATTGATACTTGGAACGAATGAGTCACCTTATGAAAGAAGAATGGAAAAACTGGTCACGTTTTCATTAGAAATTAGTAGAGCGAGGGGTGATTTGATTGAAGTTTCTAAGGTCTCAGCAAGGTGGATATGGAAAGGATATTTAAGATATCTCCTCTTTGGGTTAGTCCAGAATGAGAGCAACTGTACTAAAATTGAGGATTGCCCTTTGAGGATAGAAATGAGGTGCAGGTTTTTTTCTCTGAGCATCGTGTGACTTTGGAACTCTGTGTGTCAGAAGGTGATGGAGACAGGATCATTGAATATTTTTAAGGCAGAAGTGGATGGTTTCTCGTTAGGCAAGAGAAGCAAAGTTATGAGGGAGAAATGGAAATCAAGCCCTAATATTCTTAGCATTGTCACAAAAGTTAAAGATTTTATAAGAGTGCAAAATTACCCAGTTTACCAGTCTGTTAGACCCAGGTTAAGAGAAAGCATGGACCATGTTCTATACTTAACAATGATCACTATTTATTAATGGATTCTAACTACAGTAAACAAGTATGAATCACTAACATTTAACTAAGTCTAACTAGTAAAAATACTAACCCCATTATAAAAGTCCACACACGCACACACACACACACACACACACACACACACACATTACACACATACAGGCATAGAAGAAAAGAAAGCATGGGTATAATGGAGAGAGGGAAATACTGAGAATTCAGCTCAATGGTCCCTGTCTACAGGATTTTCTGAGGGATGTTTTTGACTAGTGAGAACTTGCTGCTTCTCGATCTCTCCAGGTACTTTCACTTGCTTGCAGGAGGCACAAACTTATTGGTTAAAAACCACAGCAACTGATGAGGGAAAATAAACTGGCTATCTTCAGCTTTGAGGTTTTCTTTTACTGCAGTGAAAAAGACAGCTCTTTTTTTCAGGGATCTGATGGCTTCTGGCCAAACATTTCCACCTCCAAGCTGTTCAGCTAGCTGGGAGCCAATCACATAATTGTTGGCAGGCAGAAGGCCTTTTGTCATCAAAAACTGGTCACCATTTCACAGACCAAAACACTTAGGACAATGCACCTTCAATTACATTATCTCTTCCAGCAATGTGAAAAATTTGTTTCATTAAATGGTTGTAACAAAAGACTACATCTGAATAAGGTTATATTTTGAGTTTTAAAACATTTAATGCATGGCAGTGGATTCTTATTGGTGTATTAATGTTCCCTTGGTCATTAGTCAGACATTGTCTTTATAGTGTTAACAATAATCAGTTTCTTTCAGCAATGCAAGAATATTGCATGTGCCTTTTTTATATCATCTCTCAAGGATTAATCTTCTCCATAAGTACAGTCAGTGTGGAACATGGCCAATGTATTTGAGAACTGGGAGTGGCTGCCCAGAATTTCCCAAAATATGAGGTTGATAAGTGAAACAACCTGCCCACAGTCCTTGCTCAGTCTCTGAATATGCCTCTTATGATAACATATAGCATTTCAATCTATAGGACATCATCAATAAACCTTCAGGAATCCCCCAAAAAACTATGTGCACAGTGTGAGTACCTTACAAAGGAGCTGAAGTTGGCCAAGAATGAGTACAAGGTGTCTATTCATCAGGAGCAATTGGAATGTGGTAGGGAGTGTCTAACTGCTGGCAGGAATGCTGTGCAGGCTACAGAAACAGAGTCACAAAGCACAGAGATAGAAGAAAAAGACCAGCAATCAAAGGTAGGTGGAGAATTATCTTGGAAGAAATAAAGAGATAACAAAGCAATATAGAAAACCTTAGGATGTTAGTCAGTGTCTGTGGAGTTAAATCAGGCTGACAGCCTTTCTGCAAAACTGAAGAAATACAGAAATGCAGTAGGTTTTAAGTGGATGGAGGGTAGTGGTGGGAAGCATTTCGGGGGAAGGAGATTACCTTAAACATTAACTCTGTCCATAGATGCCATTAGACCTGCTAAGTATTCCAGCACATTCTAATTTTGTTTCAGATTTCCAGAATCTACAGTATTTTAATTTTGCATTAGCAGGAATGTTGGGAATTCCCCACCCCAGAGGTTTGCAAAGGCTCTATCATTCACAATATTGTTATGAAGATGTGTGGTTTAAACATTTATCTGTAATATAATTTGCTTGACACACAGGCTACATAACAACAGTAACATTACATTGATGAGTAACAAGCTGTTCGAATAGATACATCCAATTCACAAAACTTTGGACAGGTCATATGACCCTGTTTATGGAGGTAATAGAGCTACTCAATTTTGATCTTAGATAGAGAGTCTGATAATTTGCGTTGGGGAGCCTTTTGCCCTCCCTCTTTCTTACTCTGAAAATCCTCTGAAAGTGTGTGAACTAGGAGGCCTCTACACTTCTTATGGAAGGTTTCTACAGAACATTTTAGAATCTGTCTCACCACGCTAAGAGAACTTGGAGAGCCAAAGCTGATCCAAGAACACAGCCCAGTGTGTGTGAGGTGACTTTGGCTATATTGCCGAAGCGACATGTAAACATATGTATCAACTTTCAACTTTAGAAGAAGCAGAAAATTGTCAAAAAAAATGCCACCCATTACTGAACCTGCCTGCCTGATTTCTCTTCCCAGCAAAGTATTTTTTGTTGCTGGATCCTATCGTGGCAGATTAAATGAAATCAAAATATTTATTTATTTTCTTCTATTTAACCTATATTTTTAATCAACATGTTCAGAAATGTTATTACACACGTCTGGAACAAGTGGGACTTCAATCTGGGCCTCCTTGTTCAGGGAGAGGGACACTACCAGTGTGCCACAATTTACACATTTGAGACTAAGACTTCTGACCATCACTGTGGCTGCTACCCATGTGCGAAATGCAAGCCAGAGGTTATTTAAATACAGTTGGCAAGAGTTGACTCAGGCCTATAATGGCAAGTCGGGGGAGAAAAGGGAATCTGTCTACTGAGCTGTTAACCCTCAGGCTGGGATGGGAAGCACAAAGCCCACTTTGGGTCAACAAGAGCAGGCATAAAATATTATCTAAAATCTCTATTGCAAAAATGCAAAGCCACTCATTAATGAAAATCAAGCCATCTAGATTTGATTGCTGCTTTTAAATGTGTAGTCAGAGTTTTGGGATTCTTGTGGTGCAATGGTCATACCCCTACCTTTGAGCCACTAGGCCTGGGTTCAAGTTCCTCCTACTTCAGAGCTGTCTGAACAGTTTGAACTGGGCCTCAGTAGTTCACTTATGAAAAATGAGCTTGAGAGTTAGTGTCAAATCAGCATTCTATGCAGAGAACCAGCATGATATATGGGACTGAGGTAAAAGGTACTGCAGATGCTGGAGAATCCAAGATAACAAGGTGTGGAGCTGGATGAACACAGCAGGCCAAGCAGCATCATAGGAGCAGGAAAGCTTGATGTTTCGGGCCTAGACCCTTCATCAGAAAATTTCTGATGAAGGGTCTA
>JAHRHZ010000217.1:11858412-11885114 GCA_024137785.1 Ginglymostoma cirratum
TAACTCTGATTTCTCTTCACAGATGCTGCCAAATCTGCTGAGATGTTCCAGCAACTTCCGTTTTTGTTTTTGATCTACAGCATCTGCAGTTCTTTTGGTTTTTTAAAGAATATGCCCATGTTCCTTCAAATAGTGTTAATTGGCTGGAGATGAGATTTCCATCATTCAGGAACAAGTCTTACCTCATTGGCTGGCAACTTAGTCTCAGTAGCACCAACAGGAGTGGTGGCCACGTCTGGGACTACAAGCAGTCCTAATTCTAAGTTACACAGCCAGGAATGGGGTGGGGGATGGGGGGTAGGGATGTAGGTGTGGGATCCGTTCAACAAGGACGAAGGGGAGGCCCAAGCTGAAGGAAAGGAGGGGAAGAGGACCTTGATGAAAATGGTTTGGGAGGAAGGATCAGCCAGTGAGAAGGAAGAGATCTTGGAGGAGTTCCTGATGTGGATAGGGAATCGGTGAAATGGTTGTCACATACCTCCGGCGAATCCTCTAATCTGCTTGCGTGCCCCCCTCCCCACCAAAGCAATATACCCCTAAACCTCGCCCCATAAAAGCCTCAATCAAGGTGAGAGCAGGTGTGCTGCCCATCTCCCCCACCCCTGCCGATCCCCCTCTCCGCGCTATAATAATGAAGGCAGCCTCCAGACATCAGGGAAATTGGGAAAGCTACCCAAGGAATTCTACAGGTTCCCAATAACCCCTGCCCACTCAAGCTCTAAGATTCTGCCTCGTACCCCAGTGAGGAACAGGAAACAATGATGGATGGTTTGGGACAAAATTTTGTGGTTCACTGCTTTGTTTATTTTCCAAGTAGTAGGTATCAGGGACAAACATTATTCGCGCTGATTTATTTATGGAGTGCAAGGATAATTTATTTATGTGCACGGCCTCTTTAAATCCTTTTCCTGGCCTGCTTACACACGGGTCATTTAAAGGGGCCTTTATGTGTGGCACACAGGGGAAATTTCAGGTTTCTGCATGGCACCAGACTCAAGCAGCTTAGAAGGAACATTGTTGGCAAGGCTGGTATTTGTTTTCTGCCCTTAACTTGTCCACGGAAGGTGGTGATGGTGGAGTGCCTTCTGTTTGATAAAAGTAAATGACTTGCTTAGCCTCTGCAGTGGCTCGTAAACAGCCTGGAGTCTGATATCAATCATATTTGATAAACATTGTCATAAATGAAATGAGTGAATTAATTGCTCATTTCTATGACAATTTAGTAGTTTCATGGTTACTTTCTTTGAAACTGGTTTAATTTTCAGTTTTCACAATTGAATTCAAATTCTCAATCTCGTAGCCAGGCACCATGCTCTCAATAAATAGCACAAATCCTTCTATTGATCCTGGCTTCTAATTACTAACTTCAATTGGTCAGAGACAGGGTCACAGATTTCTGTGTTCCAGCATCTATGTTTCCCATCAATGAACTAAAGATATATCCAGAAGGGAAAAATAAGTAAAACTCACAAATGATACAGACTGGTCCAGCTTGTCTTGTCCAATTGGATGGACAAAAGCATGGCTTAGAAAGGGTGGACGCTGGGAAGTTGTTTCCATTAGGTGGGGATACTAGGACCTGTGGGCACAGCCTTAGAATTAGAGGGGGTCAATTTAGAACGGAAATGAGGAGACATTTCTTCAGCCAGAGAGTGGTGGGCCTGTGGAATTCATTGCCACGGAGTGCAGTGGAGGCCGGGACGTTGAATGTCTTCAAGGCAGAGATTGATAAATTCTTGATCTTGCAAGGAATCAAGGGCTACGGGGAGAGTGCGGGTAAGTGGAGTTGAAATGCCAATCAGCCATGATTAAATGGCGGAGTGGACTCGATGGGCCGAATGGCCTTACTTCCACTCCTATGTCTTATGGTCTTATGGTCAATTCAGAACAGTACTCTCGTCCAACAAGTACATTCATCTTCAAGTATTATTTTTTTTTTGCTATTTGTTTTCCCTCTGGACTGTTAGTTTGTGAGGATTGTTTGTCTCTTTGTGTGTTCGTGTCTGTCTGTTGGCTCATGCAGTGCATTGTAACGAGGGTGACCAACTCCTTTATTCCTATAAAATAAGGGACTCTGACTATGGAACCACAGGATTGTGGGTAATCATAAAAATGGGGGTGGGGTGCACTTGTGAACAGGCACGGTGACTCAGTGGTTAACACTGCTACCTCACAGCACCCGGGACTGGGTTCAAATCCACCCTTGGGTGACTGTGTGGGACTTACACATGCTCCCTGTATCTGTGCGGGTTTTCCTCCCACAGTCCAAAAATGTGTAAGTTGGATGGATTAGCCATGGGAAATGCAAGGGAAGGAGGATGGGTCTTGGTGGGATGGCCTTTGGAGGGTCAGTGTAGACTCATTGGGCCGAAAGGCCTGTTTCCACACTGTAGGGATTCTGTGACTATCCTTTGGTGGCCAATGGCCACATTGTGTATAATCACAAAACAAAACAAGAGCCAGAAACTGAGTTTCCAGGAGGCTTTGGAGGAAATCAGTCAAAATAAGGGACAGCCCTTTAAAATGCATCAGAGTTGGTCAGCCTAACTCTAATATTATGGCTTTACGCATCATCTGGCCTTGTTCCAACATCTCTGGTTGTTTGTAACACTCTTGATTTGCTTCACAAAATGACAATTTTCTTGCCCAATAATGAACTGTACTTTATTTTTAAATAGATTACAACAGCAAAGTGCAGATCTGACAAAAAACCACAATAACATAAAGCTGCAATTTGAAAAACTATTGGAGGAAATAGAAGGTATAATATAAAGATAATTACAAATTACCTAATTTATTCTTTCTTGCTATTTTCAGTGGCTTATTTTAACAAATAAAAAGTCCTCTGCAGTAATTCAGCTGCCTACCATTGTGTCAACTAACCCTATGAAAAGAAATTTAATATATCATTCATTAATAAAACTAAACTAGATAGGTTCATATGTTTCCATTAATTCAACTAATGGTGACGATTTTAAGAAATGCTCCTATCTCGCAACATTAGGTTATGCTGGTATAAATCAATTGTAATAATAGATTGGCTGGAGAAATCGCGGCTTCCAAGGCATCAGCCTTATGCACATCTAAGCTCACTTCTTGATAGCAATACTTTGCGTTTAGCAGATCATAATTGCTAAAGGTACTGTTGAGATACTCTGCTCATTTAACAAGAGTCTTTTAAAAATAAATGCTGAACTAATTTCACATTTTTAGGTTTTATGAAGCTCAGTCTAAAGCTGGAGAATGAAAGAAATCAAACAGTTTGCAAACTAAAAATGCAGACAACAGAAGTAAAGGTAAGAAACATGTAAATATTATAAAATAGTTGCTTTGTAGTATTTAAATATGGCTGACAAAAGAAGCTTGCTATCGAAGTTTTCCATTTTGCATTCATCAGGACAGAATCACAAGAATACCAAATCAGCCATCTCTTTCTCTTTCCCCTTTTGATCAAACCTTGCTGATGGTAGTTATTAGTGGTACAAGCCACAATGGCACATTGATGTAACCAGCAGCTCCTACCCCATGCATGCTGAATACCTAGGAGTTAACGGTGATTATTCCCTATGGAAAGGCACAAGTCAGAATAAAACTTGCTCCACAGGTAACACATCTGAACATAACGTTTGATGGCAGAAATCGTGCTCTCATCACTGTTTCTTTATGGTCCTCAGAACCTTGAGATGTCAAGTGAATACAACAGAAATTTACTGCTACATCTTCTGAGGAAGAACATTCATCTCAGGCATGACAACCAGTTAAAGGTCAACCAGGTTTGAGACACATTTGCTAGTTGCAGTTGGATGAACACTGCCTCATTAGAATGTAATGCAAAAATGTGCTTTATCTTCTGGTGGCAATGCACTAGATGTTTTCCTCAGGGTTAGAGACATAACAAGTCATGAAGGTAGACTCCAAACCTTTGTAGCCTGAAATGGGCTTTTACCTGGCTAATATCTACGTAAACAAAGGTGAGGCCCATTGGCTGGGGTGGGAGGAAGGTGTTGAACAGAGAAAACCCTCTCTGTGCTATCTTGTTGAGCTTCCAAATGCCATCGCCTGACGCTCCCCATCTTCAGTGGCTAGGCTGAATGCACCTTCTGTGGCAAGATGGTGGCATAGAAGTAATGTCACTGGACTATAAATCCCGTAGCCCAGGCAAATGGTCTGGAGACCGGTGTTCAAATTCCACCACATGAAGTCTGCCATCTTTACTAGTTCTGGCTGACATGTGACTCCAGACTCACAGCCTCAATTTCCCGCTTCAAACGGCCTAGTAAGCCACTCAGTTCAAAAAGGCAATAAATGGCCTTGCCAATGACATTCAAATCCCAAGATTTAATTTTTTTAAAAACAACTATCGAAGCATTTGGGCAGACTTTGGGATATTTGTCACTCTCTACACTCACTGCCAGCTCCTGGTTTAAAAAAAAGATTAAACTTTTCGGGGATGACTCCTCCATAGACAGTGAGACTTCTCTCAGCAGAAAAGTGAGCAGAAGGCAGACACCCTCAAATAAAAATGTAAAACATTTGCCATCCCATTTCTGGAAACATTGGCAGCTTGTACTTATTTTAGAAAATGGCGATAGCCTAGCATCAAAAAAAAGGGACACGGATGGGCCCATGATGTGTAGAACATGGACCAGTCTGTTATTCTCTGCACTGTTCAACAGCTCACGGTATTGATCATTGAACTATACCATCTGAGGAACGCTTATCAGGCACTATCTCAAAATGTGGCCTATCCTGAGGACAACTCATCAGCTGATTGGATAAACAGGCTACGAATAATTAAGGTCAGTAAATCTCATTGTAAATCTGTCGAAATTAATCATTTTTGTACCATTTTGTACCATTGTACCACTAATAAACCATCCAGAAACATATTGGCTCCAAAATGACTGTCTGACATTAGCGTGTGAACACTTAGCAAATTCATACAACATTCTTTAGCCTCAGCATTTTTATTGAAGTGTCAAAAGCTTTAGGGTCTCTGTTAAAAATCGCAAAGTAAGGACATCAAGGCACACTTGGCCTCACAGAAACTTTCAATAAACTCTGCTGGTGACTAAGAAATGTGCCATTATCGAGTGTGAAAGACAACCAGAAAGACAGGCTGACTGTGTCATTCTCTTAAAAAGTGGGAGATGCCAAATTAAGTCATCTGCAAAGGTGAAAGTGTTAATTAGAAGTTGGCTGTCCTCAGCCATAGAGGGTTGATTTTCTGGTTTGTTTTCTGGATAAAGAGCTTCGTGGACAAGTTAACTGGGCTCAGACCCTTGATTTTTAATTCCTGGTATTCCCTGCACATGTAGCTTGTAGGCCTCCTCACTCACTGAGCAAACTCCAAAATGATACCCATCAAGAAGGAGAAAGCAATAACCAAATGAGTGCTGTGCTGCAGAGGAGCCACAATTCTTCAGCCTCCCAAATGATTCCAGTGGTGAAAGGATGTAACGTTGAATGGAAAGGCCTGAAGAGGCCAGAATAGATCGGGGCGATGTGGCAATACCGTTGAGGCATTGCATCACAGCTTCTGTGTCAGGGTCTTTCAAAGATGCCCAGGGATAAGTCCAGAAATAGGACCGTAATACCGTAAGGAACTGAATTAGGCTATGCAGCCCATTGAGTTTGCTCCACCTTTCAATATGGCTGATATGTTTCTTAGCCCCATTCTCCTGCATTCTCCCTGTAACCCTTGATCTCCTTACTAATCATGAACCCATCTATCTCTGTCATAAATACACTGAATGACTTGACCTCCAAAGCCCTCTGCAGCAATGAGTTCCAAGGATTCACCGCCCTTTGGCTGAAGAAATTCCTCCTCGTCTCAGTTCTAAAAGGTTGTCCCTTCACTCTGAGGCTGTGGCCTCAGGTCCTAGACTCTTGTATCAGTGGAAATAAATTCTCCACGTCCACTCCATCCAGGCCTCTCAGCATTCTGTGAGTTTCAATGAGATCTCTCCTCATCCTTTTAAACTCCATCTAGTACAGACCCAGCATCATCAACTGCTTCTCATATGACATGCCCTTCATCCCCAGGATCATCCTTGTAAACCACCTCTGGACCCCCTCCAATGCCAGCGTATCCTTCCTTACATATGGTGCCCAAAATTACTAATAATATTCCAAATGCGGTCTGACCAGATCCTCATACAGCCTCAGCAGTACATTTGTGGTCTTAAATTTTAGTCTTCTTGAAATGAATGTGAACATTGCATTTGCCTTCCTAACTACCAATTGAACCTTTTCTTAAACTTAAGAGAGTACTAAACTAGGTCTCCGAAGTCCCTTTGTGCTTCTGATTTCTGAAGCCATTCCCCATTTAAAAAATAGTCTACACCTTATGCTTTCTACCAAAGTGCATAAACTCACACTTTTATCACATTGTATTCCATCTGCCACTTCTTTGCCCACTGTCCTAACCTCTCCAATCTCTCTGCATCCTCTCCAATTCCTCATCTATCCCTCCACTATCTTTGTGTTATCTGCAAAACTAACAGCAACGCTTTCAGTTCCTTTGCCCGGATCATTAATGTATCACATGAATAGCTGTGGTTCCGAAAGCGACCCCAATGGAACTCCAATAGTCAACACCTGTCATCCTGAAAAAGACCCCTTCCTCCACACTCCCTGTCTTCTGCCAGTCAGCCAGTTCTCCCTCCCATCTTAAACGGGGGTGTCCTTAGAGAATGCCTTTGTGGTATTGTTTACTGGAACATCTGCAATCAAGTCGCTTAATTGTTTTTGTATTTTGTAAGTTTAGCGTCCAAGAATCATGTTACCCTATAATTCCTGTTCAGCTCACCAGCCCCACTTCAGCTTGAATGTGTGCACTCACACATACCTGATGGAGATAATTAGTGCCAGATGGCACAAAAATAGAACTACTTTATATTAAATTACATGAATAAAGTCTCATGCCAGTGACCAAATTGTAGAGCTCTAAATCACTGGTTTACAAGTATTTAGGAAGTTTGGAATGGAACACTCTTAATACGGACACCAACAGTCCCACATTAAGACACCCGTTCAATTTAGAATTTTTTGTGGTCAATGAGTGTTGTCAATTGATTTTAACTTCAGCTTTTGAAGTTTTCCATTAATGCCTGAATGTCTCCCACAAGCCATAATCAAACATGTTTCTTGTACTAGCCTCATGGGCTGGTTGAAAGACGATGGATACAGATTACTCAATGGCACAAACTGGATTGCTTTCTTGATAGAACACAGTTGAAAAGTTTAAAACCCAGCAGATGAAGCTGAAGCGCTTGGAAGAGGAGAACGAGCTGTTAGCACAAAAATCAGGCTGTGAATCATTGCGAAACATGGAAGCTAAAGTACTCGCATTACAGAAGGACATTTTAAAGGTGCGTGAACAATTTGAACTAGGAACTCAAGCTTGGGAACGATGCATCGTAAAAGCAGTTGTTCATTGTAGCGCAAAGGATTCAGGCCATGGTTTCACTTATTATCTCTAAAATTGCAGCAAAACAATTTTTGATAAACAGAAAGAAAATTGGAAAAGGAAAGTTATACACAAAATAATTATGACCTCATCAGCATCTGAAATAGAAAAAAGAGGTTAACCTTTAAGGTGGGGCCCGGGTGGCATTTTAACTGCCTTTTCTCCCAATTCTCCATATTCGCTTCATCCCATTTTCAATTTTCCTTTAAGTAATATTTTAGTTTGCATGTGATTGATCACTTGTCATTGAATAACAGGAAAAAATCTTATATCAATGTAAGGTAAAAGATGATCACTTCCCTCCTTGCTTAGTAGAAATTATACTAAAATCTGGGCAAGAGTCTTAATGGCACAAAAGGCAGTACATCCGTGCATCCGGTCCACACTCATGATCCTATGGACAGAGTTTAATGACCACAGCCAAGGCATTAAGGTGTAGGAAGGGGGCATTTAATTGTGTGGAAAATGAAGGATGACACTCCTCTTCCCATTCTTTCCTATTGTTTGGGGCTGGAAGCCTTCCTGCTCCAACTTCAAGTAAAGACCTTAAGTAGGCAATTAATATCTGCATAAGGGTCTCTCCCGACAGCAGACTGGTCACACAAGGAGCCCAATAAACACAGACTGTTGGGTTTCTCTTTAGGGTCCCAGGGATGACGGGCTGGTGGGATGGATATGTCCCATTCAAAAGCATTCTGCTTGATCAAGAATTGGGTGGAGCGAGGGGGTTGTTGGTGTCCACTGAGAGCACAATCCCTACTCCATGGAACTTCCCGTGTATGAGACACAGGTATAAATCTTTCTGGCCAAGGAAGAAGCAGGAGCAGGTGCATCAGTCGTCCACAGACATTATTCACAAAACCCCAAACCACAGAATATGTGCTGACTTCTTTCTCCCTTGCACAGGCCAGCCACTTTAATGTGGATTACATCAATAACATTAATAAATATTATTAAATAATAATGTCAATTTAACACAGCGTGACAGAGGATGCACTCTGTTGTTTGCCCTCTTCATTGTTTGTATTGTTTCATACAGAGGCAATCAGTATTAGTTATTTTTAAGCAACTTGCTCATGTGGGTTATGACACATCTCCGTAGCAGGTGGGACTAACCTTGTGGCCCAGAAATGAGGACATTACCACCATGCCACATGATCCTTACTCTGGTTCAAATATATGTTCTCAACTTTCCCCAGATAGTGTCAGCTCCTCTTAATTACAGTTAGAACATTGACAAAGCATTAGCAACCTATGGCCTGGTTTCCTGCATGACCCTAGGGCTTGGGTTACTTGCAGCAGCCATTGCCTCCAATAGCACTGCCTACAATCACTGGGTGACAGGATCACCTCAACCCTCACCCCTCATCCCCCCCTACACTCATGGTCCTGAATCCCAGAGAGGGCCCACATTGTCCAGTGGTGAGCCTTATAACAGGAGGTAACACAGGGCTCCCCCAGTTCTACAGCTGGCAGACGAGACCTCTGGTGCCCCCATTAAATACCACCCTGTGTGTGCAGTCTGGGTTTGTTTTCTCATAATCTATTTTAGCCAGTCATCAGAAATTCTTTATCAAGTGAAAGAACTGCAGATGCTGTAAATGAGAAACAAAAACAGAAATTGCTGGAAAAGTTCAGATTATTGGCCATATATATGTTAATTAGCAATGTTTCAATGACGTTATGCAACAGACAGAATAGGGCTATCTATATAACTATAGCTTGGATCTAAAATTATACAATTACAGAACAGAACTATCCTCATTCTATTCTGTTGCACAGTATATTAAAGCAATGTTCTCATGTTGGATTTCTTTTCAAAAGCCTCATTGTGTGACATTGGCAACAAACAATGTTGGTAATTACAAGGATGTAACTGGCACAGGGAACAGTGTTCAAATTAATTTGCATAGGCATGACATAAGTTTATATATAATGTAAACTGGATGGAATGACTTATGTTAGAGTGTGCCATCATTATAAAAGTCATTAATAAATCCAATGGTTAATTCAGCAAAATTGTCTTTCCCAATGAAGCGGTTAGAATCTAGAACTACCACATGGAATGATTGAGCCAAATAGCACTGTTGCATTTAAAGGGAAGCTGGATGAGGGCAACAGGAAGAGGTGTCATAGAGTGGGAGGAGGATCACATGGAGCTCACACTGATGTAGTCCTGTTGGGCCGAATGGTCTGTTTCTGTGGCATAGACGAGACATAAATGTAGCCTTTTAAATCAATAGCCTCCAAGACAAACAGGGAAGGAAACTTCTAGAAAACATCAACGCAGGAAGCCAGCAAAGTGCTTCCTGGGGTAAACGTCAGATTGGCAGTTGGAAACTGTTTGAGAGCTGGAAAAGCTACCGAGCACTAAATCACAGGCTGGTCAGAGTGGACAGAAACAGTCAAAAGTGCAGAATAATAACCAATGCCTTCACCTTGTAGGTGCCTCAGGAACAGCTAACAAACTGTCGTTAAATAGTTGGAATTTGTCCCAGTTAGACATGGCACAGAGACAGATCAGCAAAACACACCCTAATAGGGGCAAAATTAAGTTCAGAGATAGAGCTTTTCATTTACTTAGCATCTCTTATTATTAATAATAAGCAAAATGCCATGTTACTAAAAGAACACAACCACCTTTACCCATGGCCATTAAACAAGGAGCCATGGAAACCTTTACATGCTACTGGTCAGAGAGCATGCTACAGGCAGTTAACAGTGGACAGTGCTCACACCATGTGCCTGCTGTGTCTATTTCTGAAAGGTTGAACCAAATTAGCTTTTGGTAAATCTAACAGTTTAACCAATGTACATTATTTGCCCTGCGTCTTATCTGCCAACCCCTTTTTACTGTGATGCTTTTCTTAAGACCTTGTTATCTTTAAATTCATTTGTGGGATGTGGACGTCATTGGCTGGGCCAGCATTTATTGCCCATCCCTAACTGCCCTTGAGAAGGTGGTGGTGAACTGCCTTTTTGAACTTCTGCAGTCCACCTGCTGTGGTTTGAGCCACAATGCCACTGGGGAGGGAATTCCAGGATTTTGACCCAGCGACAGTGAGGGAACCGTGATATATTTCCACATCAGGATAGTGAGTGGCTTGGAGGGGACCTTGAAGGCTGATGTGTTCCCATGTATTTGCTGCGCTTCTCCTTCCAAATGGGAGCGGTCATAGGTTTGGAGGGTGCTGTCTGAGGATCTTTGGTGAATGAGGCAAGCAATTTCTTACTGTGCTAGACTTTCTGCACAAACATTTTGGCAGCTTCATGCTGGCAGTATGGAGCTCTCTGCAAATGGTATTGATATTTTTTAACTGCATGGGCACTATTTACTCCAAGCACCAGCTTGAGAGCCCTGCATCTTCTCCTGTGAGGAAAGCCAACAGTAGTGAGTGTGAGCAGTGGTATTCACCCACGATCAATAACCCAGGAATACGTCTCCGCCACCCACTACCCTCCTCCCCCATGATCTGCTGTACCTTCAGAATGGGGAATGGGTGGTAGGTACGAGTGTTGCCCAGGATCAGTGAGGAACCCCAGGCCACAATGGACTGAGATCAGGATGGGACTGTCACAGCTGGGACCTCCCAAGTAAACACAAAAGAATTTCCTTTTTGTACTTCCCATGCAGCAACTATTCAAATCTCCAGTGTCTGAATACTAGCAGTGTTAGGATGAAGTCTTTAAATTGGGCATTCATCACTTCTGCCTTAAAAAGACATTAAATTTTACTTTATATGTTTTTAACCTACTATATGTGTTAAATTATGTCTCACGCTTTCTTTGCATCGCTGCAAGCTTTTAAATACTGCATCTGAGTGTTAATCCCTATTGTTTCAAAATGATAAATTCCCCAACAGAGGCGCTCATAAAACTAGAAACTAATAATGGTAATTGTTATCCAGAGCATTAACTTTCCTTGGAAAGCTCAGCTGTTTGGTAAATTTCTATATATTATGACGGGAGATGCGTTGTAATTCTCTGTTACTTTTGTTCGGTACATTATTGGAAACCTTTTCCAAAGCTTATTAAAGTTTTGAATATCAAAAATTCACCCAACAATCCAATATCTGATTATGCGCTGGGGAACTGTCAGGACCCAAGTGCACATAACTAAATGTATCTAGAAGGAGGATTTTCAGGATTTCTACTGTCCTATTTTCTCTGACAAACAGATCTCTTTTTGTAAGTTCTGACTGCTTGTTTCGACATTAGTTGACAGATTTGGATGCACAGACAAGACTACAGCAGGATCACCACAAAATCGTTTTGACAGGTTGGAATAATTCAATATGATTATTACTTTTCATTCATGTTTTGTTTTAATTTTAAAGCTGATGAATTTAAGCTTGTTAACTTTATAAAGCTAACACAGTATTGTGATGCACAGATAAGGCAGTCTTGGGTTTACATTCAGAAACAATGGGAAGACTCCCAGGTTGTAAGAAACAGGCAATGTTACAGGAAAAGGGAGAACAAGCAGAAGCTGAAGTGAACCTGAAAAGGCTTTACCCATTTTCTGCGCAGAAAATGGCTACTGAAGATGTGTAATAAGCTATCTCTCAAATGCTACCTTTGCCAATACTGTACTTTAATTGCTATCTCATTGAATTATGCAAAGTTCATATATTTTTCAAACTCAACATCATATTGTGAACATTAAGGAGGAATTGGTTAACTTGCTGCCACTTCTCTTTAGATGGTTGATCCAGCAAAAAAAATCACATTCTGCTGACTGTAAAGGATTTGCATAAAATCAGTTAATGTTTCTTAATTAGTGGGTAAAAAACACAACACAAAACCAAAGGAACTCTGTTCACATGAATAATCATAGGCAAGGCTGTAGAAATGTGAAAGGGGGCAAATAGTGATCTGTGACGATCAGTGACCCAGGAATACGTCCCCACCACCCACTACCCTCCTCCCCCATGACCTGCTGTACATTCAGAACGGGGAATGGGTGGTAGGTACGAGTGTTGCCCAGGATCAGTGAGGGACCCCACTCTTGTAAGGAAGACTTCAAGATCTGTTGTTGGGATCAAGTAGAGAGCATTTATAACTGTCCTGGAATATCTGATGCTAATTGCATTTATCTTGATTATTGAGTAATCGGACCAAAATAGAATCATCATTCCTAAGGACCATAACCCCACTACCAAATGTCAACTATTGTTTCCAAAACTGTCACCGGTGACGTCATCTCCTCCAGAGATCTTCCTCCATGGCTTCTAACCACACGGTCCCTCAACACCAAACAGCTGACCGCTACCTCCTTCCCAACATCTATGACTCTATGACTCTGTAACATCCACAAAACTGGACAGCCCTAGTAAGCCTCTTGTTTCAGTCTGTGATTGCTCCATGGAATTGATTTGTTCCTATCTCAACTCTAATTTATTTCTCTTTGTCCACTATCTGCCTCTCTAAATTTGTGACTCCTCCGACACCGTCTGTTGCATTAAGTTTTTAGTTCCTGGCCCAATCATTTAATGCTTGTCATGGAGATCCAGTGCTGCTACTGCTCCATACTGTAGCCAGGTGGCTGAGGGTTGTCGCTTCTTCCTGGAATGGTGAACCAAGCAGGCCTCAACATCCAAGACTACGCACCACCCCCAACTCACCCCCCCAACCCCTGCTCCCCCAGCCTTCCAGGCTAAACTTGGTTCCCATCAGACAACTCCCCTGACTCTATTTGCTTCAAAATTACATGTCTAGCCCCAGGAACCACACGTAAATATGCCTGCAACTTCATGGCATTTGTAGAACAATCATTGTTGTGGTCCTACTCAGGCGAAGACGGGAGATAAGCAGCACGGTTGTGGGGTTGGAGACATTACAGAGATATCAGTAGGCCATGCCATGGAGACATTTGACGAATAATTTACAATCTTAAAACATGGGACCCATTGTAGGTCAGTGGGGGGCAAGTATAATGGGAGAATGGGACATCGCATGAGTTCCGACACAAGCATTGGAGTTTTGGATGACGTCGGGTTTATGGAGAATGGGAGCGGCCAGTGAAAAATAATTGGAATTGTCAAGTCTAATGGTTAAAAAAAGGCAATGATAAGATTTTCAACAGCAGGGGCAGAGTTGGGCAGTGTTATGGAGATGGAAATTGATCATCATTGTGAGGGTGCAGATACATGTTTGGAAATTTACCTCAGGGTCAAAAATGTCACCCTGGTTCCAATCCGTCTGGTGTACCTTGATGCAGTGAATTAGAGAATTGTCAAAAAGTATTTCCAATGGATAGTAAGTGAATGATAAGGGATTATCAATTTTACATTGTCACCAGAGGAGAGGGAGAATAAAATAAACTTATTTACAGAGAGAAAAAAAATATTGAATGGAATGTTTAATCAAAAGTAATGGTTCAGGCAGACTCCATTTGGCAACTTTGAATAGAAAATCGGTTGATTACGGAAGGAATGCTTTTGGATTGCTGCAGTAAAGGGCCATTGCAGACACAATGGATAAAGTAGCTAACAATGTGTTGTGATTCACGGGTAAGGCAGTCTTCGGTCTGAGTTCTAAAGAAATAGTAAGACTCCCAGTCTGGGGGAAAATGGACAACATTACAGAAAAATATGGGAACAAACACTGCAAAAGCTGCTATGAAGTTAAAAAGGTTTTATCAATTTACCATTGTCAAAATGATGATTGGAGTCATACAGTTGTCAATAAGGTGCAACATTTGCCAATACTGCTACAGCAGCATGATGGCTCAGCGGTTAGCACTGCTGCCTCATAGTGCCAGGGATGTAGGTTTGATTGTAGCCTTGGGTGACTGCCTATGTGGATTTGCATGTTCTCCCCATGTCTTTGTGAGTTTTGTCAGGTGCTCTGGATTCATCCCACAGTCCAAACATGTGCAGTTTAAGTGGATTGTCTGTAGTACCCAGGGAGGTGCAGACTATTTGGATCAACTATGGTAAATGTAGAGTTATGGGACAGGGTTGGGGGTTGAGTTCAGACGGGATGCTTTTCAGAAGGTTGGTGCAGACTCAATGGGCTGAATGGCCTCTTTCCTCACTGTGGGGATTCCACGACTTTTCCAGTTTAGATTTGAAATTTTTGTTTCGGGGAATCTTAATCTTACTCCCTTCAACCTGGGTCAGGGAACTGTATTGTCAGAACTATATTACTACCCAGCAAAGACGAACTAACATAGCCCAAACTGGTGATTGAAAATAAGACCTTACCAATCAGCTAAGTTATTTATTGGGCAATGATATTGATGGGTGCAGAACATTCAAAGCAAATAGAAGGATACATAAGCAATAATGATTGAGAAAGCTCTCACTATTATTAAAATCAGTGCCAGTGACTTGGATATGCAAGGGCAGTGAAGCCATTCTTGGATCTCCTTTGAGATTGCTATAGAGATGATCATTTCTATAAAGCTGCAACCAACTGATTCAGTTCCGTTCTCTGAATGGAAGTGCCTGACACTCTAATACAATCTTTGTGAACTTTTGTGTATTCATGCTTCGCACTGTAAAGCTCTGTCACATCTCGGTCCACTTATGACTTTACCATTATTGTAACTGTAACTGGAAGAAGTCTAGCAACACTCAGTAACCAGGAGGAGAGGGAAGATGGGCAATGTAGCCATTGTTACAATGTGATTTCCCAGCTACTATCCAAACACATTAACCAGAAACCCTCCAGGCTTGAAGATGTTCTTGAAGCCTTCTTAAAGAGTGTCATTTTCCCCAGTGGAGGATCCTACTGTACGATTATTCAGTTTGAGTGAGCTGGGCACTGGTCCAAAGGACCATACATGTTTGATCAGGAACATGTGACAGCAGGTTTGGGAATATCTGTTACTCTTTCAGAAACATGGGCACAGCTACAGGCTCACCCTCAGGACAGGTCGGGAATGTCCCAGAGTGGAGCAAAGGCGGTAGAGACCTGGCCATGGTCACTTGTCCCAGTTCTTTTTCCTCGCACTTGGAACTAAACGTTCCTCGGTTATGTTACAGAGCAATGTAAGGCTAAAAGCCAGCAATAATTGAAGGTGGGTGCAAGAAGGTGATGGGTGCAATTTAGCATTCGATATAGAGTATCTTGAGAACTACTCCAAACATGCACTTGGTGCAGTTCAACATTCTTCAGTGCAAAAAGTGTACAAATTTTCATTAAGATTTGGGAAATCGTTAAATTCATGGCTAGCCCCAGAACAGGAGGGCCTGAACAATGATCCAGAGTATACACCTGTTATGCTGCAACATGAAAAGTATTATTCTGTTTCTACACTTTATTCCACTTGCTACATCTCGTGAAGTATTTTGTTAATTTTACTTAAGTCCAGCATCTTGTTTTGCACTGCATCTGTATTGTCACCTTGTGATCATGTTTTTGTGGTGTACATTGTTTTGCAGAAATAAATAAAAGAAAATTTGAATAAAACGTGATCTGCTTCTGCTTTGCATTTGCTCTCATGAGTGCAAGACAAATATCTTCGGTGTCATGTCTCTCTCTTCAGCAGTATTTTGAGTTAAGCTCATAAAACATAGAAATAAAAGGTGGGGTCAAGAAAAATGACTATTGTGTGTTGTCAGCCTATCATAAAAACCATACCTGTTCACCAGTGGGGAAATCCAAAATTGCCCTTGTGTTTTAATTCAGAGGATGAAACTCACATCTAAAAATAGAGCAATAGTTTATGTAATGGGAGCCAGAAATTCGAGCCATAGATGTTTGGAATAGAACACACCAGTGCAACTAATAAGGATTAACTCCCAACTAGCAGGGCAGTAATACTTTCTGCAGTAAAGTGGAACATTCTGCACTGAGTTGTTTCGAACAATGCAGAGACTGGCTTGCAGAAAGATGTTACTCAAAACACTGGATTTCACAATTTCAATTTATGTTTTGGAATCATATTCATCAATCCAGTTTGTTTGTCTGATCCCAGGAGCTAAAACCAAACTACACAGCCCAGGGGATGAGAAAACACCAGGAATGGTAACCAGTCAAAATTTCTAGTGGGATATCATTCAATAGGAAATAAATTTTGCACTATCAGAACTCAATTCCATTTTCAAGTATTGAAATCAACTATGACAACAAAATCCACGTGCGCTCCTTTTTTCCCGACATGTACTGCAACTAATCAAATATTGTTGCAGATAAAGGGTGAATAAGTTCCACAGTACCCTCCGTTGTAACTTCCTTTTATGAGTATTAGCTAAGACCACTAGGTGAATAGCCAAGGTCTTTTCCCCAAGGTAGGGGAGGCCAAAACTAGAGGGTGCAGTTTTAAGGTGAGAAGGAAAAGATTTAAAAGGAACCTGGGGCAATTTTTTCATGCAGAGGGTGGTGTGTATATGGAATGAGCTGCCAGAGGAAGTGGTGGAGGCTGGTACAATTACAACATTTAAAAGGCACCTGGATGAGTATATGAATAGGAGGGATTTAGAGTGATATGGGCCAAATACTGGCAAATGGGACTAGATTTATTTAGGATACCCAGTCGACATGGATGAGTTTTACCAAAGGGTTTATTTCTGTGCTGTAAAACTCTTATGAGTCTAATTGATGAACACTACTCCAAAATAGAAATTGTGAAATCCAATGGTTAAAATTAGCACTTCAGTTTATTCAACTCTCTTAAAGCAGTGATCTTGGTAACAAGTCTTTACTTAGGGCTGTTTTTCAGTTATGTTGTTTTTGTTTGAATTATCAGCTTCTTACCAAATTATCATCAAATTATTGAGTATGACTTCAGCTGCGGGTCATTTTAGCAAATACGTCTTCAATTTTTTATGAATTGTGAAGGTTGCAGCATTGTAAAGCTGCTGACCCTATAGGAATCAGAACTAAAAACTGAAAATGCTGGAAATGCTCAGCTAGTCTAGCACTGTCTGTGGAGAGAGAAACAGAGTTAATGGACGGAAATTGATTTTTGACACTTGAGTTTCTCAAAGGCAAAAACAGAGTTGGCGATGTTTCCAAATTTAAAGGTCTGGTGGTAGCTAATCATGCGGGAAGGAACAGGAAGGAAGTGCCCAAACCCATTGTCAACTGACAACCTCGAAGTTTTGGGTGAGTTTTAACATAGCTGCAGGCAGGAGCAGAATGTAACTTGATATTGAATTGACCTTCATTATCTTCTCCAATGTTACCTTTTTGTTTGGACCCCTAGCATCTCCACATCCCACTGGACTTTAGTGCTGTCAGCTGTATCACTGCCCCACTAAAATCATACCCCATTGTATTCCTGTTGTCATCTATGTGACTCCCACCCAAACTGCACAGTGCTAGATCAGCTGTCACCTACGTCATCTATCTTCCACCCAATATGTTGCAGGATGGATAACCTGCAGCCCTACGGTTTAGCAATGCCCCCTTGCAGGGTCTCCTCTTTGGGATCAGTGGGAGGTGCTTATCGCAAGTGGTGACAACATTAGACTCTCCCAACAGACCAAGGAGATTGGAGATCTCAGGAGGTTGGTAAGCATAGGTTCTGCCTGCATTGCTGACTCCAGTGGCACACACACACGTGAACAACCTCTCTGGATCTGCCAGGGTTAGTGGCACCGTGGCATTGTATCAACAGGGCTGTCATGGGGCATCAAGCAGTGTTTGTGCGCGAGTCGAGGGCTTGTCCGGTGTTGTCACTCTCAGCACAGCATGGCATGAGGCCAGAGATAGTAAGAACTGCCGGTGCTGGAGTCTGAGATAACACAGCAGGCTGGAGAAACACAGCAGGCCAGGCAGCATTAGAGGAGCCGGAAAGCCGACATTTTGGGCCTGGCCTTCTGTGTTCCTGCAGCTCCACACTATGGCATGAGGCTAGTAAGTTTGAGAACCTGCAATGTTCCCTGGAAGCCACTTGGAATCCTGCTGTGGAAATATATCACCGTTCCTTCAATGCCGCTGAGTCAAAACACTGGAATTCCCTCCCTAATAGCACTGTGAGTCCGCCTACATCAAATAGAGTGCAGCAGTCAAGCAGGCACCTCACCACCACTTCCTCAAGGGTAATAAATGCTGGCCCAGTTGGTGATAATCACATTCCATGAGTGATTTAGAATGTGCAGAGTAAATATTGCAAAGTGTTTGGAGAATACATTGGGTGTAAATGACAAGGGATGGGACATTAAATGGCATGGTGTGCATGCAGATAAGGAGGGTAGGGAAACAATGAAACAGTTTTTGACCTTCTCCTTGATTAGTCCATTTTGAATGCAAACCCATAGATGCATGCATAAAACCACACGCAAAAGACATTGGCAGCAGAGGGATCTAGCACCAGGAAAATGGTGGGAGAAATGAAAATCAAAAACGAACCATAGATTGTTTGGAGAAGAACTCAAAAAATCATTTTTTTTTCAGCATTAAGCCCGATGAAGAACCAGAAGAACAATAGAGTGGAAAAACTACTGTGAAGGAGGAATCTCTGAACAGAAAGCTCCGACAGAGAATCCACCAAAACAGCTCTAAATGAATAAAAGTTTTTTTACAGCCAGTAATAGGGGAAACCATCTTTTAAGGGAAACGGAAAAAACAGTGACAGCTGTAAAAGCCCACTGGCAGCCAAGTTCAGACTGAGCACCCATGAACAAAAGGCCAAGTACCAGACAAAGTGAATATGCCCGCTTAAAGAAAAAAACAAAGTAACCTAATTAACTTGTTTAGAATGTATATAAATTTTAATCAATGTTTATGGCCAGGGAAAACACCTTGATGATGCTTGCTGTGTAAGGGCTTTAGGACCCTGAAGCAACATTGCAATGATATCACAGAGATGCTTCCCACTGGGCACGAAATAGAACAGTGTCGGTGAGTAAATTATATCAGAAATAGATTTGAAGAGAGAGATTGATGCACAAGTAATAATCTTTCAGCAACACAACAGTAAGACTAGAACCTGGTATCTCTCAAATGACCGTGAGTTGTGGTAGTTAATACGAAGATGAGCAAACAGAGTTCTAAAGAAGTTTAAACCTGAAGGTAGCTATTGACCTTCTGTTCTCCACAATCAATCTGCGTTGAACTGAAACTCTTGCATTTGTACATAAAATCAAATCACAAAAGAGGAACGTCAGTCATGACATCTTTAGTAAGTTATGACCATGTGCAGAACATATCTGTTCAGGTGAAGTCTTCAAGTGTGATTGTATATGTCAAAGATTTACTCCTTCTGTCCTTCTAGATGGCGGAGGAAATGAGGTAGCAGTAGTTCCTGGAAGATGCAGACAGAACCCAGAACAGGTAATATTTTGCAGACTATGTTGTACAAGTTAACTAGTGGCCTCATTCTATGCAAAATGATGCTTCTTCAAGATGCTCTGGCACAGCTCTCCAATACTGTAGCATCAGGAGAAACTGCTGTAATATTTATGACCTCATCCTGAGATTCTGTGTCTTCTTGCTCATTAGCTGAGGATTGCAGCTTCTGCCAAAAGCTCAAAAGCAATGCACAACAAACCACAAATAGCCTAGGCATCCTCTGTGTATAGATTGCTCTCCCTGAGCAGTCCAGTGGCAGAAGTGCATTTAATCAAACTGATGAATTGCTCAATAATAACCCTGGTTGATTGATGAATGACATTGAAACACTCCTCTGTGGGGCTCTGGGCATGACGCGCAGGTATCATGAGGCAGTGTCCTCAGTGGATATCTCTTGTCACCCTAGATCCAACCTAGCACTTGTGCAGACACCTCAAATAACTGTGGGAGCTGTGAGTGCTAAAGAATGTATGAGTCATGAGAGTTCCAGAATTGAGCAGACATTTGCATTGTACATTTTCTGTAATTGCAGATGACTTAAATGTTTATAGAGTCGAATTTCTTGTGACGCAAGTAAAGCAGCTGGCTGTTCCTGAGAGCTCTGTTGGCCTAATCGAAAGATGAGATGCTGTTCCTCAAGCTTGGGTTGAGTATCAACAGAATAGGGCAGCAAGAAAGGGATGAAGAGGTCACTGTGAAAGCGCAGTAGAGAATTAATATTTCACTGAGGCATTTTTCAACCTTCTAGGCTCAACATTGAGTTCAACAATTTCATACTGTAAATGATCTACTCATTTTGTTTCATTTTAATTTGCACGTGTCAATCTTAACTTTGTTTCAAGTTGCTGCCTTCATATATGACTGTCCATTACTCTGTCAGTCCTATCTACTCTGGACAAATCTTTAGTTTCTTTACTACAACTGTTACCTTTCCCTTTGTCTTTTGTACCATAAATTCTTTAATCAGTTCATCTCTACCACCCTCTACCCTATCACAGACTTTGTTTTTTCACTTCCTCCCTTCTCCTCCTACTTATGTTATGGAATACATAATTATGTATTATGTTGGAGAAGATGTTGCTGCCTATTCTTACTGATTATGGCCCCTGGGTCAGGAACTGAGAATCTGGTTACAGAGAGGAAAGCCGAGACCTAGGTCTCAGAGTTTAGAGGTGAGTTTGTTTGGAATTATGGTGTTGAAGGTGGAGATGTAGTCAATAAATAGGAGCTGATGTAGATATCCTTATTGTATAGATGTTCCAGGGGTGAGTGTAGGGCCAGGGAGATGGCATCTGCCATGGACCTGTTGCGCCAGTTGATGAATTGCAATGGATCAAGGCAATTTGATAGGCTGGAACTGATGTGAGCCATTATATTGTTAAAGATATAGAAGTCTAAAATTAACCCATAAGAATGACATATTGAATGAAAGACAAATATGGAATTCTGCAAACAGAAACAAAAGTTTTTTTTTATTCATTCGGTGGATATGGACTTGGCTGATGGTGGGCTAACATTTATTGCCCAACCCTAATTGCCTTAGAGAAGGTGGTGGTGATTTGTCTTCTTGAACTGCAGCGCACATAGTGCACGTAGACCCACTGTGCCATTAGGGAGGTAGTTCCTGGCAGTGAAGAAACCATAATATAGTTCCAAGTCAGATTGGCGAGTGGCTCAGAGGGGAACTTCCACGGTGTTCTCGTATATCTGGACTTGACTTGTTCTGGTTGAGGAACGTTTCACTGTTCCTTCACTATCACTGGGGCACATAATCCAGAAAGCACGTGGGGAAGCAGCCTTGGAGCATTGTGCGGGCAGCAAACGGGAGTGGTAGCAGGCAAGGGAAGTGGGCAGGAGAAGGCAGCCCAAGATAAAGGGCTGCATCCCTGGAGCAATGTAGGGACCGAGGGATGGTCTCGGCAGCATGGCGTGCACTGGAAAGTCCAGAGCGGAATATTCTCGGTGGCATGGTGTGGGCTGGGAAGTCTGGAGCAGGACTGTAGTGGTGGCCTGGTATAGCAGTGGAGAAGGAAAGTTTGGACTCCCTTTAAGTTTTCCATTTTTGACTACTTTATTCTAAGTTATTGTGAGTGGCGCTTATGCACTGCCTTGATACACACTTTTCACTGTATTTCATATTGAATACACGTGACAATAAAGAATATTGAATTTAATTCTGCATCTAATAGAACAGTGAGAAAACTTTTACAAAAATGATTGAAGCAGTACAAGACGGCAGCTTACCTTTAGAACCTTGAAGGCAATTAGGGATGGGCAATAAACATTGGTCTTGCCAGCAATGTAAATGTTGCATAAAAGAATAAAAACAATGCATTTTGTTGCAGAGGAGGGTGGATGAGTCAATGATTGAGAAACAGGTGATTAATAATGATTGATAAAAATGGAAGATTTGCTCAGGCTTCTTGTGGTGCAGTGTTAGTGTCCTCACCTCTGAGTCAGGAGGCCCGTGTTTAGGTTCCAACTGCTCCAGAGGTGTATAATAACATCCTGAACAAGTTGGTTGATTAAAAAAAGGATTTGCTTCAGAATTTACAGAACACATGGAACAAAATATCATAAGATAAACCTCTAGCTGTACACATTATCAAAAATAATTAGTTTTTATAAGGACAGTGAGTCGGATGAGATGCTGATGCGCTGCAAAGTATGGAAGAGAATTTAGTGTAGTTTTTTTTTACAACAAGACTATAGCATTGCAAATCACACATGGTAACTTAAAGATGGTAACTTCTTCTTCCATCCATCTAGATCTTAATATTAACTTTTTGGCTACATCATAAAAATATCTTCTCATTGTATGAATACTATCCAAATGCCATGGCCTTGGAAATGATCCCAACAAGATTTTTATTCTTTAATTTGTAATGTGCTTTTTGTTCTTCTGCTGGCAGACATTCCAATGTAAATTTTCCCAATGGCGTTCACCTCTTCCATTATCACTATTAATTACCCACTTACCCTTGCTAAATGCCCAATTACAGTTTCTCAGTTTTGCAATATTTTATTAAGTGAAGTTGATATATAGAAAAGATTGCCTGGAGAGGTCGAGGAGGTGGCTGGCATAAGCAAATTCTTGTTTGATTGATTAATTTTGGTGCGATCATAGCACAAGCCCAATGTACTGGAATTAATATCTTGGTGAATCTTGCATAACTTGTCACCCATTTAAATGTTTAATTGGATGGTTTTAAATCTTTATCTGTTTCAGGACGCATTAACTAAAATGAAGCTATCATGCAGTGAGTTCAGTTTTAAGTGTGCATGTTACAATCCATAACTTTTAAAATATTTAAGGTTGTGATCTAACGTTCAATACCCAAGGAGCTGATGTGCATTGGGCCCAGATAACCTGGGCCATCAGATGAAGGAGGGTCTAGGCCCGAAACGTCAGCTTTCCTGCTCCTCCGATGCTGCTTGGCCTGCTGTATTCAACCAGCTCTACACCTTGTTATCTCAGATTCTCCAGCATCTGCAGTTCCTACTGTCTCTCTCCCCATCAGATGGTGAGGTGAGCTGTGCAGTCAGTCACTTAGCATTGTGATGGGAATGTGCCTGTGCACCAAGGACTACACTTACCAAGGCCCCAGACAAAATATAAATAAGACATTGTGCTCATCACTTCATTATGTTGATGCAGCTTAATTTTGTTATTATTGCACATATGATGCTGAAGTTTTCTCCTATAGTTGAAACTATTATGAATCCAATATGAGAATGACATAAGAACAATGGTTCTGTAATTCCTTGAATCTAATGTGTCATCCTTTTTGACTATGAGCTCTACTTTCACATGGTTTTTTCTACTGGTTTTTCAACTGCACTTGAAGACTTACAGTCATAGAATCATAGAGCCATGCAGCATAGAAACAGATCCTTTGGTCCAACTCATCTGTGCAACCAGACATCAAAATCTGACTTAGTCCCATTTGTCAGCATTTGGCCCACATCCCTCTAAACTCTTCCTATTCATATACCCATCCTGATGCCATTTAAATACTGTCATTGTACCCAACTCCACCACCCCCTCTGGCATCTCATTCCATATGTGCACTACCCTCTGTGTGAAAAGTGTTGCCTCTCAGGTCCTTCTTATACCTTTTCCTCTCTGACCTTAAACCTACGCCTTCTAGTTTTGGACTGTCCCATCCTAGAAAAAAGAACCTCAGCTATTCGTCCTATCCATGCCCCTCCATAAGGTCATCCCTTAGCCTCCAATGCTCCAAGGAAAACAGCCCCAGCTTATTCAGCCTTTCCCTATAATTCAAACCTCCTGTGCTGGTAACATCCTTGGAAATCTTTTCTGCACATTCTCAAGTTTAACAACATCCTTCCTATAGATGGGCGACCAAAATTGCATGCAGTATTGTAAAAGTGACCTCACCAGTGTCCTGTACAGCTGCAACATGGTGTCCCAATTCCTATCCTCAATGTTCTGATCAATAAAGGTTAAATGCCTTCTTCAACACTCTGTCGACCTGTGATTCAGATTCCAAGGAACTACGCACCTGCACCCCTCGGTCTCTCTGTTCGACAACACTTCCCAAGACCCTACATTAACTGTATAAGTCCTGCCCTAGTTTGCCTTACCAAAATGCAGCACCTCACATTTATCTAAATTAAACACCATTGGCCACTCCTCGGCCCATTAGCCCATCTGATCAAGGTCCCGTTGTACTCTGAGATAATCTTCTTCGCTGTCTACTACACCACCTATTTTGGTGTCATCTGCAAACTATAACCATGCATCCTATATTCACTCTGAATCATTTATGTAAATGATGAAAAGCAGTGGACCCAGCACTGATCTTTGTGGCACACCTGGCTGTGAAAGGCACTGCTGAAGCTCAGAACCCACATGAAACAAGTATGAGATGGTTGCCTCATTCAACCATGTTTCAATTCTTTATAGAGGAGTCTGCACAATTGCTCCAAAAATTTATTGCAAGTTGATCCCAGCAGTTCACTGCTTATTTCATTGTATCTTTGGATTTCCCACTGTGCTATCCACACTCTTTTAGAGGTGATCTCCACGTATCACTGTGAGGCAGTAGGTTTAGTTAAATTTATGAGTATTCCATTGGACATGCTACTTCCACTTAAGAAATGATGGGATTGGAACAAGCAGTGCAGGCTAGCCTATATTCCCAAGTATATTGCAGACTGATACATGATACATAATTATGGTACTCAGCAGGGCATTGGTATTGCAGAGTGTAAGAAGAAAAATTGGCTTCAGTCAGAATCCCAGATGGACACAGCCATCATCCTCCCTGTGAGAACCTGTGGACATGCGGTAAACAAGTGACGTAGACGTGAAAAGGAGAAACTAATGAAACTCAAGGTCAGCATGAAATAAACAATGAGATGGATCGCTGGCACAGCTTCTGACCTGCTGTGTGAGTGCTTCCAGCATTTTCTGTTTTGTTCATAGCTACTTTTGTTGACTGTGCTGTTTGTTTTCTGCTGCGTTGCATGGTCACAATGAAAACTGACTTGATGTGGCAGAAATACAGAGTACAGTACTAAAACACAATACATCTATAGATTTGAAAAACAATTAGACAGCTGCCAGAAGGCTAAGTAATCACCTCCTGTAATGTTGTGTCAAACTAGCAGTGAAGTGTGGTTAGGATGCATTGCAAGGTAATACATTAATTATTACCAAAGTTTGAATCCATCAGATTCAAACTTCCAGAGATCAGTAAGTTTGTTACACACCTACACTTAGGATCAGTGCCAGACATTCATTCTTTCTGCTAACACTATCTATTCTAGACACACTCCAGGGGTTCCCACACTCATCCAAAGCGTCATCTTTCCTACTACATCTCTTCCAAAACAAAACATCCGAAGTTACAGCTTTGAAAGGTTTATTGTTCTGACATTGTTGCAACCATTTCTACCACTCAGCAGAGCTATCATGTTGCTAACTGCAAGTAATGTAGCCCTTTGCTTCATGTACAAGACATGATACTTACATATTGTTAAGGCAGTCATAGACTGGTTCTTGATTACCAATGGGATGAAACATTGTCAGGGATATGGATGAATGTAGAGTTGGGCTTAAAATCAGATCAGCCATGATCTTATTGAATGGCAGAACAGGCTCAAAGATCGAGTGGTCGACTCTTATTCCTTGCTTATTTTTATGCCAGGAGTGTTACAACAGGATACAAAAGTGTTGCTGTCACATTCTTATATGAGGACAGCCTATTATGTGACAGGTACATACAACATTGTCCAATAAAAGGGTGACTTGAAACTCAGACAATTAGAACCCATCCAAGTGAAAACTAAAATACGGTATAGAGTTTGAAATTATATCATAGCACTGGGATACAACTGGTGAGGGGCACCCACATCTGCTCAACACTGCACCAGAGTTGCATAGATGACATTATGCTGACTTAACTGTGAAAATTCATTGGCATAAGCCTGAAAAAAATCTGGCATTTATCAAAAAGGGCTAGTCTTTTGCCAATCATGTAATCAGTGTTGATTGTCATAAAAATCTGCCTGGTTTGCTAATATTCTTTATGAAAGAAAATTTGTCATCCTTACCTGCCCTGGCCTATATATGACTCCATACTCATAGCAGTGTGGTTGACTCTTAACTGCTCTCTGGGAAACTAGGGTTGGACAATAAATGCTGATCTAGCCAGTGATGGTCTCATCCTGTGAATGACTAAAACAAAATTACGATCTCTCATGAATCAAGCATTTGTGACTGGAACTGGGTCAATGAGACCTCAAAGTGCTGGGCAATGTCCCCTGTAAGACACATGATGAGCCTCCAACATTATGCACATAGTGATTAGCATGTTGACACCAATCGCTGCTTTAATTACAGTTCTGAAATTTGCCGCCATGCATGGAGTGTGAAGGTCCATGCAGAAGAAATGATTTAGGTGGAATGCTGGTGCCGGGTAGGAATGTACGTAACAACATAAGAAATAGGAGCAGG
>JAHRHZ010000217.1:11885514-11983811 GCA_024137785.1 Ginglymostoma cirratum
TTTTCTGAAGAAGGGTCCAGACCCAAAACGTCAGTTTTCCTGCTCCTCTGATGCTGCCTGGCCTGCTGTGTTCATCCAGCTCTACACCTTGTTATCTCCTGCTACATATGGTAGATATGTTGATTAAACCCGTAATGTGATGTTGTTGGAACTGTAGGATGAGCGATCTGTTGTTAGATGTGATCCTGTAATTGGGCAACACCAGCCTAACAAGCCTGAGTGTTCACATAACTAATACGGCTCATTTGCAATTGTTTGAGGTGACATATATTTATTTGTAAGGTCCTATTCTTGGCAAATAAAAGGAATATGTTCACAATTTGTATTTTTTAAATATTATCTATGAGTTTGGGAAGCCTATAGTTAACAATGGTTTCTCCATAGCAATGCTTCAGCTAATTGAGTTAACCCGCCAACCAATCAGCACTCTTTTCTTTTGCACTATAATCTGCCAAAATCATTGAAAATTTGGCATTCTGGCAATTGTCTTGACGTGTGCAAGGTTAAAAGCTTCAGTAACATTTGTCTCTATTCAGCAACATTCAAAATCATTAAAAGGTATTGGTATTGAAGCACTTTATAGAATAAAGATGCCATCGAAATTAAGTCCTTTCTTTCTGTTATAATCACTAGTATTAGAGATGAAATTGCTGTGATTTTTACTGTGACATCTCATTAATATACCATGCAGAACCATATCTACCTCATCATGTGGTGCTAATCAAAACATCAAGGTGTGGAGTTGTCACTGGGCTGCAACTTGTGCAGTGGACACTGCATAAGACAAGGCATAAACCTGGATGTCGGATCTCTCATGATTCAAGCAACTGATGCTGGATCAGCGCCAATGGGGCCTCACATGCTGAGTTGGATTGTACTTCAGGCAAGGGAAAAGAATATTTCCTTCAGAGTGCAGCTGAGGATTACAAAATAAGACACTAAACAATCGACTGCTAGCCACCGCTGCCTTCAATTAGCTAATTACTGCAGCAGGGTAGACTCACAAGTGTGGCTGCAAGAGGCTGGAGGACATAAGGTTGTGATGTACTGAGGGAAGATCAATTTACCAAACTTAAACTAAACAAAGGGAAGTTAAAATAATTTGAAGATATTGCTGCAGCAATGGGAGAACAGTCCTACTGCAGAACAGCACAAGAGGCTGAATAACTTACTCCTATGTTCCCAGGCTCAACTGACTGCTTGTCACTGCAGCTCAGATGTTCAATCTGATCATTGGGACCCTTGTTCATCCAAGGAATCTGTGTACAATGTGCAGAAAACCCTCCAAAATCAGCAAAATCTTGTCATGCTGACCTGAAGACATGGGACAGTTTTGGACATGAGGACTACTTCTGATGAATGAAATTTTATGAGTTAATGGAAAAGATCATGGAGATTCCATTATGAGGTGGAATGGTGATACCCCACTTGCATTTAGAAGCATAAAATCTTTCGTGTCATTTATTTTGATTATACCCAGATTGAGCAGACAGCCTGAAGGGAATCACGTGGCGACTTCAGGTCCAGCTGTGATAACAAATTGCTAGTCTGAAAACCATCTTCCTCCTGCATCGAAAAACTTTAAGTTGCTCCAATTGTCTAATCAGCACATGTTTATTATTTGTTGTAATATATACCTATACTTTACAGTGTTGAGAATATATGGTTCTAGACATTCCGCTCATGAAAAAACGCAGCCAGATATGGAAAAGCAATGGTGGAAAAGGGTCTGAGCCTTTCAGCATTAACCATTAGGTTCATAAGTGGAGGAAGAAAATGATGGGTGAGCAAACTTCCGGCAAATACACTTTCCTGTCAGCAGTCCCATTATACCTGTGATTTATGAATCTTCCTGTGAATCAGTATTGTGCTGAGTCTGTACAGGCTACAGCCCCACCCAAGTCTGTACCTCATCATAAGTCTTGATTTTTCAATTAGCACATCCTAACTACCCACCCTTGGTGTTTCGTACCGTCAAGAGGTACATCTGCTCCTTGTTAAAGTGTTAACCTTAATTATAACTTCCTTCTATGAGGTCTGCAGCTGTGATCCCACGAGCTCAGTACTTGAAGATAATTATAGGCACATTCTTGGCTAAGAAGCCTTAATGATCAGCCAGTCAAAAATTACACCCTCAATATTAATTATTCTGTAGAACTTGATAGGCGTGTACCAATTCATATACACAAAAAAAACACTCCATGGCAGAGAGATGTTGTAAGTATGATGAGGAACCACTGAAAAATGGAAGAATTTGCATTTGTACAGCATCTGTCATGACCTCAGAATGTCTCAAGTGCTTCACAGCCTTTGAAGTGTAGTTTCTCTTGTTACAAAAGGAAACACATCAGCCAATTGATGGACCACAAGACCCCACCAGCAATGAGATACATGATCACGTCATCTGTTTTTCTGAGTGTGGGATAATCAAAATATATTAACCAAATAGACAGCTTCCTTTTTCTTCTTTGAAAAGAGCTATGGGATATTTTACATCTGACTAAAATAGGGCCTCAGCAACATTTAACTGGCAAAGCAACACTCCCTCAATATTGAAGTGTTAACTTAGATTATGAGTCAATTCTCTGGAGTGGACTTTGAATCCATGACCTTCGGGCTCAGAAACAAGAGGCTACCCATGCTGGATCAAAGCTGGGTTCTTGTAAACTGAGTGCTTATGAAAAGATGAGAAACGTGCTGGAGAAAGGAGACTCACTCGGGTTGTTGCAAAGAAATGACAAACAAATATAAAGATATTAAACCCAAAAGCAGCAAAGATCAAGATTGATAAAAAGATAAATATAAAAAAAATGTAAAATAGAGACAAGAAATCATGGAAACAAAGGACTAAAGCAAGCAGTGTCTGTGAGTGTAGATGAGCTATTTGAACCAGGCATCTTCACCAATGTGTGGAGCAACGTTAGTTTGTGTGAAGGTTCACTGCATCAGTTCAAAAAGGAGTTGGATAAATTGTTGTTGTGACTTAATAGCACTGTCCATAAAAGCTCAGTGCGAAGGTGGTTATTTACCTTCTGCTCGCTACAATCTCTAGCGCTTGGTCTGTTTGTCTTAAAGAGGTGGAAATTATTACTGAGACATTTTCTTCCCTCAAATTGCTTAGGGCTAGGATGTTTCTCATCTGTCTTTCTTTTGCCTCTCCCTGGAGATTACATGACCACAGATGGAATGAAACTGGAGGGTGTTGTTACACTTAGTTATGTTTGGGATAAGCCCAATGCAATACCTAGTCTCATCTTGTCCATCTCTTTGGTGTGTTTAATTCATCCTATCAACCAGATGCAAATATTTGCCTAAAGCTATATTATTCATAAGAGTTCTGTGCAATGAAGGTTTGTAATACATTATGATTATTTGGAAACCGAAATTTGGAAGTAGAAGAAAAACAGACTTTACTTTTCAGTTCTGCGAAAGAAACTTTTTTAAAGAAATTTTCAGAAAGTAATTTGGAACAGTGAACCAAAAACATAATTTCCACGAAAGCATTATGACTTCAGCTAAATGGCTAGTAAGCTATCGGTGGAGTTAATTGATTAAGTGTTATGAAACTTATGAACTATCAAGCCAGATTTCACATAGGGATCTGGCTTGTCCAGTACTATCATCAGCTGTGATCATACACCTAGTTAATATTAATCCCTCAATCAACATTGTTTAAACAGGATACTTGGTTTGTGGAAGTTTGTTGTGTATAAATTGGCTGCAATTACAAATGATACAATTAAAAAGAAAGAACTTGCATTTATATAGCATCTTTCATGGCCTCAGGATACCTCAAAGGCTACTTTTCAACTGGTTTAACTGGTTGTAACATGCTTCATAATTTCATGAAATCAGAGAGGCAAAAGAGAAATGCCAGCTCTTTTATTTATTGCAATCTAATTTCTGTAAGAGTCAAAGTTAATATTTTCCCCTTTGTTTCATTTTGCTTCCTATCTCAACTCTCCATCAGAACATCAGCAGAGTCACTGGACTCAAAATGTTAATTCTGCCTTCTTCCCACAGATGCTGCCAAACCTGCTGAGTTTCTCAGCAATTTCTGCTTTCGTTTGAGAATATTGAGAGGTTTGGAGTTCCTAACCTAAGATGATATTCCAGAGCAGTATGAAGGGATTGCTAAAGTGGCACATTTTGTCCTTCAAAGAGACAATCATTTGCTTATTCAGGTTAGGATCGCCAGCTCTCCCAGAAGTCCTGTAGTCCCTGAGAATTAAAGATTAATTTCCTGTCTTTTGCTGTTAGCAGAATCAGCAAAACTAGAAACAATCAGGGCATTGACAAATGTGTGTCCTTTGCAATTTTCTGTCAACGCTTGCATACAGAAATAGTGGAGAAGGAGGAAAAGGCTGCTTTACTGCTTCGGGTAATTGACAGAGAGATAAAATCACTAAGGTATACATGCAACCAAAGTTAGCAACCCTGATTCAGGTAAACCAAAATGGCACAGGGAAATCATTCAATGCTCTGGCCCCTGTTGTCTCAGCAATTTCCTGCTGAAAATTACCTGGTAAAACTGGAAGAATCCGCAGGGAAGCGCTGCCCCTACTCTTCCAATGTAAAGTAACCCCATGGAACAACAAATGTTAATGATTTGCACTGTTTTCTTGAGGGTTTGCAAGTAGTGGATGAATACACACCTCAGCAAAAGAATGTAGAAAATAACTGCTTAGCAAATGCAGCTGGGGAATATTACGATGCAAACATTTTTTCTGGCAATTAATGAGCATAAACAAAGCAGAAATAGGTTTTCACTATCTCCATTAGCGAAGGGTTCTTTTGGAGATAAGAAATTCAGGGCAGAATCATGAGTAGCAAGACATCTCTAAAATTCATCTCGCTTTTGCACAATCTGGAACAGCAAATTGACATATTTATAGACTGATCAAATGGTATTCCAACTGACAGCTGTCACCACAAATTCCTGGTAGTAATAATGGCTTATCTACTATATAAATAGAAGGCAAAATGAGGGGGAAGACCACCTGCTTCTCACAGAAGAAAGTCATTTGCAGCTTGATTTTAGCATTATCTGAATAATTTAGTCTTGCTGTTTAGGCCACCAAGGTTCCTAGAATTACACTCTATAAAATGTCCTACCATCAATAGCCAAATGTTTCTTGCTGTTTTCACCACGAATTCAGCTACACTGCATATTTTCACATGGAAATTGGAGCACGAGCCATTGCTGTTGGTTTTCTGCCATGTATGTGACGCAGCAAGATCTGCAATCATGGATTACTTCACTCTGTGATCCCCACCCATCAAATAAATCCCAAACAGTGTTCATTAAAATATACTAGATGAGTGCCAAGGCACTGAAATTCTAGACACATGCCACGCTCTGAAAGCAGAATTGCTGCCTCAGATTTCTATGATTTGGGTGGATCAGGGATTGGAATGAGCAGGGAAGTTGGTTAATGATTGCTTATCATAATTTCTTTAAAAGATCAGCAGAACTGGTTATGGCGCTCGGAAAGAGCTTTTGGTAACTCAAATCTGGGCAGACACGTCAGGCCTCAGTTTATTATTGACTTTGCAAGGTGAAATGTGCAGCAACGCAGTGATTATATATCACTGCAGTGGGATGTAATTGAACCTAGGGTCAATATTGTTGCATAAGCTACCCATCTAAAGGAAGCTGACAGCTCCAGGTGTTTTCGCTCCCACCTGTAAAGTTTGAGGTATGGAGGTTCCAGTCAACTTTCACAATAATGGAGAAGAAGCAAGAGGGGATGATAGAGAGAAGTGTAAGGTAGCATTTCAGGAGGACTATCCCTTCAAGCTACTCCTCCCCTCTCCTTGCAAACATCCCCCCCCACAAAAAATTCAGCTGGATGGATTCTCTGATGTTATCAAATCCTGAATGCCTTGAAATGCAGTGCATTCTGGACATATCAACATCTAGAAGCTTTCAAATTTTCCCCTTATTTTGTTCCTTTGTTGAAATTGGGCATCGCTGGCCAGGACAGCATTTATTACACATTTCCAAATTCCCTTGAGAAGGTGATGGTAAGTTACCTTCTTGAACTACTGCTGTCCATGTGGCATAGCTACCCTTCCAATGCCATTAAGAAGGGAGTTCCAGGATTTTGTCCCGGTGACAGTGAGGGAACAATGATGTCATTCTGATTCAAGATAGTGTGTGGCTCAGAGGAGGTTTTGCATCTGGCAGTTGTGATGGTGCTCCCATGTATCTGCTGCCCTTGGCCTTCTGGGTGATAAGAGGTCATGGGTTTGTAAGGTGTAGTTGAAGGAGCCCTGATGAGTGACAGCATTGTGTCTTGTAGATGGCATAAAATGCTGCCACTGTGCATCAGTGCTGAAGGAAGGGAATGTCGGTGGATGAACTGCCAATCAAGTGGGTTGCTTTGTCATGGATTGCCACTAGAGCTGGAATCTATACTTCCATGGAGTAGAAAGCGCTGGCTGGCCTTTGGCACCTTCCTACGCATTAGCTGATGGAGATACCAGCAACCCAATAAGCATCAGTCTTGGCTCATTGAGAGCACTCTCACCTTCAAGTGAGAAGATTGTGCGCTCAGGCTACTCTGCAATCTTTTCTGAATTCAGTGCATTAACATCAGAGGTGTTGTATTTCTAGTGAAATCAAGACTCTATCTGTGCTTGCAGATGGAGATAAAAGATCTATGACACCATTTAAAAAAAAAATCAGGTAAATTACCCATATTTGCGTTCCAAATCGCTCCGAAACTAGAGGAGGCCAAGGATGGACATGTCGGAGGGGTTTGGGGTGGGGGTGAGGAGTTGAAACGGGGAGTGACCGGGAGGTTGGGCTGGCCATTGTGGGCCAGGCAGAGATGCTCGGCGAAACGGTCACCCAGTCTACATTTGGTCTCACTGACGTGGAGAAGACCACATCGGGAGCAGCATTGCTACCTAGACTACACCTCCTGCCACTGTTTCCTGCAAAAACTCTATCCCGTTTTCCCAATTCCTCCGTCTCCATTGCATCTGGTCTGACGAGATGTTCCCCTCCCAAGCATCCTGGATGTCCGCCTTTTTCAAACACTCCTCTCTGTCATCCAGACAGCCCTCCACCACACCTCCCCAATTCCCTGCTCCACAGCTCTAAACCACCCCCCAAAAAGATAATAAAAATAGGATCCCCCTTGTCCTGACTTTCCACCCAACCAGCCTCCGCAGCCAATGTATAATCCTCAAACAATTCCACCAACTCCAATTAGACCCCACTACCCGAATATTTTCCACTCCCCACTCCTCTCTGCCTTCTGCAAGGACCATTCCCTTCGCCACTCCTTAGTTCGCCCCATGCTCCCCACCAACTACTCTAACCTGACTGGTACCTTCCTCTGTAACTGGAAAAGATGCAACACCTGCCCACACACCACCTTGCTCACCTCCATCCAGGGCCTTCCTAAACAGCCCTTCTAGGTGAAACAGAGCTTCACCTACATCTCCTCCAACCTGTTCTACTGCAGCCAGTGCTCCCTGGTCTTCTCTACAGCGGTGAGACCAAATGTAGACGAGGTAACCATTTCACTGAGCATCTTCACCTGGCCCGTAACGGCTAACCTAACCTTCCAGTCACTGCCCATTTCAACTACCCGCACCCGCCCCCCACCCAACCTCCTCCTCTGACATATTCGTCCTTGGCCTCCACCGGTGTCACAACTATTCACAACACAGATTTGAGGACCAACACCTTATCTTCCACCTGGGCACCCTACAGCCCGGAGAACTCAACATTGAGTTCTCAATTTTCAAATAACCTTCCTACCCATCGCCCTGCTCCCTTTCCAGCCCCACCTCCTCCCTTTCATTCCACCTTTGAAATATTAGAATTAGAATCCCTACAGTGTGGAAACAGGCTCTTCGGCCCAACAAGTCCACACTGAACCTCAGAGTATCCCAACCACACCCATCCCCTTGTAACCCACCTAATCTACACATCCCTGAACACTATGGGAAATTTAGCATGGCCAATCCACCTAACCTGCACATCTTTGGATTGTGGGAGGAAACCGGAGCACCTGGAGGAAACCCACGCAGACACAGGGAGAATGTGCAAACTCCACACAGACAGTCACCCGAGGCTATAATCGAACCTGGGTCCCTGGCGCTGTGAGGCAGCAGTGCTAACCACTGAGTCACCTACTGACCTTCCCTTCCAACTACCAACTGGATTCATCCTTCCCATTGACCAACCAGGTCATACCTGCCACCAGTGCCCACCTATCACCACCAATTCCACTAACCCCTCCACCCCCCCACTTTATCTGCAGCTCTCCCTACCCCCACATCCAGTCCTGAAGAAGGGTAATACCTGAAACATTGACTTCTCCTTTCCTCCGGATGCTGCCTGGCTTGCTGTGATTTTCCAGTCTCCTGTTTGTCTATACTTGGATTCCAGCATCTGCACCTTTTTTTTCTCTCTAACCAGAATTATCCAATATCTTGGTCAATATTTATTCTTCAACTCACATCACTTTCTGCTATTAGGTGGTTTGCTCTGCTATGAATGGAAGAAATTACAGAGACTGTACTCCAAAGTGCTTCACTGCCTTGAAGATGTCTCGCAATTGTGAAAAGTATTTATTTAACTGCAAGGTTGGTTTTCATTCCAATGCAATGTCCCATTGGTTTCAACATCTATGTCAAAGCTCTCTGGTGTTTCTACCATGCTGGATATGAATGCCAGGGTCACAGCTGTCAGCTGTCTGGGACAACTTAATATGGAGCGGGAGCAACACAGCAGGCCAGGCAGCATCGGAGGGGCAGGAAAGTTGATGTTTCGGGTCGGGACCAGTTCCATACTGTGTTGTCTATGACTCCAGCATCTACAGTTCTTGCTATCTCTGTGTCAGTTCTCTGGCGCGTTCTTCAATTTATGCTATCACTTTTAAAATGTTCACCACTTTGACTATTGAGCAACTTCAAAACATTGGATTGTTAGCACACCCCTACTACTGAAATGGAGTCTCTGAGCCTCCCTTAGGCGATTACATTTCTAAATATTTTCTATTTGTGACAAGGTCCACACTCACCTTGTACTGCAGGTTTTTCTACATTGCAACTTATTTAAACTATCAGAATTTGCATTTCGCTGCTGTCACAGCATTTATACTCTGAAACAAGAGAACCAGACTAGCTGGGTTACATTTCGAACTCTGCAGACTTCTGAAACATTTCCCAGTAGTGATAAGCACAAAAGATTTGATTTTCTTGTAAACATTCATTGACAGTATGTCTTGGGAAAATCGAATGATCTAATGGCTGTTCATTCATTGGATCCCAGAAACTTTATGTAAAAACTAGACAATTAAAACACCATTGGCAGCAAATTAGTTCAACTGAAAGGATAACACAATCTTTCAAAGAATGAGAAAGTTGAAGAAAATCGTGTAATACAAGTCAATGTGTGCAGGTCCTGTTTCATATGCTTTAGATTCAATCAGCTGTGCGACGTTCTCTCTCTCTCCAGTCCTCCAGAAATGCTTTTAGACTGCAGGCAAACAGCCAACTGCATGAGGTATCTCTCAGGCACAGTTTATACTGGAAAAAATAATCCCGTGTCTCAGGAAAAGAAGGCATTATAGACCTATGGTGATGTGGGATGATGATTCTGCCACCAAAGACAACTTCTTTAAGTAAGTAAGGGGATGTAGCCTGTAAACATCCATTCTCTGAGGTTTCCACAGCAACTGTAGAAACTGCTGGGCCTTTACAGAATAAATCCTAGGCATAAAGTCACAGAACGATCCAGAATAAAGAGTGTTTATTTAATCAAACAAACAAAATTCAGGGAAGGAAATTGGTCTATGTTCCCGAAACCCATGCTTGAGCTGGATATTCACATCCTATGAAATTCTTTATAATGTGATTTTCTAATTCCCTTTAAAAAGATAATTGAGAATGTGTTTTAACATGCATTCATGACAAAGAATACCACAATCTAACCTTCCTTTGTAAAAGCAAATGGTAAAAAAATGTGAAAATGATGCACCGAGGTTGGTTTTCCAAAGGGAGGGTCTGACAAGTTTGTATTTAAACCCAAAGGATAATCCTTAGAGACCTGACACCTCTGGTTTCATTCATCTTTGTAAGAAATAACTGGGCAATAGAAAATGCCAATGAAATGCTTTTCAGTGCTTTTCAGCATTCCTTCACCTCTAAAAGGAGGCCAAAGAAAGACAATGGAAGTTTAGTTAATGGGATAATTTTTGTTGCTTCAGGCCATGCTAAAAACAACTTTTGTTTTTATCTATATAGCACCCATAACATCATAAACATCCCGAGGGGCTTTACAGGAGCATTATGAAACAGATTATACTGTCCAGTCTTCAGGGGAGATCTTAGATCAGAGACCACAGGCTTGGCCACAGGTGTACGGTTTAAGGAGTGCTTTAAAATGATGAAAGAGAGTTATAGAGATGATGTGTAGAAGGTAATCCCAGCTCTAAGGTCACTAAAAGCAAACAATACAAGTTTTCTTTGCTGGAGAGATTAGGAGGATCAGTCAGTGAACTCAATGATGGGATGGATTTTCGAGTGATAAAAGACAAAACAGATGTAGGTGCAGAAGAATGGCAGCTATGGGAAATTGCATTTTGTCAACTGATGAACCAATGAAGAGAGAAAATGGGAGGAATGCGACATCCAGACCAGTGTTAGGTCCTGTACTGGAACTCAGAAGAGTCATACTGGACTTGAAACGTTAAGTCTGTTTCTCTCTCCGCAAGTGCTGTCAGACCTACCGAGTTTCTCCAGAATTCAGTGTTTGTTTCAGATTTCCAGCACGGTTTTTGAAGAGGTGACCAAGAAGATAGATGAAGGCAGAGCAGTAGACATTGTCTACATGGACTTCAGTAAGGCCTTCAACAAGATTCCGCATGATAGACTGGTTAGTAAAGTTAGATTACATAGGATCCAGGGAGAACTGACCACCTGGACACAAAATTGGCTTGAAAGTAGGAGACAGAGGGTGGTGGTCGAATATTGTTGTTCAGACTGGATGCCTGTCACCAGTGTTGTTCTGCAGGGACTGGTGCTGAGTCCGCTGTTGTTTATCATTTATATAAATGATTTGGATGAGAATATAGGAGGCATGGTTAGTAATGTGCAGATGACACCAAAATTAGTGGCACAGGGGACAGTGAAGAAGTTTGTCTGAATAAATGAATGATTTATTGTCACACTTATACAGGGAGATACAGTGAAAAGTGTTCTGTCACCATAACCTGGCACCATTTTGAGGTAGAAAAGAATAAAAAGAACACTAAAGAGTTCATCTTCATAAGCCAGGGTCCCAAACACGGCTTCAGGATTAATGCAAGGTCTCCGCTCCGGGCCTACCACAGCCAGGAGTGGTTGATGGAGTTTAAATTAGATAAATGGGAGGTGTTGCATTTTGGTAAGACAAACCAGGGCAGGACTTACACACTTAATGGTGGGGCCCTGGGAAGTGTTGTCGAACAGAGAGTCCTATGGATTCAGGGACATAGTTCTTTGAAAGCGGCATCACAGGTAGACAGGGTGTTGAAGAAGTCTTGTGGCACACTTGCCTTCATTGGTCAAAGCACTGCGTATAGAAATTGTCATGTTGCGGCTGCACAAGAAATTGGTGAGGCCAGGTTTTGAGTACTGCATTCAATTCTGGTTGCCCTGCTATAGGAAGGATGTTATTAAACTGGAGAGGATGTAGAATAGATTTACAAGGATGTTGCTGGAACAGGAGGGTTGAGGCTGGATAGGCTGGGACATTTTTTCCTCGGAGCATAGGAGGCTGAGGGGTGATCTTATAGAGATTTATAAAATCATGACAGGAATAGATAAGGTAAAATAAGCCAAGGTCTTTTTCCAAGGCTAGGGAAATCCAAAACTAGACGGCATAGGTTTAAGGTAAGAGTGGAAAGATTTAAAAGGGGCCCAAGGGGCAACTTTTTCCACACAGAGGATAGTGTGTGTTTGGAATGAACTGCCAGAGGAAGTGGCAGAGGCTGGTACAATTACAACATTTAAAAGGCATTTGGACAGGTACATGGATAGAAAAGGTTTATAGGGATAAGGGCCAAATGCAGGAAAATGGGACTATTCAGTTTGGGAAAGCTGGTTGGCTTTGACGAGTTGGACTGAAAGATCTGTTTCCGTGCTGTATAACTCTATGACTCTATGACTTCCAAAACATGAGCCTGGACTTACTAGTCAAGTGATACTATCAATGACACCACCGTCTCCCCTTTCTCCATACTGATTGTACTCCAAAGGTTGAGGGATTAATGCCGGAGAATAGCCATCCAAACCTGATACCTCTCGGAACGCGCACATTTCTACTCTTTTAAATGAGCATTAACCAGGTTAGACAGCCTTGGAGATGCACCAAAACAAAAAAAAAATCAAAAGTTAGTGGAAACTGATACAAATTAAATCAAAATGTCATTACCAAGTGTGACCACACAGTGCTCACTGATTTCTAAAGGCCTGGACTGCACCAGTGACCTCAGCATGCTCCCTATGCACACTCCTTCCACGTGGACATGTGCATTTAGACCTTACCATGGGGGTGCCACAAACCCCTTCGGAGCCCAATGCCAAGACCTGAAAATTGCCACCTTGGCCATACTCAGGAGCAGGCCCACAAGGAGGAAATCTTCTGATCTGGCACACTACCCCTCCCTAGAATATAGATCAGGATCATAAGAACATACATAAGAACATAAGAACTAGGAGCAGGAGTAGGCCATCCGGCCCCTCGAGCCTGCCCCGCCATTCAATAAGATCATGGCTGATCTTTTTGAGACTCAGCTCCACTTACCCGCCCACTCACCGTAACCCTTAATTCCTTTACTGTTCAAAAATTTATCTAGCCTTGCCTTAAAAACATTCAGTGAGGTAGCTTCAACCACTTCACTGGGCAGGGAATTCCACAGATTCACAACCCTTTGGGTGAAGAAGTTTCTCCTGACCTCAGTCCTACATCTGCTTCACTTTATTTTGAGGCAATGCCCTCTCGTCCTAGTTTCACTTGCTGGTGGAAACAACCTCCCTGCCTCCACCTTATCTATTCCCTTCATAATCTTATATGTTTCTATAAGATCTCCCCTCATTCTTCTGAATTCCAATGAGTATAATCCCAGTCTACTCAGTATCTCCTCAAAATCCAACCCTCTCAACTGTGGAATCAATTGAGTGAATCTCCTCTGCACCCCCTCCAGTGCTAGTATATCTCTTCTCAAGTAAGGAGACCAAAACTGCACACAGTACTCCAGGTGTGGCCTCACCAGGACCCTATACAGCTGCAGCATAGCCTCCCTGTTTTTAAACTCCATCCCTCTAGCAATGGCAGACAAAATTCCATTTGCCTTTTTAATGGGGCTGAGTTGCAACCTAAAATTTAAAAGCAAACTTTTAAAAACTTAAGTAGGGGTTTCAAACACAAGCCTTTGAAATTACCATGAGAAACCATTTCCTCTAGGCCACAAATAAAGCACATGTGGGCCTGCACCCAGCCACTGTTCTCTCCTGAGCATTTTCTTCCTTATAAGAACATAAGGGACAGGAGAAAGAGTAGGCCATCTGACCCCTCGAGTCTGCTCTGCCATTCAATCAGATTATAGCTGGACTCAGCTCCACTTACCTGCCCACTCACCATAACCCTTAATTCCTTTGTTGGTCAAAAGGTTATCTACCTTTGTCTTAAAAACAACTGCTTCACAGGGCAGGGTATTCCACAGATTCACAACCCTTTGGGTGAAGAAGTTTGTCTTCAACTCAGTCCGAAACCTGCTCCCCTTTATTTTGAGGCTATGTTCCCTAGTTCTAGTTTCACCTGCCAGTAGAAGCAACATCCCTGCTTCTATCTTAACTATTCCCTTCATAATTTTATATGTTTCTATAAGATCCCCCCCACCATTCTTCTAAATTCCAGTGAGTATAGTCCCAATCTACTCAATCTCTCCTCATAAACCAACCCTCTCCATTCCAGAATCAACCTCGTGAACCTCCTCTGCACCCTTTCCAGTGCCAGTATATCTTTTCTCAAGTAAGGAGACCAAAACTGTGCACAGTACTCCAGGTGTAGCCTCACCGGCACCTTATACACTTGCAGCATGACCTCCCTATCTGCATTCTGCTCCTATGTGCCAATGTCTATAATCACGTCATCCTCAACATCTAACTTCTTCAATAATATCTCTTTCTCCCTCTAACTATCTCCATATCTTCAGCAGTTCTCATAACATTGCAATTCCCTCTGTACATCAGGGTTTGATATGTCACAACTCAATATCATGAAGGCCAATCTAGAACCTTCACTTTCTTGCCACCACTTGCGCTTACAACCTTCTCAGGCTTACCTAGTTGAATCTCTTGAGGAATCTCTCAGTAGGTCAGTGAACAAAAGACTATCAACAATAATGAGAGCTCACAGAGTTGGACATAACCTTGTGTCTTGGTTTGGTAGATGGTTATCAGAGACAGGGAGTGGAGGTAAGGAGTTAATTATCTAATTGGCAGGTATGAATTGATATTCCAGTAAATAGAGTAGTGGCCTCAGGAATTCATCATATCTATTACAGGCTTGGAAGAAGCAATAGAAAATTGGATATTGAAGTTTACAATGACACTAAATTAGATAGCACTCTTAAGTTGTGTGGGGCAGGAACTGATAGCGCCAAAAGCAAAATAAGTGAGTGGGCAAAACTGTAGTGATCGGAGTTCAATGTGGGGAAGCGGGAAGTTGTCCAGCTTGATTCAGAGAATGACAACTTTTCTTCATGATGGAAATCTGGGAAGTAAGGAGGAGAAAAAGGATTTTCTGTCTTTGTGTGGAAATCAGTGCATCATTCAAGATGCATGTATGAAAGGGAGGGGGTGAATGGATCTATTCTCAGTCCATGGATATACTAGATGCGAAGTGTCCAGCAGGTTCATTAATACTGTCGGAGAAAGTGGCAGGCTGCAGGGTCTTCAGGCCTTGTAAAGTATTCATTAAATAGTTCAGGCCCTTTAAAGTCATTTTTATTCTTTTTCCAAAATGTTTTCCTTCCGTTTCTGTTCATGACGGTTCCAATTATTTGTCCATGAACATCATTTTTCTTGAGAAGTTCTCAGAAAGCTTTTCTTACCAAAATATTTCTCAGGATGTGGGCACACTTGCTGAAACTGGATGGCTCGCCATGCCAGACTTAATCACATTGCTGGTGGTCGGGGGTCACCCATAAATCAGACAAGGTAAGGTTGACAGATTTCACCCCAAGGGCTCCTAGGCAAATGAGATGGATTTTTACAAGCACATACAAGAATCTGGTTCACTAATGTGTTTTAGGGAAGGAAACTGCCATCCGTACCTGGTGTGGTGTACATGTGACTCCAGACCCACTGCAATGTGGTTAGGGCTCAATGGTTAGCACTGTTGCCTCACAGCACTAGGGACCCAAGTTTGATTCCACCCTTGGGTGACTCTGTGGAGTTTGCACATTCTCCGTGTCTGTGTGGGTTTCCTCTAGTTTCTTCTCATAGTTCAAAGATGTGCCGGTTAGGTAAATTGGCCATGGTAAATTGCCCCAGAGATATGCAGGCAAGGTGGGTTAGCTGTGGGAAATGAAGGGTTTCAGGGATAGGGTGGAGGGGTTGGTCTGGGTGGGATACTCTTTGGAGGGTTGGGGTGGGCTCAATGGGCCGAATGGTCTGCTTCCGTACACTAGGGATTCTATGACTTTTAACTGTCCTCTTGGCAATTAGGGATGGACAATACATGCTGGCCTGCCCAGCAACACTCACATCCTGTAAATGAATAATAAAAAATTCAAAATCATCATTATAGGAGCAAAAGTTTCATTCTAGGTCTATGAGGTTTTGCCTTGTTGCCGAGTGGGACTTGAAGCCTTGTCTTCGGTGTAACTGTCCAGATCGCAGTTGTGTCAGTATTCCAGCCTACTTTCCTTTCACCAACTCAAAATGCAACATCACTGGTATCTGGCCAATCTGGCACATTCTGTAGTCGTGGAAGGTGCTACATAAATGCAAGTCAGTCCTCACCACCAGATCACATATTGTTTAGCCACTCGGAATGAATTGTATAATTTCTAATGGACAAGGTCCATTTGATAAACCTGCCTTCGCTCTCAAATTCACCACCTGTGGTGCCGAGTTATACTCTCAGCTGGCTTCTCTCTCTTTCATGCAATAGTGTATTGAAACTTTGCAACGAACAAATAGTGTGCCTGGTAACCGGAACGATCTGGGAATAGTTGAAGAAATTAGTGTGGCCCCCTAGTTCTCTAACACTGGCTTGTATCGTGCCCTAGCAACGTTGAGTGAAAGCAGTCGGTATCTCATTTGGATGCAAAGTTTGAACCAATTAACTCGTTCTATGTCGGGTCACTAGGCGATGTAGATTCCCACCTCTCCTCGTTTTTTTGTGGGGGGGGGGCGGTGTTAATTGCAGAATTAAGCGGCGGAGCCAGGTAGCTGTAATTTAATATATTAACGTTTGACCGTGAAATTCCTCCGGCCGTTTCTGGGTGGGTTTCAGGATAGCCTCCATGTCTCTCGACAAACACGCGACATGAAGTATTTCGCCAGGCTATGATAATTGTTAGTGTGGGGACTTTTTCCCGGCAGACAGAGGCAGTCGGTGTTTTGTTTATAGGGCGGTGGCATCTGCTCATTAAAATACTTATCAGAGAGTACCTTCCCCTCTCTGTTCCTGCTCACAGCCAGCCCCGATGGAACAGCGCGCTGCGAGCAGTGCATCTGGATCCGGCTCCTTGGGAACTATGGACCTGAAAGACGATCAGATTCAGCTGCTGGAAGAGAACTTCGCTCGGACGAAGCAGCCAGACGCCTCGACTCTAATGCTAGTTGCGGCGGAGTGTGGTCTATCCGAGGCTGACACAGCGGTAGGTGAAACACTCTCGCTTATTGCCCGGAAACAGACGCCTCAAAATCCCAGGGGGGTGGAAAACTGGAACCTCTCAATTAATCCAGGTCGAATATAGTTGGTTTTCTGTCAACCAGTTTTTCGAATAAACTTCTAGCCTGAACTTTTTATGTTCAATATTTAGTTGGACAGATTGAGATTATTGGTTGACCAATCTAATTGTTGGTTCTCAGGAAGGGCCCGAAACGCTAACTTTTTTTTCACTTCTTCACAGGCTGCCAGACCTGCTGAGCTTTTCCAGTTACCTCTGCTTCCTGTTCTTAATTATTGACCTTTAGAATCGACATGTATTTTTAATCAACAATTCGCTTTCCCCAGTGAGCTAGCCCGAGTCCTGCTGTTGGTCTGGGGTCTCACATATTAAAGGATATTACTGAAACAGTTTGGGGGTGGGCTTAAAACGATCAGCAGTGATCACATGGCTTCCCTCAAGGCACCTTTTTATTCCGGGTTTTTATATAATCTGCCATAGTGAGGATCAAACTCCTGTCACCTGAACAATTCTAATGTTGAGGAGATAGATCCCACTTCCTACAGACAAAGGGGTTGGCCATGGGTACCTGCATGGGCCCAAGCTGTGCCTGCCTCTTTGTTGAATACATGGAACAATCCCTCTTCTGAAGCTACACTGGCCCTATCCCCCACCTCTTCCTCCGTTACATTGATGACTGTATCGGCGCCACCTTGTGCTCCCACGACGAGCTTGAACAGTTCATCCGCTTCACTAACATCTTTCACCCCAACCTTAAGTTCACCTGGACCATCTCTGATACCTCTGTCTCCTTCCTGGACCTCTGTTTCCATCTCTGGCAACCACCTGGAAACCGATATCTATTTCAAGCCTACTGACTCCCACAGCTACCTACAATACACTTCCTCTCACCCATCTTCCTGCAAAAATGCCATACCCTATTCCCAATTCCTTCGCCTCTGCCGCATCTGCTCCTGAGATGAGGCATTCCACTCCCAGACATCCCAGAAGTCCTCGTTTTTCAAGGACCACAACTTCCCCTCCACAGTGGTCAAAAACTCCCTCAACTGCATCTCTCCCATTTCCCACAACTCATCCCTCACCCCTTCCCCACAATAACAACAAAAACAGAATTCCCCTTGTCCTCATGTACCACCCCACCCACCTCTGGATCCAACGCATCATCCTCTGCCACCTGCAATCTGACCCCACTACCAAGGATGAATTTCCCCTCCCCACCCTTATCTGACTCCAGAGGGACCACACTCTCCGTGACTCCCTCGTCCGCTCCACACTCCCCACCAGGCCCACCACACCTGGCACTTTTCCTTGCAACAGCAGGTAGTGCTACACCTGCCCCCCCCCCCCCCCCCCGAAAACCTTCCACATTAAACAGATGTTCGCTTGCATATCTGCTCATGTGGTAAATTGTATCCACTGTTCCCAATTGTGGTTTCACTTACATCAGGGAAACCAAGTGGAGGCTTGGGGACCGCTTTGTGGAACACCTATGCTCAGTTCGCCACAAATGACTACACCTCCCACTCCTTGAACAACATGTCCATCCTGGGCCGCCTCCAGTGCCACAACGATGCCACCTGAAGGTTGCAGGAACAGCCCCATATATTTCGCTTAGGAACCCTGCAGCCCAATAGTCTCAATGTGGACTTCACAAGCTTCAAAATCCACCCCCCCAACCGCATCCCAAAACCAGCCCAGCTCATCCCCACCTCCCTGACCTGCCTGTCCTTTCTTCACCTAGCCACTCCTCCTACCTACCAGCCTCATTCCTGCCTCCTTAACCTGTCCGTCTTCCCTTGACTGACCTACCCCCATCCTAACTCCCCACATACGCTCACCTTTACTGGCTCCATCCCTGCCTCTTTGACCTGTCTGTCTCCTCTCCACCTATCTTCTCCTCTATCCGTCTTCCACCTGCCTCCCCCTCTCACCCTCCCCCATCTCTGAAGAAGGGTCCAGACCCGAAACATAGACTTTCCTGCTCCTCTGCTGCTTGGCCTGCTGTGTTCATCCAGCTCTACACCTTGTTATCTTAAATCAAAACATTAGCCTGGCCTTCTGGGTAGCTAGTCTGGTGACTTTATCCATTACACCACAACCTCCCCACTTCTCTCGGATTGTCAGATTTTCTGAAGTCTACAGGAAGTGAAGCTTCAGCTCTGAGTTGATGAATACCAGGAACAACAAAATATCATGTTAATTTTTTATAAACTTTTTTTGTTCTTTCTAATATTAGTTAGAAAAATATTGGCAGTGAGGGAGGACTGACCTGGTCAGGGGTGGATAGCCTTGTAATGAAATCTCAAAGACTCCATCTGCAGTTTTGGCTGTCTGTAATGTGTCTAAGCAAGTTTGGCACCCCTTGTCTGATTCAGGGGAGAGATCCCATTCTGCAAGACTCCATGCAACGAGAGAAGCTTCAAAAGGCTGACTTTTTTCTTTTGTGGGCATCTCTGGCAAGTACAGCACTCTTTGCCCATTTCTGATTTTTTTTTGCAAAAAAAAACTTTACTCATAATAAAATATTTGTATACATTGTACAGAAATGCTTCAGTAACTATCTTCGCATATGAATTCAAACATTCAAGCAAACATTCAGTTTTGGTATCCCTGCAGTTGTTTTTTTAAAAATCCCAAGGCATTGCTCATTTCTAACTTACCCTTGAACGGAGGGACTTGCTAAGATTTCAGAAGGCAGTTAAGAATCAATCATATTGATGTGGTTTTGGAGTCACTTGTAGCCCAGATCAGGTGTAAGGATGGCAGATTTGCTTCCTTAGAGTATGTTAGTAAACTGGATGTATTTTTAAAAAATCAACTGTCATTGCTGAGGCAAACTTTAAATTCCAGAGTTATAAATCTTTTGCTATGGTGGGATTTGAACCCATGTTCTGAGTAGTTCGGGCCTATCAGATTACTAATTCAATAACGTTGTTCTATGCCACCCTCTTCTTTGTTTTAGAAGTTGGTATTCTTCAAACCATTGTTTACTGGTAATGGGAAAACTATTGTCCAAAGTCCACAGAGCCTGAAGACTGCATTGTGTTTCATGGCACCAAAGGAGCCCATTTGACCACTCAGTTCTCCATAGAACAATTCAGTCAGTCCCATTCCCTCTAACCCTGAAAGTTTGTTTTTGACATAATTGATTGTCTCTGCTTCCACTACCTTCGAATGGCATCCGGTTCTATCATTTGATAAATTTAACAAAAAGATGCTTCCTCATATACCCCTGCAACTTAAATCTGTAACTTAGTCCTTGAACCAATGGCTAATGGGAACAGTCCCCCTCCATGCTGGCCCAGCCATCCCTATATCCCTTGAATGAACTTAAAAAAAAAAAAGCTGTAATTATCCATCATTGAATTGTAATACATTCCTTTTTTTTAGAATGGACAGAAAACCATAGATTGCAGACTTGATATTTCCCTATGTAGGTGTTCCAGGTAACTGAATCACCCAATGGGTGGCAACAGAGGCTATATTATGCCTAAACCTGTAAGGGGATAGAAGTGTTTGTGCATATCCATGAGAATAAATGTGGGAATGAAGTACTGCAGATGCTGGAATCAACACTGAAAACAACAAATGCTGGATATCCTAGCAGGTCAGACAGCATCCATGAAGGGAGAGCAAGCTAATGATTCGAGTCTAGATACCTCCTCTTCAGTCCTTACAAAGCCATTGACACTCATAGCTACCTTCACTGTAGCTTGTCACACCCAAGTCCTGCAAGGACTCCATCCCATTCTCCCAGTTCTTTCGTTTATGTTGTATCTGTTTGGATGATGCCACCTTCCAAAACAATGCTGTTGACATGGCTGGCTTCTTTCATGACTGTGGTTTCCCACCCACTGGTTGACAGGGCCCTCAACTGCATCTGCCCTTGCCCCTTCCCATCACTCACCACAGCGTGATGAGGTTCTCCTTGTCCTCACTTTTCATCCCATCCACATTCAAAGGATCATTCTCCACTGTTTCAGATAACTCCAGCAGAACACCACCATCAAACATATCTTCCCCTCACTCCCTTTGTCTGCAATTGGCAGGGATCCTTTCCTCCAGGACACCCTAGTCCCTTTCACAACCACCACCCCTCCCTCCATGACACCTTCTCATGCAAATGCAGAAGGTGCAACACCTGCCTGTTCACCACCTCCCTGCTCACCATCCAAGGGCATAAATAATCTTTCCTGGTGAAGGAGCATTTCACCTGCACCACCTCCAACCTTGTGAATTACATTTGTTGCACCTAACGTGGCCGACTCTACATTGGAGAAATCAAATGCAGACTGGGTGACCGCTTTTTGGAAAACTTCTGGTCTGTGCGCAAGTATGGCCCCGACCTTCCTGTAGCCGGTCGTTTTAACACCGCATCCTGCTCATGTGCCCACTTGTCTGTTCTCGGCATGCTGCAGTGCTCCAGTGAACCACAGAGCAAAATGGAGGAACAATGTCCCTTCTTCAGACTTCGCTTAACAGCCTTCTGGACTTGATATTGAGTTAAACACCTTCTTAAATTGTGAACTATTTCTTCTTCCTTTTAGCTTGTTACCGTGTCCTCTCCCCACCACCACCACCTTGCCCCTGGCCCCATCCCAGTTGCTGTCGTAGAGTCATACAGCACGGAAATAGACTCTTCGGTCCAACCAGTCCATGCCTGCATCCACCACTTCCTTGGGAAGTTCGTTCCATGTGCAAACCACCCTTTTTTTTTTTAAAAAACATTGCCACTGATGTCTGTTTTAAATCTCTCTCCTCACCTTAATGTGTCCCCACGTCTTAATCTCCCATCCTGGCAAAAGACAACTACCATTGACTCTACCTATATTCTCTACCTACTCTCATCATTTTATAAACTTCAATCAGGTTACCTCCCAACCTCCTCCTGCTCCAGTGAAAAATGTCCCAGCCTATTCAGCCCTTTCAAATCTGGCAGGAGACACATCATTGTTCTGCCATTCTCTCATTTTGATCACTTAATTTGAACTATCAACATCTTTTTTCCCCCAGCACACAACACCCATCACCCCCAACTTTAGTATAAATACTGCCCCCTCCACACTTCACTTCAGCTCTGAAGAGTCATCTAGACTCAACGTTAGCTTGCTCTCTCTCCATGGATGCTGTCTGGCCTGTTGTGATTTCCAGCTTTTTTTTTCAGTACATGAGAATAAAGTTCAGGAACCTCAACGAAAGTTGAAAGAATCAAGTTGTTTAGAGAATTTTAATGACAGCAATATTAGATGCTCAGAACAGATAAGGAAACTTGTTATATTTAATATAAATAAGAATTGGCAGTGTCTTGGGCTGTTAAACAGACATCAAATGTGATCCAGGAACTGGTTTAGCCAAAGTGTCTCCATGGTTTACTGTAGCAGCCAACCTACCATAGTGTATTGTTTAATACTGCACTATATTGAACACCCATTCATTGATCCCTATTTAACCCAATCAATGCCTCATTCATTCAACCATTTTTAATTCTTATTTAAACTGGTAAATACCAGAATATGTAAGTCTGCATGGGAGTACTAAACAGTCTTCATGAGTTATTTGGACCGGGTTACAATATATTGTTCCACATAAAACTGTTTGACATGCAAAGAAATGGTAAGTCAATGGGTGTTGATTGGAGTAATGGTTTTTAAATGTTTTGAGAGATTTCGTGATATCAAATTTGTAATATCTGTTGATGGATTCTGACAATATTGCATGGTTGAATCGAAGTGTGAGCTAACTGATTATTTTCAAATTGTTAAACCTGAATCTAACAGTAACACAAGCTGTCAAGTGATCACAAATTATTAATCCTCCTCCTGTAACACTACTTCTCCAGTGTTATCTACCTCAATGGGATTGCACTCATCTGGTTCCTTTTTTCTATTTGACTGTAGTGAGAGAATGTACCACAAAGGCTCATTTTTGCTCCAGCACTCTATCTGGTGGTGCCACAAAATTCTATACTTAGTTCCCTCCAATTTCACATCTATAAGCTGTGCTTGTGTAACATGATCCAAAAACATAACATCCTCTTGGGAAGTGACACCCAACACTGCCACTGCCACTACCTCTTCCTCCTTGATCTGAGTTGTTAGACTGCTTGTCTGACATCCAGTTCTACAGAGGGAAATATTTCCCAAACTAAATATTGGCAAGGCTGAAGCCTTGCTTTAATGATTATTTGAAGCTAAACCAGATTGTTCCAAAACTTAATGTCATATTTGAACTGTATGAGCTTTTGATCATCTCTCTGCACCTTAACAACAAGACTGTCTATTTCTGTCTTTACTGTTGCTCAGTTCTCTTCTGGCATACGTCGTCTCATGCTGAAACCCTGATTCATGCCTTTTTTTGTTACTTCTGGACATGTCTCTTTGCCATGTTCCTGTCTAACTTCCTCCCTAGCCTCTGTAAATGAGGACATCTAAGACATTGCTGCCCATACCCTAACTCTCTCCATTCCCATTCATTCATTGAATCTCCTGCTGATCTGACTATATAATGCTCCAGTTCTTGTAATTTCTGCCTTGTTTTCAAATCTCTTTGAAACTTGAGCTACACTGAAGTCGTCTTTAATCTCCTACTGACCTCAGATTTACTTTTGTCTAATTCTTCGCAGTTGAGCATCTTTTGATTTTTAGATGCTCCACAGTTGTGCTTTCAGCTACAATGCACTGAAAGCCTCTCCTACACTGTTTTGCCTCACTGCTGTTCTGTTTTTATTAGGTTACACCTTAAAACCCACCTCCAATTGAACTTTGTCATCTGTCCTAAGATCACTTTCAATGGTTCAGTATTAAATATTGTTTGCTAATACACCTCTTTGTTTTACTATGTTAATGGTGCTTATGGTGTTATTTGAGGGCAATAATCTCTGTTTGTGTCTCTTCAGCAATGGTTTAAGCAGCGCTATGCAAAATGGAGACAAGCAGAAGGATTACCTCCAGAGTGTGGATCTGTCAAAGACTAAAGACTGGTAAACACTGCTATTGCCATCACCATGGAGTCAATTCCATTATGCTGCAGGCTACTTTCATTTTGCTGGCTGTATCCAGCAGGAATGCCTCCTTGTTTAGGATCAGAGCTTAATACCTCTCAGTGACTTTGGTTTACTTCTGTGAATTCAAAGTATGTTTGATTTAATATTTTTGCATAGCTTGAGTCTTTTGTTGTGGGGTACTCATTTACACTAATTATATGCTAATTTCAATTTAATGTGATTGTTAGATGAGTAAAATTCTTCTTTGGGTTTAAGTGCAATTATTAAATCATTTATCTGTGTGACATTAAATAATATATAATTTGAAATTGAAGACTAGAATGCACTCCTTTCATGCTCTTTAAATAAAAAGCTTAAGTTTTCATTTGCCAAGTCTATTTTGTTCAGAGACAAGGGCTATTTGTCTTCAAAGACTGCTTCCGGAGGAGTGGTGGAATTGGTAAGGAATGGATCGGAGGTTTACTATTTTACAGTCCTAAATGAATGATTTGTGTCAAGGCTTGTGTGAAGTGAGTGCTTCATGTATATATTTGTGATTGGAAAGGCAGGGGCTACATGCTCTATTGTTGACCTTGACAGTTGGTAATTTATACATCTCCATTACCTTTCCTCCACAATCTATAATTTGTTAGACTGCTTGTTTGTGACACCCAGTTCTAATGAAGGAGAAAGTGGCAAACAAAATATTGGTAAGAATGAAGCTTTCCTTTTTTTAATGATTAGCTGAAAAACTTCTAAAGCACATCCAGCAGGCTGTGGAGTGTGTTAGAGGGATGAGAGGACTGGGGAATGGGTTTGCTCTGTCTCAGAATAGTTAATTCAGTAGTAAGATAAGGAATGTTTGGGAGCTTGTCACATCTTTGCTAGCATTCAGTAAATGTGGCCTGAATTAACTCTGTAGAACATAGTACACTTATCTTTTGATGTGAGCTTGACTTCTATTGTGACAGTTTGATTTCAGTTTGAAGCATTCTCATCTCTCCTCTTCAAATGAGTCCCATTGCACTCTTCAAGGAAGCGCAAGAGTTTGAGTCCTGATCCCTTCCTGCCATCTGATATCTGTAGGATGCTGTTGCATGAATTGACTGCTGTGCTATAATGAGATTGTGCTAAGCAGATCCCTACCAAAAAATGCAAATTAGAAATCAAGGTGCACTATTTCACTTGCAGTAGTTACCATCAGAGTAGGTCAGATGGCATGGAATTATACCCACAATAGGGTAATGGGAGTTACTGGAATTCTGTTGAAGCTTCAATAATGTGTTGTGAAATACTCAGCTATCTCCTGCTGTGAACTCTCAAAATCCCTTATGGTCATATGTCTATCCTAACACTTGCAAATGAGGATACATAATACTGGCAGTGGTAAGTGCAGACAAACTGATGTTTCTCTTCTATTGCCTCTCCAGATTCAAGAGTATTTATGAAATGAGGGAGTGATTAGAACAGTACTTTCATATGCACTGGCTTGTTATACAATCATTTGAATTGCTACAGTGCAGATCAGGGCCATTCAGCCCATCAAGTCAGTGCTGATCCTTTGAAGAGCATCCCACCCAGACCTTCCCATCCCAGCATTAATCATTACTAATCCACCTAGCCTGCTCATCCCTGACACTGTGGCAATTTAGCTTGGCCAATCCACCTCTCCTGCACATCTTTGGACTGTGGGAGGAAACCAGAGCACCCAGGGGAGACTCTCGTAAGTGCAGGGAGAATGGGTGACTGTGTGTGGACTTTGTGCAAAGTTCAAATCGATCCTGGGCCCCTGGTGCTGAGGCAGCAGTGCTAACCACTGACTCACTGTGCCACTTATGTTGATGAGGCCTTGCTGAAAGTCAGCAGAATAGCTATGGAGGTTCTGAACTAAATGTAAATCTTCAGAAAAGAGTTAACTGGCACACACCTGCCCACTTACACCTACTGCTGCATCTTCCCTAGAGCTTCAACTGAATAAGAAGGAGCAGATGTCTGAGGAAAGGTTGTCTACCCTCTGATGCTTGCTGTTCTCTTTATTGTAGACTGAGAGATTCCATGCTTTTCAATGCCTGTGTGCTGTGCCTGTTGGTTAATAGGTGGAGGAGAGAATTATTGTGCTCTCTTTCTTTCATAATCCAATCCAAACTCCTACAAATATGCAGCCAAAATGATGATATGCATAACTGTCAGGATTTTGAGTCTTAATGTGGTGGGACATAAGTGAGATTCAGAACTCGAAGCAGGAGAAACCTCTGCTATGAAGTTTGTGAACTCTGCTTTTATGGATTGTGGTTGAGGCATAGAATTCTTAATTCATTCATTGGATATCACTATTGCCATTAAGGCTTGTTAGGCCATTTCACAACATCGAAGTTGACCACTTTTGCTGGGAGTCTGGAGTCACTACTTAGGCCAAGCCAGGAATGACATTTTTTTCCAAAGAATGAGTAAGCCACCTATCTATTTAACCAGAAATGAGAAGAGAAATCGCCAGAGAAACTCAGCAAGTCTTGTAGAGAAAAAACAGAGCCAGTGAAACTACTACAGAAGTTATTTATTTGCCAACATTAGGGTAGAAATGTGACCCCTTCCCCACCCCCAGCAAGGGACTTTTACTGAAATCACAACAGGAACAACTGAGTGTTTCACCAATCATATTGAAATTTTAGCTTATAATTTGATGTGGTCTGTACCATTTTGAAGGTAATTGCTGGGAGTTAAATAGTTCTGAAGAAGGGTTACTGGACTTGAAACGGTAGTTCTGTTTCATCTCCAGATGTTGTCAGACCTGACTTTCTCCAGCAATTTGTTTCAGATTTCCAGCATTTCCAATTCTTTGCTATCTTTTTACTAGAATGTGTTAGCTTTTCTGTGTTGACGATTTGATTTTTAGTTAATTATATCAAATTCCTTGGCCCCCATGGTGGGGTTTGAACTCATTTCCAGATCATCACTCCAGTTACTAACTCAGTAGTATAACCATAATGTGGTTATGTCCCCTAGCTGTTAACATTGAATATCCTATTGGATAGGGGCTGAAAGATGTGATGAATGGATATGGAATTCAGGTAAGTAAATATGATTTATAACAACTTGCTTGCATAGTGACACTTTGCTTCTAAGTTCCTAGCCATTTTGAGGAGTCAATTGTATTGATGGGGACTGAGCACAACAAGATGCTTTTGAGAAGGTATGGATGGTTATTCTAGGTAATTGACTATCTTGTGTTAGTGCGCTCAGTGTTCATAGTGAAGGTGGAATCAACAGCCACTTGCTGTCCAGCTCCACTGGTCTGTCGCCACTGCTTGGGAAGGCTTCTAAGACCCCACTGTTTAAGTTTTAAGGTGTCATTTCAGTCTTTCGCCATCAAACATCACCGTGAAGTGGAAAACCTATTCTAAAACCACTTTGTGCTTGAGGGAAAGGAATTGAAAATGGACCAGGGTTTGAGAAATGCCAAAAATCAACACTGGGAAATCTCAGGGCAACATCAGAGCTGAAGAATTTCAAAAGTGGAATTACCTGTGATGCGGAGGATTGAATGGCAGAGACTAAAGAATGAAAATTGTGTTCAATTACTTTACTCTTTTTAATATTTAACCAGTTGATTTAAGGAGAAAATGTAAACTGAAAGAGTAAAGATGCAAGGGCAATAAATAAACCACAAGCCCTGAGCTTTAAATAAATAGACAATAAGATTAATTCTTTTTGCTCATGAGTGGCATATTTGTGGAGATCAAATTCAATCCAGTCAATAACTGTAACACTTCAATCAGCATGAATGCTTAGTGATAATTTGCAAAATATCACGATCATACAGGAGTGATACAGATGTTGGTAAGTTAGCTGGCCAGCATGTGATTCAAAATGACAGTAAGTTTGATTCCTGTTCTGTCTGAGATAAACTTGAGGTCCTCACTACTCACTATGCCCTGAGTATGGAAGGCAACAGCAAAGTGCCACTGACAAAAATGAAGAAAGTAATAATAAAAATTGTACAAACTTTGGTAATAAAATATAATTGCTATTTCCTCCACAGACCTAATGTTTTTCATTTTGATACAAGTCCTGTCTCCAGATCACTAGTATGGAAAGATTTGTGTTTTGAAAGATTAAAATATGTATTGTAAAAGATATAAATGCAGTCACACTGATCAACTTAAATTTGACTTACAAAGTTTGTGTTTAATTTATTACCAAATAAGTAAATATATCAACCTTCCTTTAAATATCCTTGTTTGGGGCACAGGAAGCCATTGCTCCAAATCTGGGTGTAGTTTGTGCTGATGCTCCTGTTCTAGATGTTCCTTCCTGCCACTACCTTTTTAAGATGTCTTACCACTCTAATAACAGAATGAGCACCTTCTTGAACTCTTTCTCCAGGAGCTTCACTCCTTCCCTGATATGTCTCCACTTCTCAAATTCTAACATTTGTATCCTAACAAGAGGCAGCCTGTTACCTAAACTAAAACTGGCAACAAGGTACAGTTAGTTGATATTTTCTAACTAACCTCTTCAGAAATACTATTGCACACTTCTTGAGTATGTGGGACTTGAACCTGGGCCTCCTGTCTGAGTTAGGGACACTACCACCATGCCACAACCGCACTGGGAATAGTTTAATTTGTATTACTTCTAAGACTTATAGTCAATTTAGCTAGTGCCTGCTCAGTGCAGTCTGAGGAAATATGGAGGAATATATTTGCAAAACAATTAGAGAACTGAAAGAACAATTGACTCCTTAATAATGGGGGACTTCTAATTAACCAATTTTATAGACTGGGATAGTAGTGGAAAGGGCAGAGAGAGGCAAGAATTTCTAGGATGTGTTAAGGAGAATTTTTCCAGCCTAATGAGAACTGATGTGTTGATGGACTTTAACCACTGCCCAACATATTCCCAAGAACTATTGTTGCAAATGATTTAGGTTGGCTACAAAATAAAAACAGAGCAATCCAGGGTCAGAATAATTAGCTTGGAGAAAGCCAATTTCAGTGGGGGAAGCATGGATCTCGCCCTGATTAAATTGGAAAGAGCAAACCCATGTAACTGAATGGTGGGTTGAATTTTAAAGTTCAAGATACATTTACTGAAAAGGGGGAAGGCAAACAATTCCAGAACTCCCTGCATTGTGAAAGCTGTTGTTTTTTTTAAAAAAAAAAAGTCAACATGAAGCAGGGCGGCTCAATGGTTAGCACTGCTGCCTGACAGTGCCAGGAACCCAGGTTCGATTCCACAGGCGTCTGTCTCTGTGTGGAGTTTGCATGTTCTTCCACGTGTCTGTATGGGTTTCCTCCAGATGCTCTGGTTTCCTCCTACAGTCCAAAGATGTGGAGGCTAGGTGGATTGGGAAGGCCAAGTTGCCCATAGTGTCCATGGTGTGGAAGCTACAGGAGTTAGCCATTGGGAAATATAGGGTAGGGGTCTGGGTGGGATGCCCTTCAGAGGGACTTGAGGGGCTGAATGGCCTGCTTCTACACTGTAGGGATTCTAAGTGTGTTCAGGTTGGACATAAGTAGATGATACAGCTGAGAGCCGGGCTAATTATAGATGGTTTAGCGGGGAATTGAGGAAAGCAAGTAAGAGGCAGTATGGGAAGAGGCTAACAGCTGAACTAGAACAAGGGAATCCAAAGCCTTCTCTAGCCATCTAAACAGTAAAAGGTAATGAGGAGTGGGCTAATATTGAAGGAGGTGGCATAGCTGAGGTGTCAAATGAATACTTTTCATCTTTCTTTTTTTTACTGAGGAAGAAGATGCTGCCTAAGTTATGGTAAAAGAGCAGTTAATTCAGATGCCTGAAGGGATTAAAATTATTAAGTTATAACCTATGTTTGAGTCAACCTGTTCATTATACACCTCTGGAACAGGTGGGGCTTGAACCCAGGCCTCCTGGCTTAAAAGTAAGGCTACTACCAGTACACCACAAGAGCCCTATTGGGAGGTTATAGTAAATAGCCTGCCAATACTCTTTGGGGGGTGGGGGTGAACCTCCGGCTGAAGCTCATGGTGCTGTGTCGGTGAGTTAACGGGACAATGTTTATTAAATTTGACAATACCGAAGTATTAGCTCTGCAATCCGGTAAAGTTAGAACTAAATGTTATGTTTCTTTGTGCATCAGTTTTTTTTAAACAAAAGAAAAAGGTTTCTCTGCACGTGGAAAACACCACCACACATTTAATAAGCATTAAAAATGTGTTTTAGCTGTACTTTGATTTGAAACGCCAACACCCACAATAACAGGATCATGGAGATAGCTTAATAGTTAAGATTTACCTCCACTGTCACCGTATAAACGCTGGTCAGAATTAGTCATCTTGAAAAGGATCTTCTCTACGTACAAATCTGGTAAGAGACACTAACATAAGACTAGGACTGGCTGTTATTGTGTCACATGAGACTTGATCAGGTTTCTCTGGTACAATCTACACGCATCAGCAGTTCACCTTCAACAGTATTAGGAAAATACTTTGCTGATGACTGTAGAACAGGAGCGAAGCAGTCTCAACAGTTGCAGATGCCCTACAATGAGCTCGCTTCAGTGCAGATATAGCAAACCTGGTATGTAATATTTACAACACTGTGGAGCTGGAGGAACACAGCAGGCCAGGCAGCATCAGAGGAGCAGGAAAGTTGACGTTTCGGATCAGGACCCTTCTTCAGTCAATTGACTTCATCAGAATTAGTGCTACGCTCCTGGAACAGTCATCAAAATGAATAGGGAAGCCGCAGAAAAATTTCTGGACTCCAATCCGGAGTTTGCCAAGCAATACTTTGAGAAGAAACTTCGTCCAGAAACTGTGGCTCAAGTGATGTCAAGGACTGACATCGGTGCTGATATCTCAACATTCAGGGAGATGGGTCAGGTCGAGGAGAGTGAAATTTTGTTTGAGCTTATCCGAGATATGCAGGAGAGCATAAACATGGAAAAGGTGGTGTTTAAAACTTTACGGAGGCTTAGTTTCCTGATCCATGCCGACCGAATGAGTCTGTTTATGTACCGGCAAAGAAATGGCACAGGAGAGTTAGCCACCAGGCTGTTCAATATTCACAAGGATGCTGTCATGGAAGATTGCCTTGTCCATCCAGACCACGAGATCGTTTTCCCATTGGATATGGGGATTGTCGGAAGTGTTGCACAGAGCAAGAAAACTATAAATGTCCAGAATGTTGCTGAGGTAAGTTTATGAACATGTTCACAAGGTAAATATTAGAAAGATCTTCAATTCCATAAAAATTATTCAAAAGGTTGCTTGCTTTTGAAGGTTTTATTTTATGCATTCCAAGATTTTGCCTGCCAGAGCCAGTTGATTTAATAGGATTATCCTGTTCAATGTGACAGGTGGAATTAAGATTTAACTTCACTAATTGTATATTTAAATTGTGGATTCTATATTTGAAGAGAATGAAATATCTAGGGCTTCATATGTTTAGAGACTGAATTCTGTGTGTATAAATATATATCTATATCTGCATGTAAAGGTGGAAGAGTAATGTTTAACATTAAAGATGGGAAATTATAACAAGATTTGTTTAAATGTGCTGGCTCTAGTTTTAATACAAACTGTGTGGATACTTACCAACAGCTTCAACATCAGATTGTATCCTTCGTCACTTCATTGAAGTATGGTCAGGCTAAAAAAAAACTGACATTAAGTTAAAGATGGACATGTTAGGACAGGGTAACCAAAACATTGCCAAAGACAGAGATTGTAAGGAGCACCAAAGAATGGGAGAGTCTTTTGAAGAATATTTGTTTTAATCCTTTGCAGGATGTGAAGGTCACTAATAAGGCTAGCATTTATTACCCATCCTTAACTGCTGTTGAAGACAGTGATGTGCCACTTGACCGAACATGACCAAAGTAGCTTGCTATGTGATTTCAGAGAGCAGTTGAGAGCCATGTGGGTCAGAAGTCACATATAAACCAGACTGTTGAGTTAGAACAGCTGATTTCATCTCCTAAAGGACACTCGTGAACCAGATGAATTAACAACACTGTGGTACTTCCTTGGTCATTAGCAATAATACTGTCTTTAAATTCTATATTTCATTTAACATGTGGAAACACATTGGGGGTGGCTCAGTGGTTAGCACTGCTGCCTCACAGCACCAGGGACCCAGGTTCAATTCCACCCTTGGCCAACTGTCTGTGTGGAGTTTGCACATTCTCCCCGTGTCTGTGTGGGTTTCCTTCGGGTGCTCCAGTTTCCTCCCACAGTCCAAAGATGTGCAGGTTAGATGGATTGGCCGTGCTAAATTGCCCCTAGTGTTCAGGGATGTGTACATTAGGTGGGTTATAGGGGAATGAGTCTGGGTGAGATGCTCTGAGGTTTGGTGTGGGCTTGTTGGGCCGAAGGGCCTGTTTCCACACTGTAGGGATTCTATAAAATGGGAGGCCACTGTTTTGTCGCGATTGTTTTTGTCACCCTTCTCAGTTTGAGAGTCTCTCCACGGATGTTAGCCAGACCTGCTGCATTTCTGCAACATTCTGTGTTTGTTGCTGACACAACCTAACTATCCAAGAGTGTAGGCTGTAGACCATTGAAGGGCCACCTTCAATAGTGAGAGAAGAATGAAGTGGATTTACAAGAAGCTATGGTTGGAGGAACAGAGAATTCTTGTAGTTTGTCACATCCCCTTTCAAACCCACCTACCTCTCTAACCTCCTCCAATTTGCAATGATCCAATGGGGGCCAAGGCAGGTCAGCAAACAAAGGAATAATGGGTGAATGAGACTTGGTGTGCTGGATGAGTTAGTGCCACCAAAATGTCAAACTAACATTCAAAGAAGAACTCTAGCACATCAGTCATAATGGCCTGCAGTTGCTTCAGATATATGTACATTTTGGGTTAGCCATGACCTGACAACCAATAGGCAATTTTAGTTTGCTTTAACTTGTCAATTGCTGCCTCCCATAGCCAATCTGTGCCATTTTTCACATATCTGATAACTGGCGGTACGGTGGCTCAGTGGTTAGCACTGCAGCCTCACAGCGCCAGGGACCTGGGTTCAATTCCAGCCTCAGGTGACTGTGCAAACTCCACACAGACATTCTCCCTGTGTCTGCGTGAGTTTCCTCCGCGTGCTCCGGTTTCCTCCCACAGTCCAAAGATGTGCAGGCTAGGTGGCTTGGCCATGCTAAAGTGCCCATAGTGTTCAGGGGTGTGTGGATTATAGGGGGATGGGTCTGGGTGGGATGCTCCAAGGGTTGGTGTGGACTTGGGCCAAAGGGCCTGTTTCCGCACTGTAGGGATTCTAATAAACCGATAGTAGAATGTGCAATTTGAGATGATATTCCAACTCTTGTTTTCAAAGATGTGCTTGAAGATGATTTAAATCCTCTTGATGTAATCCTGTGACCTGGTTATCATATCTGAGATTACCTTTTCAGGTTAAATCTTATTAATTCCATTCAACTTGGATATCTAAGCTCGACTCCACTGAAGCAGAAGGCTTATGAATGCGTGTAAAAGTATACTGTGTGAATAACAGGAAAGAAAGACTTGCATTTATTTGACTTTTCACAACCACAAACTGTATCAAAGCACTTTTACAGCTGATTAAGTAATTTTTGAAAGGTCGTCTCCTTCGTAATGCAGGAAACATGGCAGCCAGTGTGTGCAGAGCAAGCTTCCAAAAAACAGGAAGGTGATGTGATGTTGATTGACGGATAAAGATTGGATTGGGTTATGATGCTCCTATTCCTCTTCAAAGTATGCTGTGGGATGTTTTTACATCCACCCAAACTGCCAGATTAACAACTCATCTGAAAAACAGCACACTGATTAATACAGCAGTCCCTCAGCAGTGCACTGGAGTGTCAGTCTTGAATTTAGTGCTCAACTTGTGAAGCAGAACTTAAATCACTAAGATTATGATTCAGAGACGAGAGTTATGCTACATAGACAAGCTTACAGGTGTCTTTCATCTTTTTCAGTTTAGATCTATTTTATGCTTTTTATGTTTCAGAGTACTTGCAAAGCCTTGGCTCCCAGTCTAACTAGGAAACAAGTAGGGAACTCCTTTTCAAATCATCTCGGGTATTGCTCCTGTCACAACACTACATCCTCTTTGTTGTCAGAAGGTGGTAGAATCATGTTACATCAGACTGTGATTAAGGCTTTGACGTTTGGAATTCCCGTAGCATCTCCATTGGTCCCTGAAAACTCCATTTTAGGTATCTGTCTATACTGCCTTTCTCATGGGGGTACACTGGAGAAATTTCTGCATATATGCCAACCATATTTATAAACTAAAACAGAATAAACAAATAGGAGCAGAAACTTAAACATTTGATAATAATTGCATGTATTTTACGGTAATTGATCAAAGCTATATTCTTCTTACAACTGATTGCAACTTCCAAACAAGCCTGTGATTTTTGACCTAGTAAACATGTTTCATCTTAACTAAGTAATTTAGTTGCCATTTGGAGGTTCATGTAAACTCAAGCATCTTCAACCCACCCTTGAACTCATTGATATAAAGGCGGATGAGAAGATGAATGATCAAAAATGTTTGAAACAGGTATCAAGGTCACCAAGATTTAAATAATTGCCTCGAGTTCAAAGCAGCGACCAATCAACCAAATTATAGAAAATGAATCACGTACCATGTTTGTATTGGAATTGAATGATTTATCCACACCCGTATCCTATATTTTTTGTAGATGACAAATGGTTGCAATAAAGTAAACTGAACCATACTGCAAACAAAATTATTCTCAATGCTGCTGCAGCATGACTATATATGAAACAAAATCTGAAAAATTGCATGGGGCATACAAGATAATTTTCAGATTTAAACAAATTAGACAATAAAAGCTGTTCCCTTTGCAGATGGTATGAATACCAGGGGAACCCAACTTAATGGCTTTGGAGAAGAGAAATGATGTGAGAAAGAACTTTTGTAGACACTCAATTGAAATAACCTGGAACTTGCCTATGAGGATGTGCAAGTTGAGTTAATTCATGATTTCAAAAGAAAGTTGGATAGACACTTGAGGGGGTTTAATTTTCAGATCTTTGGAAATAGCATAGGGCAATGGGGCTGTCTGGATTGCCCTACAGAAATCTGACATGCAGTTGATCAGCTGAATAGCCTCCTGTGTTTCCTTTTCATAGAATCCCTACAGTGTGGAAACAGGCCCTTTGGCCCAACAAGTCCACACCACTCTTCGGAGCATTCCACCCAGACCCATCCCTATAAGCCACCTAATCTACACATCCCTGAACACTGTGTGCAATTTAGCATAGCCAATCCACCTAACCTGCACATCTTTGGACTGTGGGAGGAAACCGAAGCACTTGGAGGAAACCAACGCAGACATGGGGAGAATGTGCAAACTTCACACAGACAGTCACCCGAGGGCAGAATTGAGCCCGGGTCCCTGGCGCTGTGAGGCAGCAGTGCTAACCACTAAGCCACCTTGCCACCTAAAGAAGCGATCAGGGCTCATCTGGGAATTGAACCGGGGACCTCTCGCATCGCCACAGTATACAATCTCCAAAGCGAGAACCGTACCCCTAGACCAACAATTGTGATGATTATGACAACATTGCCTTCGTTTGTTACAGTCATCATTTAACCATCAATACTTAATTACAATACATAATGCAGGTGTGAATCAAATGAGGATCGTGTTCCTTAATGATTTGCTGCAAAGTAGATAAGGCCTGGGATAATAAACTGATAAGTTGACATGTCTCAGTAAATTTTAGACAAGTGAGGGTAATTTACACTTCTAGTAGGGGCACAATACAAGCAGTAACAGGTTATAGAATCACAGGATGTTATCACACAGAAATGACCATTTTGCTTGTTGTGCCTGCGCCAGATCTTTGAAAGAGTGATAGATGATAGTGAAAACATAAAACGAGCAGCAATGTGTAATAGATGGCAACGAATCTACCATTGCTTTGGGTTAGCTTCAGCTGAAAATGAAAGTTACCTTCTGGTAACAATCCAATACAAATTATTTTGTATTGTCTAATTGCCCTGTTAAAACAAGTGATTTGGAGAGCTGCCTCATCCTTTACAGGTGAGTAAATTTTGAAGTTATTGTAAAGTTAATGTGATTTTCTGTCCAGGTGTTAAGTTGAAAAACTTACCAGAGGCAGTGAAAATACCAGTTTCTAAACGAGTGAATAATGACTGAGCATTGTCAGTAAGATCCTTTGTTACAATGACATTGGCTGTGTTGTATTCCAGTGTACAGTTGCAAAGAATCTTCAAAACACTATTAACCGTCTGAGACTTGATGAGTATTTTCTCATTAAACAAACTTTTGTATATTTTTCAGTCAAGTCCTATCCATACAACTATGATATAAATACACCTAATTATCAATGCCTTTAATCTATGTAAAATCTTTTCAGAACCTAATATAGTTCATTCCCTGTCACCAAGAGTTTCATCTGGAGGGATGAATGTTGGATTAATTTAGGATTTAACTTCCAAAAACCGAAGGCCCAAACTTTGTATCTATGCATGAAAAATTGAAATCAGAATGGCAAATGGGAAAGTGGCATATTCTGAGATACAAGCTTACCTGGTATTAGTTGCCTGCACAAAATTACAGTAAAATGCTTGCACATTCAGCACAAGATTCCATTATTCCCATTAATTACTCAGATCGTAGCACTTAGGTCATAATTATCTTCATTGCCCTTCTCTAGCTGTCTTCTGAAGAGTCCGAAGTATCCTTTTTGGGATCAAATGGTAAATACTTTCAGGCAAAGTCTTATAACCCAATTGCTACCTTTATAATAAACAGACCTAGACATGTGACTCAGGAGCAAGTTCACTTTGACATAGCTCTGTGTTACTTCGCTTGGAGCTTTCAGAAGTGGGTGATACTGAATCCCAAGACTCCCTTCCTGTCATATTAAGTTACGTCCTCAATGTTATAGTATGTCCCTAGATGGCGGTGTGATAGCGTAGATTCAATTTCCGCATTTGCTGAGGCTACCATGAAGGTCCCACCTTCTCAACCTTACCCCTCGCCTGAGGCATAGAGGCCCTCAGGTTAACCACTACCAGTTGGCTCTCAACAAGAAAGAGCAGCCCTATAGACTGGTAGAACAATGACAACTTTACCTTTATATCCCTGAATGCTGCCCAACTGTGCCTGTGACTACAACTGGAATGTGAAGGAATGCAAAAAGACAAGCCATAATACTTCACACAGATCCTTTAATGCTTCTTAAATTGTATTAAACTGAAACCGACCACTTGATTAGTTTTGGCCTGCAGAATCCTAATGACCTAATCTACATCATGTGTTACCCTGCTCCACACAGAATGCATTTGTAATGTGCAGAGATTAGCACTGACCTCTGGCATTTCCAAAATTTTCCTCTGAATAACAATCAATGTACACACATCCTACTTCAGCTCTCGATACAAACCGCTTGACGAATTCTTCTGCCGTGCTTTGTCTTCATCTATATTTCTGACCAAATCACCATTCGAGGCCTTTTTGTTTCTTTAATCATTGTGGACACAAACACATTCCCAGTATTCCAACTGTGTTCGGATATTGTCAATAGTTGTGAAGCTGGAAGAGCACAGCAGGTCAGGCAGCATCCAAGGACCAGAAAAGTCAGCGTTTTGGACCGAAACCCATTGTCAGGACTGATGGCCCAAAATGTTGACTTTCCTGCTCCTCGGAAGGTGTCTGACCTGCTGTACTTTTCCAGCTTCGTATCTCTTGACTTGGTGTTCACATATTATTCTTTCTAAATTCAATTCAGGTTGTCCAATGTTTGGTTTTAATTAGCGTAACTGCATTTTTTTCCCCACATTTCCCTGCTGAACCTTTAACCTATGCTACTTAAATAAAGCTATAGTAGCATTTTAAAGAAACTGTCAGTGCTTCCTCTCTTACTTTGGTGAATCCTGCCTTATTGAGCAGAACCAGTCTTGTAACCAAATACTGAAATCCATGATTCTACTATTTCAATCGGCAGCACTGTATCATGTGGAAACCTGAACAAATGTCCTGGATAGCACACTCTCAGTTTAGAGAACCTGACTTTTGTTTTTTTTCTTTCTCATTCATTCATGAGATGTGAGTGTCACTGGCTAGTCAGCAGTTAATGTCCATCCCAAACTGCCCTTGCGAAGATGATGGTCAGCTGCTATCTTGAACCATTCATCATCTTTGGCAATCACTTGCTAACAAATATGATTTTCCACTTCGGAAATTCCATGTCACTGGTTCTGTGCGTCCTTGTGTGGCTGATGAGCCTGATCCTAGAGCCATAATTCCAACCACATATTTGGCAAGTCTCTGGGAAGTGGAATTGAACCTTGGCCTCAAGACTGCTGGCATTCCTTTCTCCAGTACCTTTTCTGTACTTTCTCTTGCCGATGGGTGTTCTCAAAGAACTGTGTCCCTTCATACAAGAGATTCCTCCAGGTGGGTTTCTTCTGAATGAGGGTCTCTTACATGTTCATGTCAATGTTGCATTTCTTGAGAAAAGCCTCCAGGCAGTCTTTGAAATGCTTCCTTTGTCCTCCCTCATTTGAGTGCCTTCCTTGAGCTGGGCATAAATAATTTAGATTAGATTAGATTGGATTAGATTTATTCATTGTCACTTGTATACAAACACAGTGAAAACTGTTTAGTGTCGCCAAGCTCCGGCACCAATTTGAAATACAGAAAATAAAGCAAGAAAATGGAGCAAGATATTTATTTTGGAAAGGTATGTGCTTTGGCAGTTAGAAAACTCAGGCATCCTAAGCACGTGGACAACCCTGAGGAGTTGGTTTTGAATGATAATGGCCTTGATGTTGGAGCTATTGGCTCCTTCAAGGATGCTGATGTTAGAATAGCTGTCCTCCCAGCTGATGTACAGAACCCATCTCAAACAAGTTTGATGGTACTTGTTGTGGTGACATCTATACATAGTCCAAGTTCCAGAGCCATATAGAAGAAATCCAACAAGTAAACAACACCAAAATCACTTGTGGAACTTCAGTACGCGGATAACATCATCTCTGTTCTCTCGCAAGACCATCTTCAAAAACTCACCTAACACTTTTGCAGAAGCGTACTGAAGAATTAGTCTCAGCCTCAACCACATGCAGAATCAAATCCTTTACCAGCCTGTCCTGGGTCAAATTCCGGTCCATCCCTCTCTTAAAATCAAAGGAGAAATCCTCCCAAATGTAGAACATTTTGCCTGCCTGGTAAGCTACCTCTCATCTAAAGCTGACATTGATGCGGAAATTCGACATCGCATCCAGTCTGCAAGCACCACCCGAGGGCACCTAAATCTTCGATGGTTGTGACCTTTGTGCTGATACCAAGATCCTTGCGTACAAGTCTGTAGATGTGAGGATGGAAAAGCACAACAGGTCAGACAGCATCAGAGGAGCAGGGAAGTCGACATTTTGGGCTGAAGAAGGGTTTTGGCCAGAAACGTTGACTTTCCTGCTCCTCTGATGCTGTCTGATCTGCTGTGCATTTCCAGCCTCACATCTACAGACTCTGGCTTCCAGCATCTGCAGTCCTTATTGTCTCCTTGTGTATATGGCAGTCATTCTTCCAAATCTTTTATTTTGAATGGCTACAGTCAACACACACGCACACACTGCTATTAGGAAGGGAGTCCCAGGATTTTAATGCAGTGGCAGTAGAGGAATGGCAATAGAGTTTCAATTGAAGATGACATGTTACTCGGAGGGCACTTACAGGTGGTGATACTGCTGGGGCCTCGACTGTCCTTGACAATCTAAATGGTAGATGTTGAGGATTGGAAGGTGCTATTGAAGAAGCCTTGGTGAGTTGTTGTGGTACATCTTGAAAGTGGTACAAACTGTTGCTATAGTGCTCTGGTGGTGGAGGGAGTCGGTGTTGGTGGATAGGATGACAATCGAGTGGGCTGCCCTGACTTAGGTGGTGTTAAACTTCTTGAGTGTTGTTGAAGCTGTACTCACCTAGAAATAGAGAGTATTCCATCACCCTTCTGATTTATACCTTATAGGTGGTGGACTTTGGGGAGTCAGGAAGCGAATTAGTTGCTTAGGAGTTCCTAGCGTCTGACTTGCTTTTGTTGTTGTAGTATTTTTTTAAGTCTGCTCTGGTTCATTTTCTCATCAATGCTAACCCCCAGGATGTTGATAGTCATGGTAATGCCATTTAATTATTTGTTTTTGGAGATGTGGGATGACTCTGATAAGGTTGTCTTTCTTGGTCAATCCTAGGTGTCTGTTACTAAAGCCTTCTCCTTGTCGTTCTTTTTTGATTTAGCTCTAAAATGTCGTGAGTTCCAGTGTGTTGGATGAGTGATGATATGTGACCTGAGGGCGATGATATTCTCATTACATTACTGCCCTTATTCTGCCTATTGGTAGAGATCATAGAGCAGAGAGGTACCCTCAAAGTGAATTTCTTCAGTAGATCCTATACATTGCACATACTTTACTACAGCCATGGTGCATCAGTAATTCAGTTCCAAGGCTGGGGCATTAATTAAGTTAATTTTAAGTTCTTTGCGTTTAAATATTGCACAAGCATTGTTGTGGCTGTTACTCCTAAAACTGAGTGGTGAGTATTCCACCAACATATCTGATATGAACCTTCTGGATAGTGAGGAGGTTTTGAGGGTATAGGAAATGAACCACTGACCATACACTAGCTTTTGCGCTGATCCTGTAGGCATAGCATTGGCATCCTGATCCAGTTAACCCCTATGTCAATACTCAAGATACTGACAGTGAGACACTTGCCGACTATTGGAGATCAGTGGGAAATAGATGGCTTTACTCTTGATTGAGCTGATTGATACCTAGCTCAGAAATTCCACCTGACACATATCAGGAGAAATGACACAATGGGATATTGTTTACAGAGGAACCCATTCATGTGGAAAAGTGCCAGTAAACGTATAATTACCAATGTACAAAAGAGATTAACTTAATTTCTGTGTTTGGATTTTAACAAAGTGATCAATATGGGCTGCTTCATTATTGGAATTTCTTATTCCCATAAATCGCTTTTTCCCATGTTAAGTCACCAGAAGATCCCTTAGATAATCTTTTAAACTATTCCATCTTATCTTTTGATTTTTTTTATCTGTACTAAAATGGCTTCCCATTTCAGTCTTTATTTTTGATGAGCAGCGATAACCTCTATTTTTTGTGTTCTCAGTGCAGAAGTATTAAGGGCTCTAAGGCATGGTGTATTATGTTTGTTCGTGGTGGCCTGGGTCTACCAGTTAGGAGGTTTTGGGCAGCATGGTAGCTCAATGGTTAGCACTGCTGTCTCACAGCATAAGGGACCCAGGTTTGATTGCAACCTTGGGTGGCTGTCTGTATTTGCACATTCTTCCTGTGTCTTCGTGGATTTCCTTCAGGTTCTCCGACTTTCTCTCACAGTCCAAAGATGTGCAGGCTAGTTGGGTTAGCCGTGCTAAATTGCCCTGTAGTGCCCAGGCACGTGCAGGCTAGGTGGATTAACCATGGAAAATGCAGGGTTACAAGGATAGGGTAAGGGGGTAGAACTGAGTGGATGCCTGTCAGAGGGTTAGTGTGGACTCAATGGGCCAAACGGCCGGCTTCCACACTGTAGGGATTCTACATTTTACAATGTGCTGTATTGTGTTTGTTGGTGTGACCTGGGCGTGGGAACAACAACAGCAAATCCATCCCTGTTGACCCTGCAAAGACCTTCTTACCAACATTCTAGGGCTAGTGTTAAAATAGGGAGAGCTGCCTCCCAACAGTGGCCTGACATTTATATTTGTAGACTCATTCCTCACATGCAATATCCCAGAAAACATTTCTGTCCCACTGGCGGAACAGGTGCAGCAGAGGTGGCAGCAGAGTGCTATACCCTTAGCGGGGAGTTGCCCTTAACATTGACTCTGGAACTCATGAAGATTCATTGCATCAGGTAAAACATGGGCAAGGGAATCCCCTGCTAAATACTACATACCAGCGACGCCCTGAGCTAATGAATCACTATTCCCCCATGTTGAACACCACTTGGAAGAAACACTGAAGGTGGCAAGCTGTGAGTCTGGGTCTGTGCCAGGTGGTGAAGGAACTGACATTAGGGAAAAACATACTTGACCTCGACATCACCAACCTGCCTGCCTGCAGATGCATAGTTCTAGTACTGTATCAGGTGCAGTGACCCGCCACAGAATCATTGTGGAGACAAAGTCCCTCGCTCCACATTAATAATACCTTACATAATGTTGTTTGCCACTATCAATGTGCTAAATGGGATAGACTTCAAGCAGATCCAAGCAACTCAAGCCTGGGTATCTGCAAGACACTGTGGGCCGTCAGCAGCAGCAACACAATCTGTAACCTCATGGTCCGGCATATTCCCCAACTCTACGATTACCATCAAACTTGGTCAATGGAGAGTGCAGGAGGGCATGCCAGGAGCAGCATCGGGCATACTTAAAAATGAGGTATCAAACTGGTTAAGCTTCAAACAGGTGAAACTTGCATGCCAAACGCTGTAAGCAGCAAGTGATAGACAGAGCTATGGTGATTCCACAGCCAATGGATCAGATCTAAGCTTTGCAAGCCTGCCACGTCCAATCATGAATAATGTGGACAATTAAACAATTCACACGAGGAGGAGGCTCCACAAATATGCCAATCAGTCTACTCTCGATCATCAGTGAAGAGGTGGTAGGTGTCATCAATACTGCCATCAAGCAGCACTTGCTTGGCAATAACCTGCTCAGTAATGCTCAGTTTGGAACACTCAGCTTCTGACCTCAGTACAGTGTTGGTTCAAGCATGGACGTGAGTCAAACTCCAGAGTGAGGCCTGAGTAACTGCCTTTGACATCAAGGCCGCATTTGACCAATTGTGGTGTTGAGAAACCACTGGAGTCAATGGGAATCATGGAAAAGCTCCCTAGAGATTGGAATAAATACCTACAACAAAAGAAAATGTTTGTGGTTGTTGGGGGTCAGTCATCTCATTTCCAGTACATCACTGCAGGCAGTCCTTAGGCAGAGCCATCTTCAGGTGTTTCATTAATAACCTTCCCTCCATCATAAGCTCAGAAGTGTGAATGTTCAGGGATGATTGCTCAGTGTTCAGCATCATTCCTGGTTCCTCAGATACTGAAGTAGTCCATGTCCAAATGCAGCAAGACCAACTAGGTTTTGGGCTGACAAGTGCCAAGTGCCATACAAGTACCAGACAATGACCATCTCCAACAAGAGACAGTTTAACCTTCACCCCTTGACATTCAATGGCATTACAATTGTTGAATCGTCCACTATCAATACCTTGACCAGATACTGAACTGGCTTAGTCTTATAAATGCCATGGTTGGAAGAGCAGACTTGGGGTTAGAAACCTTACAATGAGTAACACCCTTTCTAAATCCCCAAAGCCAGTACACCATCTACAAGGTACAAGTCAGGTGTGTGATGGAATACTCCCACTTGCCTGATAAGTGCTGTTCCAACAATTTTCAAGAAGTTTGGCACCATCCAGGACAAATTACCCAATCGATTGGCACCAGATAAACAAACATTCAGTTGCTACACTGCCAATGAATAACAGCAGTGTGTATTATATACAAGATGCATTGCAGAAATTCACCCATTCACCATGAACAGCACCTTCCAAACCTATAAATGCTTGCATCTAGAAGGACAAGGACAGCAGATACATGGGAACATCATCACCTGCAAAGTTCCCCTCCAAGCATCTCACCATCCTGACTTGGAAATATATCACCGTCCCCTGTCACTGAGTCAAAATCCTGGAACTCCTTCCCTAAAATCATTGTGGGATACCGACAACTCACCACCTTCTTCTCAAGAGTAGATAGGGATGGAAATTAAATGCTGATCTGGCCAGTGATGCCACAGCCCCTAAATCAATAGAAGTAATGTGGTGTGTTGTGTTCTATAGGTATTGTGGTGGTACGGTATATTCTGTTCTGTAGTCTGATGGCATAGTATTCTGAGTTTGGTATTGTGAATTATGTTTGCATTTCCCGCAACTCATCCCTCACACCCCCTCCCCACAATAACAACGAAAACAGAATCCCCCTCGTCCTCACATACCACCCCACCAACCTCCGGATCCAACGCATCATCCTCCGACACTTCTGCCATCTGCAATCCGACCCCACCACCAAAGGCATTTTTCCCTCCCCACCCTTATCTGCTTTCAGGAGGGACCACTCTCTCCGTAACTCCCTTGTCCGCTCCACGATCCCCTCCAGCCCCACCACACCCGGCACTTTTCCCTGCAACCACAGGAAGTGCTACACCTGCCCCTACACCTCCCCCCTCACCCCCATCCCAGGCCCCAAGAAGACTTTCCACATCAAGCAGATGTTCACCTGCACATCTGCTAATGTGGTATATTGTATCCGCTGTTCCCGTTGTGGCCTCCTCTACATCGGGAAAACCAAGCGGAGGCTTGGGGACCGCTTTGTGGAACACCTACGCTCGGTTTGCACTAAACAACTGTACCTCCAGTCACGAACCATTTCAGCTCCCCCTCCCATTCCTCAGACGACATGTCCATCCTGGGCCTCCTGCAACGCCACAATGATGCCACTCGAAGGTTGCAGGAACAGCAAATCATATTCAGCCTGGGAACCCTGCAGCCCAACAGTATCAATCTGGACTTCACAATCTTCAAAATCTCCCCTCCCCCTACCGCATCCCAAAACCAGCCCACCTTGTCCCCTCCTCCCTAACCTGTCCTTCCTCCCACTTATCCCCTCCCATCACCTCAAGCCCCACCCCCATCTCCTTCCTACTAACCTCATCCTGCCCCCTTGACCTGTCCATCCTCCCTGGACTGACCTATCTCCTCCCTACCTCCCCACCTACACTCACCTTTACTGGCTTCATCCCTGGCTCTTTGACCTGTCTGTCTCCTCTCCACCTATCTTCTCCTTTATCAACCTTCTATCCGCCTCCCCCTTTCTCCCTATTTATTTCAGAACCCCCTTCCCCTCCCCCATTTCTGAAGAAGGGTCTGGGCCAGAAAGGTCAGCTTTCCTGCGCCTCTGATGCTGCTTGGCCTGCTGTGTTCATCCAGCTCTACACCTTGTTAGCTCTTGCAAAGAATATATTTTGGCATGGAGTACAATGCTTGATAGTGGGAGAATATGGTGTACTGTATTTGACGATTGATGATACATGTATTACATTTAGTTGTGTGATGGTGTAGTGTATTAGAGTCCAAATTGAATGTACAATACACTCGTGTTCTCCTACATTGAGGAAGATAACGTAGTCTAGTTAATAGAGTTTATATTGACTGTTCTGTACCTTGTGCTACACGTGTTGAAAACCATTCGCTGGTCTCATTCTATTACACAAGGTCTTTTTAGTAAAATCTCAAATCTCTTTTATTAGCATCTCAAGCAATAAGAGAATCATGAGGCTCAGTGCCCAGATATTCAGCCTATTGTAGGATGGCTGGCTGTCCTTCAAGCTTTTTATGGAAGAGAACAAATATGTTGCAGCAGACATAGAATTTATAGTACAGGAAGCCCACTATTCAGTCCCATTAAACCAAGTTCATGCTTATGCTCCTATGAGCTTTCTCCCACTTGTCTTCATCTCACTTCAACTCATTCCTTTCTCCCTTATGTCCTCATCTGTCTTCCTGTTAAACATATTGATACATTTTGTCTCAAATATTAGTGGTAGTGAGATCCATATTCTAACCATGTTATGGGAAAAGAATTTCTCCTGAATTCCCATTGGATTTATTGGTAACTTTGGCTTTTTAATTTTGGCCTCTGTATTTGCTGTGCACTGCAATTGGAAAAACATTACACCAAATCAAAAACCATCTTGTAAAACCCTTGATTAGGTCTTCCATCAGCCTTCTCCTTCCTAGAAAAAAGCCCTAGCCTTTCATGAGAATTTGTCTTTCATGAGATCTTGCTCAGTTCTGATTTCATTCTTGTAAATATTTTTCCCCTTCTTCACAGCATCTATATTCCCTTCATAATACAAAGTCCAGAATTGGTGTGGTACATCAAATGATTTTTTTTGGAAGAAGAGTAAAGAGCAATTATGGTGTTTTTCGAAATTGGACAATAAGCGACTGGAATAATTTTTAGATGTTTGAGCTGTATTCTGGAGTTTCAGACAAAGTAAAATAAGTGTGGTGGCTCAGTGGTAATCACTGCTGCCTCACAGCACCAGGGACCCGGGTTCGATTCCACCCTCGGGTGACTGTCTGTGTGGAGTTTGCATATTCTCCCCTTGTCTGTGTGGGTTTCCTCTGGGTGCTCCAGTTTCCTATCTCAGTCCAAAGATGTGCAGGGTAGGTGGATTGGCCGTGTTAAATTGTCCATAGCATTCAGGGATGTGTAGATTAGGTGGGTTATCGGAGGATGAGTCTGGGTGGGATGCTCTGAGGGGTGGTGTAAACTTGTTGGACCAAAGGGCCTATTCCGATGGTGTAGGGATTCTATGATAAACATCTTTGTGGGCAATTTGCTCATTCAGCATGTGGATGTAAAATCAATAGAGGAGGTTTGCGGTATTCCTCATGGTGATTAATGCTCATGGATAAGTATTTAGTCTCAATGCCAATTTAGTGCTGAAGTTTATGATTGATCTATTGATCAGATCAGATCAGATTTTATTTATTATCATGTGTATCTGAGTACAGGAGTACAGTGAAATATGTGCAGAGTTGCTCAATGCACATCCGATTGCAATATTGCCATCACCTTTTTTCACCCAGTCATATGTTCATATGTGGTGGGTTATTGATTAAAGACCAGGCTTTGGTCATAAGGATAGAGGACCAAATACTTTGAGAGGACTGCCCTTTTGCACTCACTCTTCAATACTTTCAGAGACACTGAAAGAAACTGCGTAGGATTGTGCACCATATGTGGAGGCCTAAGATTGTGCAAAAATACCTTATCAGTGAGGAATTATTATTAACAATGTAAATGCATCAAATATGCTATTCTACATGTTTAGATTATTAAAGCGATATGATCAGTTTTATGATGTAGAGTTGCTACCAAAATGAGAGCCTTCTTGCTCTTCTTTAGCAAGTGGTTCTTGTAGTGCATTGATAGGGTCCCTACCTCTGAACCAGAAGGTCTGGGTTCAAATCCCATCTGCCCAGAAGTGCATAATAAAAGGTTGATTTTAAAAAATAACGTAAGCTGTCATCAAGTCCAAACATCAGGTTAAAAAATTTAGCTTGCTTCATTTAAAGAAAAATATAAAGCAAATCCATTTTGTCGTACCATTTTACTGTCTATTTTCTCACATTCACTTTCTTCCAAAAATGTTGACATATATTTATTTTCTTCTTGGGAATTAGTCCAATATTTATAGCTCGTTTGTGGATGAACTGACTGAATACCAAACGAAGAGTGTTCTCGCTACCCCCATAATGAATGGTAAAGAGGTGGTCGCTGTCATCATGGCAACTAACAAAACAAACGGACCTTGTTTCACTGAACACGATGAAGATGTAAGCCTTCCTTCATATATGTATTGGAGTAGATTGATATGTAATACAGTTATGTTTGCAACAATTCACTTATCGATGGTCAATTCTTTTTCAGCTTTTCTTGAAATATCTCAACTTTGCCACCTTGAACCTCAAAATCTATCATCTGAGCTACCTTCATAACTGTGAAACAAGAAGAGGCCAGGTAAAAATTCCTTTGGGATACCATAGATGTCGGCATATTAGTTGACCTTTGAGCATTGAAACACCTCTCCAAAACCTGAGGTTGACATGCACGCCGAGTGTAAAGCTAAAATGCCAGTATGGGTGTGGGTGGTTGCCATCTGAAATGTGATCAGCATCTGATTCAATCAATGGACATGTCTTAAACTCTCGGACACCCTCACAACACAACCTGCCTTGCCTATCTGATCCCTTGCACTCAGTTATAAGGGACTGGTAAGTAAAATATTAGGCTGACTAATGCCTTCATAGTATGTGTGTGGCCAAAAAGGGATTTCAATGTATATACTGAATCTATGCATAAATGGCAGAAAAATGGGATTGTCTTATTCACCAGGTCAGCTTATACAATATTATTTTTGGTACCTGGATATTTGAGGTACATCTACATGACTGAGTGACAGTTTGGAATGTCTGGTGAAAATTGTGAAGAGTTTGCCGTTTGTGGTCAGAAAAGTACATTGTGGATTCTTGAGATAGTAGGAACTGCAGATGCTGGAGAATCTGAGATAACAAGGTATAGGGCTGGATGAACACAGCAGGCCAAGCAGCATCAGAGGAGCAGGAAGGCTGACATTTCAGGCCTAGACCCTTGTGGATTCTTGTTTTTTTTTTACAAATATAGAAGAAAACTCACAATCGAATTGGACTAAATAATTTTTACAAAGACAAAGGTAGCTAAGGAAACTACTTCATTTTACATCCTGGAAAGTCAATGACATGGAATGTAAGGCCCTAAGACTGCACAAAAAAATCCTACAGGGACCCAGTTCAGCAACTATGGAAAAATGAGCACTTCTATTTAAGCAGTTTCCCAATTGGAATGGTAGACCTTTTGACCCCTGACATAAATAACATTTTCATTCCAAGTTTTTCCAATTTCCGTTTATTCCTTGATACCCTTATTTGTTAAATGAGTATTAGTCTTCCCTTTTACACTCTGGCTTTGGAATTTTAGGTTGCTAATTTTTGGATTTACCCTTGCTTTTGAGGACGTTAGGTACCCAGAGTTACTGACAATGAGCCTTGGCTGTCATTATAATTGTGTGAAATGTAGGGTAAAGTTATGTGGCTGCTATTGTCACAGCATAACTTATGCAGAGGGATTCCGAAATATCTTTGTTCATCAATGTCACCAATCACCCACAGCCAGGACTTTCTCATTGCATTGTACTCACTGTTATAAATTATATGTCCGTAATACGTTATTTCACACTTTGTCCTGTCGGTGGTATTTGAGTTAACAATTCAAGCCCTGGTCCTGATACTTAAGAATACAATCTGGGCTATCACTTCAGTTCCATCCTGAGGGGATGTTACACTGTCAGGGGCGCTAGGCTTTGGTTGAGAAATCAAACTGTGTTATTGTCTCTCTCCTCATGTGGTTCGAAGTGAAGTCCTGGTGGCCTTTGAAGAAAAACAGAAGAGTTCTCCTACAGGCCTGGCCCAAAATAATCTCTTAACCAAAGCCACTAAAATAGAGCAACTAGCTAGTTATCTCAGAGTTAGTCAGGCCTTGCCTACATCAAAACAATGATTATACTTCAAACAGTTTGCTTTGAAATGAAGCACGTTGGAACAGTCTGAGGTGATGTAAGGCACTATATAGAGTCATAGAGTCAACTAGTCTCACTTGCCTGCGTTTGGACCATATCCCTCTAAATCTTTCCTATTCATGTACCTATCCAATTGTCTTTTAAATCTTGTAACTGTATCTGCATTTATTACTTCCTCAGGCAGTTTGTTCCACACACGAACCACCCTCTGTGTGAAAAAGTTGTCCCTCACATCCCTTTTAAACCTTTCTCTTCTCACCTTAAAAATAAATGCAAATTTGTTCTTGTTTGGACGTTAAACTGTAAGTGTCATTGCTCCATCTATCCACTTAAACTAAACCCAGTTGTAATTTTATGCTACGACCTCAGAAGAACCTGTCATTTCCTCCATTCCAGAAATGCCTATTTATCCTCATTCTTTGCTTCATACCATCCAATCAGTTTTCTATACAATGAACAAGATTACTCCCAATTAAACAGCTAACAATCCTTGGCTAACAATCTTTGAGCAGTAAAGCAAAGGGGGAGTCTATTCAGCCTCTAATTTGAGTTTGCACCTTTGAAAAGCAATCCCACCTTCAGACTTTCTGTCTTTCTACATCCTTGATTATGTTCTCTTTAAGATATTTATCCAATCCCTTTCCAAAAGCTGCTATTGATGCCACCTCCTTACCAGGCAATATATTCTAAATTCTAACCGGGGTAAGAAAAATTATTTGTCTCTGGTTCACTCACCCATCAGTTTAAATCTGTGCCCTCTGGTTCTCCCCTTTTCACCACTGGGACCAGTTTCATTTTATTTATGTTGCCTAGACACTTCATCATTTAAACATTCTTATATAACCCTTTAAGGTTATACTGAATTTTATTTTTATTCATTCATGAGATGAGGGTGCCACTCATCTCTATTGCCCATCTCTAATTGCCTAGAAGGCAGTTAAGAATCAATCAACCACATTGCTGTGGGTCTGGAGTTATGTGTAGGCCAGACCAGGTAAGGGTGGCAGTTTCTTTCTCTAAAGGGCATGAGTGAACCAGATGGATTTCTTTTTCAGACAGTCAACAGTGGATACATTATTAGACTCTTAATTCCAGATTTTGTTTTTTATTGAATTCAAATTCTACCATATGTCATGGCAAGATTTGAAATCAGGTCCCCAGAATATTACCTGGATCTCAGGATTAACATTCAAGTGATAATGAGCTAAAAATACACATTAGCTGGACATTCATTTATCTTCCCTCACCTCCAGACTCAGAGACTGTCAAAGAATTTCATAATATTAGACACAAAAGATAGAATTAAACGTTATCACAGCCAGTGACAGCAACTGCTGTAGTTTCTGGGTAAAACATCACTGCCAATATAATGTGACTAGAACGTTTGCTATGTGTTAGCCCTTGTAACATATACCACAAAGACTGGGTTCTTGTTGAGACAGATGTCTTGATGTTTAAAAGCACTAACCATTTACGCTGCTATAAGATCGCAGGTGTCCATTAAACATACATATGATTACATCGAGCAAAGATACAGGAATTGCTATGACTATTATTACTGCTACTGAAGGAGAGACAGTGCCTTTCTCCTGGAAGGTCACATCGGTAATACCATTTAACTAGCTTAAAGGTACTCTGCCTGTCTAGTCTGTGATCTACGTAATAATTACACCAGCAACTACAACCCCTGCCAAACTATCAGGCACAAAGCAGGAACAAACTTGACCCCAGGTCTCATGGACATTAACTGGGTAAGCTACCAGAGTCTGAAAGGAAAACAGAATGTGCCGCAGGAAATCAGCAGGTTGGCAGCATCTGTGGAAAGAGAGAGAAACAGTTAACCTTTTGAGTTCAAAGTGACTCTTCTTTGGGACCAAATGAACATTGGGCTGTTTGCCTCACTGACTGTGAGCCCATGATATGAGTCAGGACGGTGAAGGTTTTTTAGTGGTAAGTGTGATTGGGAAACCAGTGGGATACCATTACTGTCAAGAAAGCATTCCTGCTCTCTTGGCTTCTTGCAACAATTTACAAAATATATACATTTATAATTCTAAATATTTGTTAATTATGAATACTGCTGAGACAACAGATGCCATTGATAACTGAAGGGACCCTGAACAGCTGTTCTGTTCTTCAGAAACTAATTGGCCAGAAGGGTTCCTTAAACTGCTATTAGACTAACTATTTATATAGGCAAGACACCAATTTTAGATGACTATCCTAATTTGTCATTATTTTGCCTGTTTTATCCCTGGAAAATACATAAGTTGCATAGAAATTTTGACCTGAATTTGTCATTCAGGGAACCATTCTTCCTGAACACGTTCTCGTGAGAGAATGAAATACTGGACATGTTTAATTCTGAAGAAAGAATAGAAAATGCTGCAAACACTTAGTCAGGCAGCATCTGGGGGTGAGGGAAACAGAATTAACATTTCACATTGTGAGCTCTCTTTAAGCCTGAGAAATGTAAAAAGATATAATAGGTTTTAAATGCATGCACAGGCAGGGGAAAGGGGTTGGTAGGGCAAGAACAAAAGGGAAGTGACAAGAAGGTTGAAGACAAGGGAGATTACTTGGTGAGCAAGATAGTGATTCAGCTGAGGCAAAGTGGAATGGGAAATGGTCAAGAAATGAAAGATTGTTCTTGGGGACAGGATGTGTGGATAAAAAGGAGGATCATTACTACTGGCTGTTGTCCACAGAAGTGAGATTAAACATCATGATCAGAGGTTGTTGAACTCAGTGTTGAGTCTGGAAGCCTGAAATATGCTGAATTAAAAGATGAAATACTGTTTCCTGCATTTACAATGGGCTTCATTGGAACAGTGTAGGAGGTTGACCACATGGAGGTCAGAGTGGGACTAGAAGGGAGAATTAAAATCAGTTAGTTGGAAGCTCAGAATCAGGCTTGCAGACTGAATGAAGGTGTTCAGCATTTGCTATTCCAGTGAAGACATGTAATGTGTTCTGAAGCGACAAACTCTCCGTTGGCCCTAAATGTTCAGTGATACTACTCACTCAGTGTACCATAAGTGGCTAAGATGTGATTTACAGAATGTCAGTCTTTTACAAATTTACCACTAAGTCTCTGCAAATATAATTGTAGCAATAGAAGTCTGGGCATGAATACTAGATCCAATGAAGAAGATCTGTGTAAGTCCTGGATGATTTTATGACCTGTGATCCATAGTATCCCCTTCACGCTGCAAACAGTGTATCTGACATTGGCCTTCTGTCAAACCCTTAAAATCACAAATGTTTTGTACTCTGTGAAAAGAGGTTAGAATAGATGGCTAAAAATTGTGTTATTTGCAAAGATGACCAAAGTCATTAGTCACACATACGCTGCAAGGATTTACACTCTAAGCATAGGTTTTAGGTAGGAAAAGGACAAGGGTCATAAGGTTGCAAGCTGAGCCCCAGGCTGGGGACATGAACAAGGCGTTGCTGAGAGTTTCTATCCCTGCCCCTGCCCCTGGAGCAGAGTTGGATAATTCTTCAATATGTTTTTCTCCTTCGCAACAGTTGGATTGAGATTAAAATTTTTGATGTCCTAGACACTTTACCTGTATGTTCTACACATTATAATTTCAGTGCCTTATAGTTCTAGTGGCTAATATTTGAACACAGAACCTGTTCAGTGACCATGCACAGCAATCACTATGAGCCCATATCTACAGTAAATAAGGTCGGCTCCCTCTTCTCTTTCCTTGATGAGATGAGAATGTTGCAGGCAAGGCCCTCATTTATTGTCCATTACTAATTTCCCATCACTAATTGCCTTTCTGAAAGTGGCAATGAGCTACCTTCTCAAACTCCTGAAGTCCATGTTGTGCAGGTACATCCCTCGGTGGGTTTCATCTGGGTGGTCTGATTTCATCTCACAGTCCAAAGATGTGCAAGTTAGGTGAATTGGCCATACTACATTGCCCATAGTGTCCAGGGGTGTGTAGGTATGTGATTGGCCATGGGAAATGCAGGGTTATAGGATAGGGATGGGGCGAGTCTGGGTGGGATGCTCTCCAGATGGCTGATGTAGACTTGTTGGGCCAAATGGCCTATTTCTGCACTGTAGGGATTCTATGAATGATGATTTTCAATACAGGATGGTCTGTTAATTAGAGGGGAAGATTCAGATGCTTGTCTTCCCATGTACTTGTCCGTGTCCTTCCGAATGGCAGAGGTTGCAGGTTTGGAAGATACTCTTAAAAGAAGCTTGGTGATTTGCTACCATGTGTCTTGAATTTGGTACATGTTGTTTTTCTGTGTACCAGTCATGGGTAGTTTAAATGCTTAAGGTGGTTGATGTGGTGTCAGTTCAGAACACCGTTTTGTTTTGGATGACATCAGGTTTCTTGTGTGGTTGCAACTGTGGAGAGTATTCTATTATATTCCAGGCTTGTGCCTTGTAAATGGTGGATTGTTTTGGTGAGTTACTCATAGCAGAGTTCTCAATTCTGACCTTCTGTTGTAGACATAGTATTTATATGCCTGGTCCAATTAAGTTTCTGGTCAGTGGTAACTATCAGGATGTTAAGGGTGGGAAGTGTCTGTGATGGTAAAGTCATTGAATATCAAGGGGGGATAGTTAGATTCTCTCTTGATAGTGATGGTCTTTGCTTTGCATTTGTGTGGTGTGAATGTTAACTTGTATGTCGACTGATTTCCCATGTGAGAAATTGCAAATGGTACTGGTCACTGTACAGGCATCTCCATTTCATTCCTTATGATCAAGGAAAGATCATTAATGAAGTTTTGGAGATAGGTGAATCATGGACCTCACTCCGAGGAACTCTTGTGTGATGTTCTGGGGCTGAGACAACTGATATCCAACTTCAAGCCATCTTCCTTCGTGCTAGGTTTTACTCTGATCAGTGGACGGTTTTCTTCCTGATTTCCAGTTAATTCAATTTTTAGGAATTCTTCACGTCATATTTAGTCAGATGCTGCCTTGAAATCTGGGGCAGTTACTCTCACCTCAGTTTATGGAACTGGAGCACCTGGGAAAAGCTTAAGACATGCACAAGGGAAGGTCACTGTGTGCTGCTAACTTCATAATTTCTCCAGAAGATCCTGAATTATGAATATAGCTACCTGGCCTGCTTACTCCTGAATAGCATAAGCTCAGAATGTTGCTTGCTTTTGGTGCTATTCTCCACGGTGTTGATTACTTCCTCACAAAAATAATGAATAGTTCCTTAAATTTGTCAATGGCCCTTCCTGAAGTTCTCAGGAACACTGACACTCTCATGGAAAGATCATGACAAAATGTTAATGAGATGAATGAATTAATTGTCAAAGTTACAGTCTTAGTTCTCAGCTACAGTGTACGCTTTGCTTCATTCCAAAGCTAACTTATTGACCTTATTATGTCAATGTTTCTTTGCTATTTATAGAAGGCCTATGAATCCAACTCCATTCTGCTTTCCTGTGAATATATCATAGTTAAGTTCTGTCTTTGGCTCTGTGCTCACTTGGAGGAAGTAAATTAATCAAAGCATGAAACTAGCCCCTTTTATCAGGGAAGCAAATATGTCCGAAGCCTCATAATGATTCCAAATGCATCAAATTTGTTTTAACGGCATTTGCTGTAAATGTATCATTGTTATTCCATCAAAGTACACTACTAAGGCTGGGAAGAAGAGACCACCAGATCTAGCTCACCACCACCTTCTTAAGAGCAACTAGGGACAGGCAATAAATGCTGGCCAGCCAGAAATGTCCATGTCTCACCAGTGAATAAAGAAAGAATAATGTTTGAGCTCCTCTTGAAACCTGGTTCAATGCTACTCCAATGTACCTCATGATGTTTTATTCTAATACAATTTTATCTCTTCTGTTCCTGTAGGTTCTTTTGTGGTCAGCAAACAAAGTATTCGAAGAACTGACAGACATTGAGAGACAGTTTCACAAGGCTCTTTACACAGTCCGAGCCTACCTAAACTGTGAGAGATACTCAGTAGCACTCCTAGACATGACAAAGCAGAAGGTTTGGATCATGTTTTGTATATTACTTCATGATCTAAGTATTTTGTCCTTGTGAACCAACATGTCAGACTTTGGTTAATGCAGAAAATAATTGGGTGATATATATTGAATAATAGCCTCCAGTATTCCGGAATGAACAAATAAAATCTAGCCTCAACATTTGTTTTACAGCAGCTGAAAGGTTTCTTTGCAATTGCAAGGCAATTTGTTGTGGACACCTTGACACTCCAGTGTTTTGATTCCTCAGTTTCCTTAGAAGTCACATGACACATCATTGATAGCCACAGGTGAGGTGCTGGAAGACTGGAGGTTGGCTAACGTGGTGCCACTATTTAAGAAAGGTGCTAAGGAAAAGCCAGGGAACTATAGACCGGTGAACCTGACATTGGTGGTGGGCAAGTTGTTGGGAATTTTGAGGGACAGGATTTACATGTATTTGGAAAGGCAAGGACTGACTAGGGATAGTCAACATGGCTTTCGGTGTGGGAAATTGTGTCTCACTAATCTGAGTTTCTTGAAGAAGTAACAAAGAGGATTGATGAGGGCAGAGCAGTGAATGTGATCTATATGGACTTCAGTAAGGCGTTCGACAAGGTTCCTCATGGTTGACTGGTAAGCAAGGTTAGATCGCATGAAATACAGGAAGAACTAGCTATTTGGATAGAGAACTGGCTCAAAGGTAGAAGACAAAGGGTAGTGGTGGGGGGACCAGTTTTCAAACTGGAGGCCTGTGACCAGCGGTGTGCCATCAGGATCGGTGCTGGGTCCAATGCTTTTTGTCATTTATATAAATGATGTGGATGTGAACCTAGGAGGTATGGTTGGGAAGTTTACCGATGACTCAAAAATTGGAGATGTAGTGGATAGCGAAGAAGGTTACGTCAGAGTACTGTGGGATCTTGGGCCAGTGGGCCGAGGAGTGGCAGATGGAGTTTAATTTAGATAAATGTGAGGTGCTGCATTTTGGAAAGACAAATTAGGGCAGGATTTATACACTTAATGGTAAAGTCCTGGAGAGTGTTGCTGAAAAGAGACCTTGGAATGCAGGATCATAGTTCCTTGAAAGTGGAGTCACAGGTGGACAGGGTAGTGAAAAAGGTATTTAGTACGCTTGCCTTTATTGGTCAGTGCATTGAATACAGGAGTTGGGAGATCATGTTGCAGCTGTATAGGACATTGGTTCAGCCACTTTTGGAGTATTGTGTGCAACTCTGGTCTCCCTGCTATAGGAGGGATGTTGTGAAACTAGAAAGGGTTCAGAAAAAAATTACAAGGATGTTGCCACTGTTGGACGGTTTGAGCTTCAGGGAAAGGCTGACTAGGCCTGGGAGCATCAGAGGCTGTGGAGTGACCTTATCAAAGTTTATAAAATCATGAGGGGCATGGCTAGAGTAAATAGGCAAGATCTTTTCCCCGGTGAGAGGGGAAAGATTTAAAAGGGATCTAAGGGGCAAATTTTTCAGGCAGAGGGTGGTGCGTGTATGGAATGAGCTGCCAGACAAAATTGCAGAGGCTGGTACAGTTACAACGTTTAAAAGGCATCTGCATGGGTGTATGAGTAGGAAGGGTTTAGAGGATATGGGCCAAATGCTGGAAAATGGGACTAGATTTATTCAGGATATCTGGTCAGCATGGATGAGTTGGATTGAAGGGTCTGTTTCTGTGCTGTATAGCTCCATGACTCTGTTGACCAGGTTATAGTCCAACAAGTTTACTGGAAATTACAAGCTTTTGTGAAGTGAAGTCACTTCACCTGACGAATGAGCAGTGCTCTGAAAGCTTGTGATTTCAAATAAACCTGAAGCTCTATAACCTGGTGTCGTGTGACTTCCGACCTTGTCCACCCCAGTCCAACAGTGGCACCTCCACATCATGGTTATCATCAGTTTTCTTAACCGTTGTTCAGGAGGAGTATTTCTTAAATCGAACAGTTTGGTCATCAGTAGACTGAACTTAATATGCTAGTTATGTTGATTGTTTTAATGCCTTGAGTGTGTTTCCTTGTTTCATGCCACTTTTTTCTGACAGTCAGGAAATTTGAGACACAGTATCCTATTCAAAAGTGATGCTCAGACAGACTGCTACAAGGACAGGAACTCTTAAAGGGAGTGAAAACATTAAGAAAACTGCCACCAGGCCATGCAAACAGGTTGGGGACAATTGCCCAAACAAGAGATCTAGTTGCCAATGTGTGCAATATAAAAATTAAAAACAAAAATTTAGAAACACTAATTCTCCTTGAGTAGTATGATTTAGTAACCATAACAGATTCCTGGATATAAGCTGGAGTTTACTATTCAAGCAAATATTCAAGGATCTATAGGATCAATTGGTGGAACATGAAAATTGGGAAAGGAGAGATCAGACAGACACAATGTGAGCAGTTGAAAGAAAGGAGCAGAATTTTGGCCTCAGTGTGAAAGTGGGAACATAAGAACATATAAGAACATAAGAACTAGGAGCAGGAGTAGGCCATCTGGCCCCTCGAGCCTGCCCCGCCATTTAATAAGATCATGGCTGATCTTTTAGAAACTCAGCTCCACTTACCCGCCCACTCACCGTAACCCTTAATTCCTTTACTGTTCAAAAATTTATCTAGCCTTGCCTTAAAAGCATTCAGTGAGGTAGCTTCAACCGCTTCACTGGGCAGGGAATTCCACAGATTCACAGCCCTTTGGGCGAAGAAGTTCCTCCTGACCTCAGTCCTACATCTGCTTCCCTTTATTTTGAGGCGATGCCCTCCAGTCCTAGTTTCAACTGAACGGCTGGAGACATAATTTCTCACCCCTTGTGCTAATTGACATGATTTGGGTTTTGCGACTGTGGACCCCGAATATGGAGCACAAACTACAACCCAGATTTTCAGTAAGGATGATCAGATAGTGAAAACTTAACAAAAGCAAAAGGTACAAGTCTCAAATTAGGACTGTGTTTATTGACCTCCTGACTGTAATGAAATATTGGCAGAACATATGATTGTGGAGATCAGGGCAACCTTTAACACAAGAATGGGGTTTAATGGGAAATTTTAGTTTTCACACAGGCTGGGAGAAGTAGAACAGCTGATTCTGATGAAGGGTCTAGGCCCGAAACGTCAAGCTTTCCTGCTCCTATGATGCTGCTTGGCCTGCTGTGTTCATCCAGCCCCGCAACTTGTTATCTCTATTACTGCGCTTGTACAGTTTCATTTTCTGATGCTCTTGAAAATAGCAGACTGAGGGGAGAACCTGTCAGAGGTCTTCACAATTATGAAAGAATTTGATAAGGTAGACATAGAGAAAAACTTTCCACTTGCAGTTCCAATTAACAGAATGTGGACCATCAGTTTGAGACTGTCACTAAAAAATTCATCAAGAAATTAAGGAGAATTTCTTCATCCTGCGAGCAATTTGTGTAACTCATTATCAAAAGGAATAGCTGAGGTAAATAGATGGATACAAGGAGAAAGTAGATAAGTGTATAAGGGAGAAAGAATTAAAAGGATATATTGTTGGGGTTAAATGAAGAAAGATGGGAGCTGCCTAACTTGGATCATAAACGTCTCAACTTTTTCAACCCATGTCCCTTTAGATCCTAATATAATAAATCTCTGTTGACCTCAGTCTTGAAAATACTAATTGACCCGACATCCTTGGCTTACAGTGGGAGAGAACGCCAGATTTCCACTGCATTTTTTGAACAAAACCTTTGAATTCACTCCATCCAATGGAATCATTTCATAATGTTAAACACCACAATAATGCCAACTCCACTGCTCAAGGGAATGCAAGCCACATTTATAGAACTTATGTTCATAATGTAACTATTTAAGTCCCGATATCATTCTGATGTGTCTGTGCCATAAACCCTCCGAAGCCAATAGAACCTTGCTAGGGTGGGGCAAATTTAATGCTGTACGTTAGATGGGATCTGATCAAAGCCCAGACAAATCACTTCCTTCCCTACATATTCCAACTTGCCTGATAAATGATACCATCTATTAGCCATTTTGATTATGCGTTATGCACGTCTCTTCGCATTTTCGTGGGACTTTTAAGTATAGAGATGTAAATCCCTTTGCTTCCCCATAGTTCTTAGACTTAACATCATTTTTAAAAAATTCTGATTCAATTTTTTTGGATCTGAAGTGGATGATTGTTTTATTTTTCCCCAAGGAATTCCACCCAACACAGTTTTGATCGGTCACTTACATTTATGATCCAGACCCCGACAGCATTCCTTTGTGTGACTGCTGATGTTCTCAGCTCCAAGCGTGGATACATAACCTCATCTCCCTTCGCCCAATTCACCGACATATATAGAGAATAGCTGAAAGCCTCTCATTCTCTGACTTTGCAAGCTAAGCCACATTTACTTGAATTTAAGCAGCTCACCAGCTAGATACAAAATGTAACTCATATGTTAACGATGCATTTGACACAACTAGCAGTTCAGTAAATGTAGGTGAGGCAGTCATTTGGTACTACAAAATCAAGTAGTGCTGCAAAAAGGCACATTTGATCAATGTCTTTTGTCTTGCATTCATGTGAAATTTTGTAAAAATACCAAATCAAGAAGAAAAATCAACATTTATACTCAATGAGAGGAGAATGCTGATTGGCTGTCAAGTGGAGTTTGATAGAGGCACTTGAAGAGGCATTGCCCTGGAAAATGCACTCATTAATTCTGATTGACAGTTAACAGCCAGACTTTGTTTAAATTTTAAATTGGACAGGTTGACATTGATTGGTCAGGGTGTTGCACTGAAAAATGAGCCAACAAATTGCAGTCACCTCTTTTGTTGAGTTGAAACAGGCACAGTCTGTGAATACGTTCTTTTTTTCTGCAAAGAACAGGGTCCCATGCTTTAAATAAGTAGCTTCCAGTACATACCAAGTGTGCCATACTGCAAGCCCGATTGACAATTCTGATTTGGTTTTCAGTCTAATTCCTTGCGTATTTAGGATTATCAAGCAAATGTTATCCATTTGCGGAATCATATCTAGTGTTAGGCACTGTGTTGCAGGCATGAACTGTCTAGGTATGGTCAGTACCTTGTTTGTTGCAAAAGGATCTTCTGTTCAGTACAATGTGCCAGTCTTTGGGACACATGGCCTACATACTGGCATCACACTGGCACTAAAATTGATATACCACATTACTCTTTGTGTGGCGGATAGAACATCTTTCTGGTTTGATGACACTATGCTGTTAGTAGCGAATGCCACTCGTGTTGCTCCTGTATAAAAGCAGCATGAAACAACTAGCTTCACCCGATGCTCAACCACTTGAGATATGTTACCTTTCAGGGTAATCTAAGACAGACTGGACAATTCTCAGGGCCAAGAATGACCTGATATCAGGGTCACAAACATGAGTTGTTGCATCTTATGGGCCTTGATGCCTGAAAGGAAAAGAAAAAGTTCCTTGTTAGCACGACGATATCAGGGTAGCCATTTTCCTGCAGGATGGCTTTGATGTGCCCTAATTCAACATTAAACTTGCATGCTGAACAAACAGCTTGGGCCCTACTTGAAAGGTTTCCGATAAGGCCAATCTCATAGCATGTCAACCTGGGAATCCCAATGTGTACACTGACCAGAGAAAGTAGATTTGCAGTGTTCAGTCGTAGAGAAACCCCCTGGCTGGTTTCTGAACTAGGACATCATGGGCAGTGAGCTCATTTGACTGGACTAATTTCATATGAGAATTTCAATGCCGTGTGATACTGATAAAGACATTTAAAACATTTCTTACATATGGCTGTGGATTCAAACATTTCACATGTATTATCGGAAGTATGGAAGAGGTAGGAGGTTAGATGTCATTCCATCGAAGACGCATCTCGCTGTTGTCAGAGCTGACAGGCAGAACATAAACAAGTTTCTCAGTTAATGACAGGCCTCAACACTGGTATCCCCAGCCAGCCACTCAGAGTGGGAACGTTTCTGTCCTTAATCCTGGTGGTCAATGCTAGCTGCTAGGGAGATCTGCCAGTGAGAAGGTAAGTACTTTTTATCTCTTCTTGTGGGATGGGGTCACAGGGAGAAGTGGATTGGAGATAAAAGCAGAAGTGCTGCTTTCACAGGTAACGCCCTTGCCCTTATCCATTTCCCTGATTGCCCCCAGATTGCTGGTCAACTGCAGCCTGGCATCTTGCAACTGCAAAACCCAAGATTTGACTGGTCTTCCATGAATTTGAGTGGAGAATTGTCTCTTGGAGATCAAATTGTACTATTCAGAGGGTATCCTACCTTCCTGAAATGTCCTGTAAAACAGAATGTCTGTTATCTCCATGGTGCATTGTAATGCTTTCATGATGTTCCTGCCTTTGTAGTAGCTCTTCTAGTTGTGTGTTATTCTCTCCACTCTGATAAGCTATGAATTTTATAATAAGCATGTTTTATGATAAGCGAATTGACCGATTGTTATTACCTTTGCAGGAATTTTTTGACCTGTGGCCTGTACAGATGGGGGAAGTACCTCCTTACCAAGGTCCCAGAACTCCTGATGGCAGAGTATGTTTTAGCCTTGTTCAATGTGAACGTTCGAGGATTCTGATTAAAAAAAGATTTTGTGGGGCATGTTCATAACTGCAGCAAAAGTAACTTCCAGTCAATAAACTACAGTCGCTGTTGAACTGTGATCAGCCAGTTTGCAACAGAAAACCACAATGAACAGATATATTACTTTAGTAATAATATTGACTAGAACTCCCCTGTTCATGTTTGGAACAATGTCATAAAATCTCTTTTTGAGAGTTCACACAGTGCTGTGTTTGAACAGCTGAGACAGCACCGTTGACAGTACAGCACTGTCTCAGCAGTGCACAAGGAGCATCAGCCTAGGTTTTGCATTTATGTCTCTGGAATGTACTTGAACCCACAGGCAGAAACCTCCCAATCTTGCTCAGCCCTTTCCCTGAGGCAGTCATTTAACAGACTGCTCCTGTGCTCTCTGATCAAGTAGGGATGGTGAAGGGGCACATGGGATAGAGTTGGGAGTCGGGGTGCCAATCAGAAGGCCCAGTGGAAGACCGAGCAGCAGTCCCACTGGGGGAGGTCAATGCTGCGCTGAGTGAGACCGAATGAGATACCTCAAAACAGAGGGGCTCATAAAAAAGAGTGAGGAAGGATTGTTCAAACAGAAAGCCTCAATTTGTCAGGGCCATCAGTGCGGAGGAGGAGAGCATCCATATAAATATGTTTGAGTGCGGATGTATTACTTTCCATTTTTGGGATCATTTAGAGCAGCCTCAGCCCCTGAATGTACTCTGACCCCACTCTGTGAAGTCACCTCAAAGGTCTTGCTAAATTCCAGACACCCCTCAAGGCCTGTATGCTGACATTGAGATTTCAATCCATTGACACAATATTGGATCCTTTACTGTCTAAAGTAAGGATGCCAGGGCAGGTTGCCTAGCTACTGAGCATCTACCTCCAGAGAAAGCCCATGGAGGAGGCCTTCCAGAGGCATTGCATTCCAGATTTCCACACCCTTTCTCCCGATCCTCCATTTTCACCAGCTTCACTTTCAAGGGTTTGGGAACATAATGGACACTGACTAAGAAGGCAAGAGTGATCACAATTAAGCCAAATCTGACACAAACTGTTGCAGATTATAAAAGAATGGTGATACGCAGCACATCATTATTGTCAGGAGTTTCATCTATTGTTGGTTTATTATCTCTAATGTTATATTGTAGGAAATAATCTTTCACAAAATCATTGACTACATTCTACACGGGAAGGAGGAGATTAAAGTCATTCCGTAAGTTTTAGACATATCTCAATTGGCAATTATATCTCCCGTGGTAATAATCATCCCGTTGCAGAATTTGTGATTTTCTCTGTATTTTGTAGAACTCCACCTGCTGATCACTGGGCCTTGGTCAGTGGACTACCAACATATGTCGCAGAGACTGGCTTAGTAAGTTTTGTTTTCAGAGCTGTTCAAGCATGTTATTAACTGTGATAAATTGGAAGTGTTCTGGAGAAGGGCTTTGAGATTGAACTTAGGAGAAGGAACATCAACTTCTTAGACAAGAGAAGCACTTACTGTGCTGAACATTATTTGGTGCCCCGGTAGGAACCACAATGTTGGAATATAATGCTGCCTGGGAGGTAGGTTTGAATGTGGGAAGGGTAGGGGGTTAGATGGTGGGTGAGGATGCATGTTATTGGCCAGGGTAGTGCAGAATGAAGATTCTTCATACTTCCTTTAATTTCCACCAGGGCAGAAAGGCCCAAGCATGATCCTCTTGGCTAAAGGATGATTGAGACCCCTTTAAGGTGCCCCTTACATGTCTCATTCCACTACCACTGGGCATCTGACACATGGGCAACCCACCAGGTAAACCCTGGCATGTAAGTTTGTGCCTTAATTGGTGGATGGGAGATTTCCTTTACTTGGGCAGCGCAGTGACCACTGGCAATAGTTGTGAAGGCACGGGAGACCCCTGTGTGAATCCACCAGGCTGCCCTCAATTACAGGTAGCCCCCCTCCCACCCCTGACCTTGGCAGGGCTTCCATGTCTGAACCTGATAGACCCACCCCAATCACCTTACTCCTGGGACTGCACAGCTATGATTATGTTCACTCTGTTGATATAGGTCTGCCATGGTTAGCAACTCGAAAGCCAGTACATCCTCCTGGTGCTAGGATTTTTTGATGAAATTCCCCTCACGGGAGCCAGGAGGTCCAAAGTGACCAAAGAGTAGGTAAATCCCAGATCAGGCCTTACTGTGATTGGGCCTCCTGAAAATGACTGCGGCTGAGTTGTCACTGTTTATCCAGCCAGAGGCTCCCAGTGTGACTATTAAAGCCTGCCCAACTGCAGCCACCAAATTAAAATCAAGGCCTTTCTCCATAGAATATATTCCTTGCTATTGAAAGATTTTGCAATTGTCAAAACAAAGAGAGTTTCAGAAAATGGCAGGTTCTGAAAGAGCATGGGATTCTTCAGGATTCTTTCCAAAGACTGAGAATGCCAACAAATACAATTAAGATAACAAAAAAGGTTAATTGGGAAATCTCCCAGTTTCCAATCTTGTGTCCTTTCTTCCTTGATCTATCAGTAGTATTGAGAACATGCTACTGTTAAAAATGTTGCTAAGAAGAGCACTAAGAGACTCTCTTTCCAATTGTCCAATTACGGAGAGGATTAGAAACCCCTTCTGGATTCACCAGTGGCACAACCACAGTTGGAATTTTAAAATGTGTTGGAAATGATAATTGACAGTGGGGAATGCACTGTTCCCTGCTACTTAATCTCTCCTGACTTTAAAAAGTCTTCTCGGAATCATTTTCCTCCAGTAATATTATTTGAATTATTTATCTTCGCAGATCTGCAATATCATGAATGCAGCAGCAGATGAAACATTTACCTTCCAGGTAAAAAGACCCATTCATTTGAAATAAAAACCATTCGATATTAAATTTCATTATCCAGAAGCACACAATGGAAAGACATCGACTGAAGATTCCTCAAATGCTGATGTAATAGCTGCTCTGCTTCAAATTCTCAGAAACAGGGAACACTGATTTAAAGTAAATGGTAAACTGATCAATATTGAAAGGTTGAAATAACAAGATGTAGAGCTGGATTAACACAGCAGGCCAAGCAGCATCACAGAAGCAGGAAAGCTGATGTTTTGGGCCTAGATCCTTCTTCGGAAATGGGGGAGGGGGAGGGGGTTCTGAAATAAATAGGGAGAAAGGGGGAGGCGGATAGAAGATGGATAGAGGAGAAGATAGGTGGAGAGGAGACAGACAGGTCAAAGAGGCGGGGATGGAGCCAGTAAAGGTGAGTGCAGGTGGGGAGGTAGGGAGGAGATAGGTCGGTCCAGGGAGGACGGACAGGTCAAGGGGGCGGGATGAGGCTAGTAGGTAGGAGATGGGAGTGGAACTTGAGGTGGGAGGAGGGGATAGGTGGGAGGAAGGACAGGTTAGGGAGGTGGGGACGAGCTGGGCTAGTTTTGGGATGTGGTAGGGGGTGGGGAGATTTTGAAGCTTGTGAAGTCCACATTGATACCGTTGGGCTGCAGGGTTCCCAAGTGGAATATGAGTTGCTCTTCCTGCAACCTTCGGGTAGCATCATTGTGGCACTGCAGGAAGCCCAGGATAGACATGTCGTCTAAGGAATGGAAGGGGGAGTTGAAATGGTTCGCGACTGGGAGGTGCAGTTGTTTAGTGTGAACCAAGCGGAGTTGTTCAGCAAAGCGGTCCCCAAGCCTCCACTTGGTTTCCCTGATGTAGAGGAGGCCACAACAGGTACAGCGGATGCAGTATACCACATTAGCAGATGTACAGGTGAACGTCTGCTTGATGTGAAAAGTCTTCTTGGGGCCTGGGATGGGGATGAGGGGGGAGATGTAGGGGCAGTTGTAGCACTTCTTGTGGTTGCAGGGAAAAGTGCCGGGTGTGGTGGGGCTGGAGGAGAGTGTGGAGCGGACGAGGGAGTCCCGGAAAGAGTGGTCCCTCCTGAAAGCCGATAAGGGCGGGGAGGGAAAAATATCTTTGGTGGTGGGGTCGCATTGCAGATGGCAGAAGTGTCGGAGGAAAATGCTTAGGATCTGGAGGTTGGTGGGTGGTACGTGAGGACGAGGGGGATTCTGTTTTGGTTGTTATTGCGGGGAGGGGTGTGAGGGATGAGTTGTGGGAAATACGGGAGACATGGTCGAGGGCGTTCTCGACCATTGAGGGGGGGGGAAGTTGCCGCCCTTGAAAAACGAGGACATCTGAGATGTTCGGGATTGGAATGCCTCATCCTGGGAGCAGATGCGGCGGACGCGAAGGAGTTGGGAATAGGGGATGGCACTTTGCAGGAAAGTGGGTGGGAGGAGGTGTATTCTAGGTAGCTGTGGGAATTGGTGGGCTTGAAATGGATATCGGTTTCTAGGTGATTGCCAGAGATGGAAACAGACAGGTCCAGGAAGGAGAAAGAGGTATCAGAGATGGTCCAGGTGAACTTAAGGTTGGGGTGGAAGGTGTTGGTGAAGTGGATGAACTGTTCGAGCTCCTCGTGGGAGCACGAGGCGGCGCTGATGCAGTCATCAACGTAAAGGAGGAAGAGTTGGGGTTTCGGGCCAGTGCAGCTATGGAAGAGAGATTGTTCCACGTAACCTACAAAGAGGCAGGCATGCGGGTACCCATGGCCACCTCCTTTGCCTGTTGGAAGTGGGAGGAATTGAAAGAGAAGTTGTTGAGGGTGAGGACGAGTTCTGCTAAGCCAATGAGGGTGTCGGTGGAGGGGGACAGGTTGGGCCTGCAGGACAAGAAGAAGCGGAGGGCCTTTGGGCCATCTGCATTGGAACAGAATAGAGTAGAGTGAGAAGGTGCAGAGAGGACCTTGACGAAGGGAAGTGAATTTGATCAGAACACAATGGAGGGAGGACTCGCAGAGAGGACTGGGGTGAAAGGAAGTGGGGTGGGACAGAAACGGAATTTGCTGACTGCCTGGCCAGTAATGCTGATGGCAGGCTAGTCTACCTGGGGGGTGTTTCTCCATAATAAAGATCCTCCACTACCCTTCCAGTGGTCTCTGGATGGAAACACTCACTTTTCTGAGCCACTGCAGTTATAGGCATCCTGGAGGCTGCCTAGCTCAGGAAAGGCAGGGCAGTGATGGGTGGGGAGCTGGGGAGTGAAATGGGGAAGGGAAGATAGGGGAAGGGAAGATAGGAGCAGGGAAGAGAGCAAAGCCACTGGCAGGAGTTTTTGAAAAAGCAACAGTCAAAATTGTTTTGTCAGGCCTGCTGTAGCACTTCTGTACTTAATGGCTCCACAGAATACAGAGATAACAGCTTCCGGTTCATCTTGATCTTTGTCTGGAATGAAGTGTACACACCAACATGTTCAGTTCTAAAGTGGTAATTGTGGACCAATGTGCATCATAGGACCCCATATTTCACATTTTTTGTTAAAATATACTTTATTCATATAAAAGAAAATCTTTACGTACATACACACTTACTGAAGCAATTCAGATCTACACAGTCTTTGCTCATGGAGAAGAAAACAAACATTGGGGTTTGACTTTCTCAATAGTTACGACTAATCTAAAGGCATTCCTTAATAATGCTCGTATTAGGGACTATTTGCATGTATCTGAGGCATTGGGAGGTTTCAATAACTGAACAGACCCCGTTGCACTTTGGCAGAAAGACTGCATATGAGGCAGGTCCTTTGGACAGGAGTGGCTGGGTTTCCAAATTTAGATGCAGTGATAATGGGCAATAACACATTCCACCCTGTCATTGGGACATTACCACCCAATATATGCCCAACAGGCAGCAAAACAATCACTGCCCAGCGACCATTTATTATGGTAATGTTTCCCATCAAGGGCTTAACATGGCCACATCAGTAGCACACAGTGAATCACAATAATTTGCCCATCCACCTCCTTCAGGAAGGGAGCAGTAAGTGGGGAGAAGAGAGAATTCGTTCATCTTTCAATGAGACAGAATTTTCAGGATTTGCAAAGTTTGTTAAAACTTATCCTTTAATGCAGCCACCATTTGCTTTTAGGCCGTTTGAGGGGGCAGTTAAGAATCAACCACATTACTGTGGGTCTGCATGCTCTTGCAGGCCGGGCTGGGTAACAATGACAGATTTCCTTCCCTAAAGGATGATAGAAAACTACTTTTGTTTTTGACAACAATCAAGGATAATTTCATTATTGAGTCATAAAGTCATGCAGGTTGAAAACAGACCCTTCTGTCTAACTAGTCCATGCTGACCATGTTTCCAAAGCAAATTAGTTCCACTTTCCTGCATTGGGCCCATATCCCTTCAAACATTTCATATTTATATACTTATCCAAATGTCTTTTAAGCATTGTAACTGTACCTGCATCCACCAATTCTTCTGGCAATTCATTCCACATACAAACCGCTCTTTGTGTAAAAAAGTTGCCCATCATGTCCTTTTTAAATCTTTCTCCCTCACCTTAAAAATATGTCCCCAAGCTTTGAACTCCCTCACCCTAAAGAAAAGACTCATGTTATTCACTTTATCTATGTTGTCATGATTTTCTAAACCTGTATAAAGTCACCCCTAAACCTCCTACACTCTAATGAAAAAAGTTTCAGGCTATCCAGCCTATCCTTATTACTCACAACTTCCATTCCCGGCAACATCCGGGGAAATCTTTCTGAACCTTCTCCAATTTAATAACATCCTTCCAATAGCAGGTCATCCAGAACTGCAGACAGTAATCCAGAAGAGGCCTCACCGACATCCGTTACAACCTCAATATGACACCCCAACTCCTATACTCAAATGTCTGAACAATGAAGACAAGCGTGCTAAACGCTTTCTTAACCAGCCTGTCGACATGTGATCCAAATTTCAAAGAATTATCTACCTGAACCCCATGTCTGTCTGTTCTACAACAGAATCCAGGGCCCTGCCATAAATTGTATATGCCCTGCCCTTGTTTGTTTTACGAAAATGCAATACGTTGCATTTATCAAAATTAAACTCCCTCTTCCTCGCCTCAACCCATTGACTCGATTTCAGTTCCAACCTCAGGCAACTGTCTGTGGAGTTTGCATGTTTTTCCCCATTTCTGAGTGAGTTTCTGCTGGGTTACAGGGATAGGGTAGGGGGTTGGGTCTGGGTAGGATGCTGTTCGGAGAGTCAGTGTGGACTTGTTGGGCCAAGTGGCCTGTTTCCACACTGTGCAGATTCTATGGTATTCTATGACCCAATTGACCAAGATCTCTTTGTACTCTTAGATAACCTTCCCCACTGTCCACTATACCACTAATTTTAGTGTCATCCATAAACTTACTAACCACGTCTCCTAAATTCTCATCCAAACTTATTTATATGAAGGCAATGTCACCATTTATTGACATAATTTAAATCTCACCTGCTGCCGGTGTGGAATTTGAAACCAAGGAATTAGACTGTACCGTTGGATTACCAATCCAGTTACATTACTGCTGTGTCATATTCACACGCACTTGGAAGATTTACTGAGAAATTGGGATGGTGAACCTAATCTAACAACTAGAAATGGGCTTGTTGGATCGAATAGACTTTTTTTGTTACTTTTACTTGTTACCTCTGATATCTCCAGAACCAGGGGTCACAGTCTAAGGATACAGGTTAGGCCATTTAGGACTGGTATGAGGAGAAACGTCTGCATCCAGAGAATGGTGAGCCCGTGGAATTCTCTGCCGCAGAAAGTCGGTGAGGCTAAAACATTGAATGTTTTCAAGAAGGAATTAGGATTAGGGCTAAAGACATCAAAGGATGTAGGGAGAAAGTGGGAACTGAATTGATCATGATCATGTTGAATGGTTGAGCAGGCTCAACAGGCTGAATGGTCTCCTCCTATTTTATATGTTTCTATATTTTTCTCTCCTATGCACCAGTGCAATGGTGCAGATATTTTCTAATCAATCTATTCAGAGATCTCATAACACACCTCTGGAGCAAATAGGACTTGAACCCAGGCCTCCTAGCTCAGAGGAAGGAATACTACCACTGTACAAGAACCCCCTCTGAGCAGCAGTCTATCATGGCACAGTTGAAACTCTATACCTAATCTTTACTCACCTGTATTTTCAGATTATTACTCATTTTGATGCAGTATTGTGATTGAACTGTAACGGTCATGCATAGGAGAGGAGGGAATCAGGGTCTATTATTGTACGTTTGTGACAATTCTGATGCCTTTAAAAATGTATTTATTCCCCACATTCAGACTGAACCCTTGGATAGTTTTGGATGGACAATCAAAAATGTCCTTTCGATGCCAATTGTAAACAAGAAAGAAGAGATTGTCGGAATTGCTACATTTTACAACAGGAAAGATGGGAAACCTTTTGATGAAATGGATGAGGTTCTTATGGAAGTAAGCCTTGCACTCTGTGACTTTTAATCTTATTCAGCCAGTCTAATTGAAACATCGTCTATGCAGCGTTCATAGGCCAGATTCTCATATACTTCTGTCTCATGTTTCAGTCCCTGACCCAGTTCCTAGGGTGGTCTGTTCTCAATACGGATACATACGATAAAATGAACAAGCTCGAATACCGGAAGGATATTGCTCAGGGAATGGTGCTATATCATGTAAAATGCAACAAGGATGAAATTCAAAATATATTGGTATGTCTGTGCCTGATTCAATTATTTAAAATAAAGGTATGAAATATCCTTTAGGTGTGGGTGGCAACATAGAGGCTTTCAAAATAATCATCACATCCAATGTCCTGCACTGTTGCCAGGTAGTATTCCAGTTCTTTCTGCTTTAGATCAGCAATAGAGGGTTAGAGAGCTCTTGTGGTGCAGTGGTAACATCCCTACCTTTGAACCAGAAGACCTGACTTCAAGTCCCACTTGTTCCAGAGTTGTGTAATAACATCTCTGAACAGGTTGTTTGGGAATAGATATTTTCAGTGCACCCAAATGAAATAGTTTGTCAAATGATTTTTGTTTTCCAGAAGGCAGCATCCATTTGACCTAACAAGGTGTGGAGCTGGATGAACACAGCAGGCCAAGCAACACCATAGGAGCAGGAAAGCTTGACGTTTCGGGCCTAGACCCTTCATCAGAAATGGGGGAGGGAAAGAGGGTTCTGAAATAAATAGGGAGAGAGGGGGAGGCGGATAGAAGATGGATAGAGGAGAGGATAGGTGGAGAGGAGGCAGACAAGTCGAAGAGGCGGGGATGGAGCCAGTAAGGGTGAGTGTAGGTGGGGGGGTAGGAAGGAGATAGGTCAGTCCAGGGAGGACGGACAGGTCAAGGGGGCAGGATGAGGTTAGTAGATAGGAGATGGGGGTGCAGCTTGAGTGGGAGGAGGGGATAGGTGAGAGGAAGGACAGGTTAGGGAGGCGGAGATGAGCTGGGCTGGTTTTGGGATGCAGTTGGGGGAGGGGAGATTTTGAAGCTTGTGAAATCCACATTGATACCATTGGGCTGCAGGGTTCCCAGGCTGAATATGATTTGCTTCCTGCAGTACCTATTATCTCTGATCCATTTGACCTGTAAGTATTCATAGCATGTAAAACCAAGGCACCAAATTATTGATTCCTATGACTCTATGACTCTTTATAGAGTTATATCACCCATTTGGTGCCTTGGTTTTACATGCTAGGAATACTTACAGGTCAAACGGATGCTGTCTTCTGGAAAACAAAACAATATGAGACAACAGCCGTATAGAGCAATAGTACACTATTATATCCAGAATGCAAATGCTGTATCTGGTTACCTGCCATTTCTAGATAAACAGCAAAGTATTCCTGTTTGGAAAATCTGGAGTTTTCAGCACACAGTTGCCTAAAAACAAGACAGTCAACGATTTTAAGGTACTTTGTTAAGTTTAGTATGAAGCAGCTGTTTAGATATGATATATTAATCAACCAGATAGGAAAGGTATGCAGCTCATGACAGAGTCTCCTTCTGTGTCTTCCTCTATCTTTCCTGATGCATCTTCCAGTTGAAGAAAGCAGTTGTGTGACAAAAACAGCCAAACTGTTTGGCTGTTTTTGGCCAGACAAAAGACTACATACAATCTATGAATTCTAATCTGTTACAGTAATATCTGCACAAAATTGAATCAAATGCCTCCTGCAATTTCACTTCAAGAACATTCATACATTTGCCCTTGTCTATTTAATTTTGGGTTTTGTCAGATTAGAAATACTCAGACCATGATATGTTTCAACAAGGCACTCTGGCTCATTCTAATCAGTTCAAGTGCTCAATTACACTATCCTTACAATTGGTGATTTGGTTAATAAGGTGGTACTAAAATACCGAAATACATGTGTTCACAGAGTGGGCATACGAACGGTGTATGAAATGCAGTATTGCTATGCCTGAAGTAGTTCTCAATAGTATGTGGTATGAGGAAGCTATACTCCTTGCATTATTGTCCTCGGCCCAACCATTTTCAGCTGCTTCATCAATGACCTTCCCTCCATCATAAGGTCAGAAGAGGGGATGTTCTCTGATGACTGCAAAATGTTCAGCACTATTGGCAACTCCTCGTATGGTGAAGTAGTCCATGTCCAAATGAAACAAGGTCTGGATAATATCCAGGCTTGGGCTGAAAAGTGGCAAGTAACATTTGCGCCACACAAATGTCAGGCTATGACCATCACTGCCCCTCCACATTCAATGGTGTTACCAAAACTGAACCTTCACTGTCAACCTCCTGGAGGTTACCATTGACCAGAAACTCAACTGGGCTCACCATGTAAACACAATGGCTACAAGAGCAGGTCAAAAGCAAGGAATACTGCAGTAACATATTTCCTGTCTCCCTAAAACCTGTCTGTGTGATGGAATACTCCACATTTGCATGGATGAGTGCAGCCCCAACAACACTCAAGAAGCTTGACACCATCCAGGACAAAGTGACCCACTTGATTGGCACTACATCCGTAAGCATTCACTCCCTCCACCACTGGCACTTAGTAGCAGCAGTGTGTACTATCTACAAGATGCACTGCAGAAATTCATCAAAGGTGATTAGCCAGCACCTTCCACACTCACGACTACCTCCATCCAGAAGTCAAGAGCAGCAGGTGTATGGGAACACCACCACTTCCAAGCCACTCACCATCCGGACTTCATTGTCACTGGGTAAAAATCCTGGAATTCTCCCTCAAATGGCATTGTGGGTCAACCCACAGTAGGTGGACTGCAGTGGTTCAAGAAAGCAGTTCACCACCACCTTCTCAAGGGCAACTAGGGATGGACAATAAATACTGGCCCAGCCACTGACACCCACATCCCATAAATGAATGAATAAAAATAAAAATGGGTGAGAGCAAAAAATTGAGATTACAGATAAATAATTAAAGTTAGCAAATTGTAAAGTCATGAATATTGCAAAAAAGGTGCTGAGGTTCATCATTAGAGGTTTAGAGTACAAAAGCAATGGGGTAATATTCAATATCATGGACCTTTACTTATTTCATCCTTGGAGTACTTTGAGCCCCTTTAGTATTTATATAAATATGTCAATAGTAAAGACTTGGAAATGTGCAAAAATGCACATTTGCAAGGGATGTTACCAATGTTAACAGAATGCATTAATCAGGAAAGATTCAGCATTGGTGGGTGGAGTTGGTGGAAAGGAATGGGAAAATGATTTGCTCTTTGCTTTGAGAAAGGAGGCTAAAAGACAGCCTGCTCATTAACTTATCAAAGTTGAAGATGTTCGATAGGATGGGTATGGAAAAACTGTTTCCATCAGTACGTAAATCCAGAGCGAGGGGTTTTGTTGGGGGAGTGGGCGTGTGGTATTGAATCTAAAATAGCTGCTAACAAATGAACAGGAAAAAGTTTAGGAGGAATGTCTTTACATATAGGGTGATGAGCGTGTTAGACTCAATGCCTGACTGAAACAGATAGTAATAATGATAGCATGAAAGAGAAGGCTTACTGTGTACATGAGGGTTAAGTAAACATAGAAGCATAGGATTGAGTAGTAGGAAAAGGCCATTTAGCCCTTCAAGCCTGCTCTGCCATTCAATAAGAACAAGGCTGATGTGGATGTGGACTCAACTCCATTTCTCTGTTTGCATCCAGCACCATCCCCTCTCTCCTTGACTCTATTGTCTGTCAAGCGTCTATTTGACTCTGCTCTGAATAGTGTCACACCCGCCATGGGCTTCCAGCTAAAAGAATTTCACTCACTGAAACAGAAGTGTATAGGTGTGGCAGAGGCCAGTGGAGTGGTATATTAACTGGCATTGCCCAGAGATATTATTTTCTTGTGTTCACTCAGATTATATTTTCTTCATTCACTGAAATTGTATGCCTTTGAAATCAATATTGAACTGCTACCCTACAGGCTGATAAACAAAGTTGCTTAAATGTGGAATTGCATTATATAAGTGGATTACACTAACCAGATTGGAGAAACAGAGAGTTTCGCCATCTTTGATACAAGCAATGCCCAATCTTAAGCAAGTTGAGCCATCATCACAATTCTATTATAACTGCACAAGGAGATGGCAAAGAAAAACTGCAATAGTGAGCTCTAGTCAATTGTTTTGTCAATGTTTATCAGAGTTTACAGACGCGTTATTAATAAACCTCTCTTTGCTTCAAGCCAACAAGGGAAGCTTTTGGGAAAGAACCCAATGAATGTGAAGAGGAGGAATTACAGGAAATATTGGTAAGACAAGTGAAATTATTTCTACCCATTCTAAGGGGAAGCAATGGCCTGGTGGTATTATTGCTGGACTGTTAATCCAGAGACCCAGGTAATGGTCTGGGGACCTGGGTTTAAATCCTACCACAGCAGATGGTGGAATTTGAATTCAATAAATATCTGGAATTAAGAGTCTAATGATGACCATGAATTCATTGCTGATTGTCAGGAAAGACCCATCCGGTTCACTAATGTCATTTAGGGAAGGAAATCTGCCACCCTTATTTGGTCTATATATTACCTGCATACAAATAAATGTTAAGTAATTTGATAGTGCTGAAAACCCTAAGTTGATGCGCGTACTACATATACATGCACAAGCCACACGTTCATTCTGCAGCATTTCTGAACCAGTTGATAGGTAACTTATCCTCTCTCACTCTCTCTCCCGCCTTCTCACTAAACACCTACACACTACCTCACACAGGTCTCCACAGGGTTGAGGCCAGGGTCATGGAAAACATTAAAGAACATGTCCTTCTGCACTTTAGTTACTGTTGACAAAGTTCCTCAGCAATAAGTTTTTCATTAATTTTCAGCAGCATTGTTAAAATAATAATATGAAGTTTTCTCTAAGAACAAGTTTGATATTTAGTGAGGAGATAGATGATAAATTAATTAGATTCAGTAGCAAATTAAATTTAATTGTGGAGATCCCTCAATTTATCTTTGTTATTCAGTGACTGTGCAAAATGTAGAATTAATATTTAATGACTGTGAGGATTTTTTTAGGAATGTTTTATATATCAGTAAGATTGTAGATTTTTATACAAATGAAATTCAAGCTGTTGTGATGAAAATGTTACTGTTTGCGTAATTTTGAAACATATCATTTGAAGTAACGCTGTAAGAAGTCCTTTGGAAGTCCACTTTTCCATTTTAAGAATATGAGTATGGTGGTGCTGCAGTCAAATGTTCCTCTTGTACACATACCAAAACTGTCAAGATTGAACAGTTTAGCATCATCTTATTTTCCAGAGTGAGCAACTCCCACGTGCTTCGGACTTTCAACTTTATGAATTCAGCTTTAGTGACTTGGAACACACGGAGATGGATCTTGTGAGATGCGGCATCCAGATGTATTATGAGTTGAAAGTTGTGGACAAATTCCACATTCCACGTGAGGTACGTTTCGATACAATAGGAGAAACCCTAGCAGTAGATATCAGATGCCAGGTGACTAGAGGTACCTCCAGAGATACCAGAATGATTTTGTTGAATAAACTGAAACCAATCCCGATGTCTTCTTCCTCAACCTTATTTGTTAAGAGGAAAACGAGCTTACGTTGTCCAGGCTGGTAAATGTGAGAGCTGGCAAATTGATGTGGAAGACGTCGGGAGGAGAGGCCAACAATTTCCTGCCATGGGTGGGGTGGCATATCACTAACAAAAGTAATTTTGGTGGCACAATTGTTAGCCATATGAGCTGCCTTAAGTGACAAAATAAGGGCTGCAGCCCCCTTCAGCCCTGCCGCCATTTTGTCTATGTTGGGAGGGTCCACTGCCATGTTGAGTAATTGCTTGGTGAACCCTACTGGACTGACAGCAATGCCCAGGAAGGGGACTGGCATGTGGGGGTGCTTCATGGCCCCACAAAGGGCATCCACTGGCACTAACAGCTGGTCCTGGCAACAATGGTGCTGTTGGTGCTTCCTCCTGATCTCTAGGGTCTACGGATCTGGCTGTTAACACACTGTCTCCTTGGAGAAGCAGCTTCAGAAATGATTGCCATTGGTCGAGGCTGGGGCAAGGCAGGCTGCTGAAGAGAGGACAGCTCTCCCTTCTAGTGCAGGCTACGGGAATTGTCCAACACTGAGAAATCTCAGCCTGTCATCTCAGATTCTAAAGTTTTATATTATTTCATATATATTTACAAGTATGCTGTCTGGCTCAGGCAGTTAATATTGTGCCCAGGTTAGCCAGGGACCTTGAAGCTGGGTTGACATGACAGATGATTTCAGTCAGAATTGCATGTTGTAAAGTGGAAAATAGCCGCAAGTACGCTATCTACCAAATTAGGATTTGCTATGCATAGACTATGGAAACCATAAGAGAACAGGAATAATAAAATCATTGGGATATAAATGGAAACCTGCTAGAAAAAAGAAGTGTTTCACTCAAAATATGGGAAGGATGTCGAGACTTTGAAGAGGCTGCAAAGAGGAGCTCACTAGAATGATGTCAAGCATGAGGGACATTTAAATGGAGAAGCAGGGAAACTGGGATAGTGCTCCTCAGCAGAAGTAAGGTGAAGGGGAGATCTAATACGGATGATCAAAATAGTGGAAGGTTTTGATACAGTTAATCAGGAGAATCTGATGAGAGTAAAAACAAAAAAAATCTCAGCAGGTCTGGCAGCATCTGTGGAGAGAGAAACAGAGTTAATGTTTCAGATTCAGAGATAGTAAGAACTGCAGATGCTGGAGTCAGAGATAGCACAGTGTGGAGCTGAAGGAACACAGCAGGCCAGGCAGCATTAGATGAGCAGGAAAGTTGACGTTTCGGGTCGGGACCCTTCTACAGAAAATAGGCCCAAACCGAAACATCAACTTTCCTGCTCCTCTGGTGCTGCCTCGCCTGCTGTGTTCCTCCAGCTCCACACTGTAATGTTTTGACAGGATTCCTCTTCAGAACCTTTGGAATCTGGCAAGAGGGTTGGTAACCAGAGGCTACAAGTGGAAGGAAGTTGCAAAATGAATCAGAGGGGAGATGTAAACTCATTTTAGGCAGAGAGTTGTTTGTTGTGATCTGGAATGCACAATGCTCGTGCAAGCAGATCCAATTGTAACATTGAAAAAGGAATTGAATCAATTCTTGAAGGGCTACACTTGGAGGTTGGTTTGGGAAGAGATAGGTGTGGGACAAATTGGATATTTTAGGTTCAGGTGGACAGTGATGCCTTTACTCTTGGGCTGACTGGTTCTTAATCTAGAATTCAGAGGTGAACAGACATGAGTAAAACTGTCATTTACTCCAAATATTCCGCTGAGCTGATGTGTAGCGCCTGGTCTCTGGTTGTCATATGATTGTTGAAGGGAGGAGGGTGGAAGGATTTTAAAGCAAGACCTCCAGTGCACCCTGTTACCCTTTGATAGTGTTTCTTTTTTAAACAAGAAATAACATTTTATTGAATGTCACATTCCATCACTTGCACTAACTGAATATTCTGTGGCTATTTGACAGGTGCTAGTCAGATTTATATATTCCTTAAGTAAAGGATACCGAAAAATTACATACCACAACTGGCGCCATGGATTCAATGTTGGACAGACAATGTTCACTCTTTTGATGGTAAGATTATCCTCAAAGTTTTGGCTTTGTAAATTTGCTTTGATGTTATAGACCCTTTTTCCTTTTTGTCTGTTAAATGGTATGCTGACATGTGTAATTGAATCGCACTGGGGTCCCTATTTGGAATTCAATCTCTTCTTTCTTTTTCCCCTCCCTCTTGTTTCAATATTGTATGCAACAACAGAAATTCAGGGTCAATCTACATGTAAAATATATCCAGTGAATGAGGGCAAACATTTTCAAAATTACTGGAGACAAAGGAGTGAAACTTTATCTTATTATCATAAATGTTGGTATTTTGCAATGATCCAACAGTTTCATGGTCGTTTTTACTAATACAATAGCTAAATGTTTTAAAATTGAAGTCAGATGCACAGATTTCCATTGCTGGATTTGAACTTCGCATCTCTGATCTGTTCATCTAACTGATTATAAATAAAAATAGAATATGCTGAGTAGATATGGCAGCATCTGTGGAGAAAGAAGCAGAGTTAACGTTTTAGGTTGATGACTGTCATTTTCCTGAAATTGATCATAGAATCCGTACAGTGCAGAAGCAGGCCATTCAGCCCATCAAGTCCATACCGACCCTCTGAAGATTATCCCACTCAAACCCACGCCACTACCATGTATTTCCCATGGCTAACCCACCTAGCCTACATACTATGGGCAATTTAGCACGGCCTGTCCACCTAAACTGCACATCTTTGGACTGTAGGAGGAAACCCACGCAAACATTGGAGAATGTGCAAACTCCACACAGATAGTCGCCTGAGGCTGAAATCGAACCTGGGTCCCTGGCACTCTGAGGCATCAGTGCTAGCCACTGAACCACCATGCTGTGCCATGTAAACTGTTTCTCTCTCCATTTCAGGATAACTGAACTGCTGAGTACTTTCAGCATTTTCTGCTTTCGTTGCAGATTTCCAGCATTCTGCAGTATTTATGGTTTTGTGTCCTCTTGACTATTGGTTCAATAATATGACCTTTCCAGGACCTTGGCACTCATAACACAAATTAGGCTTCTATGAAACATCTTTGAGGTATTTTCCCACATAAAAAGCCAATTGTTGGTAGATTTCCAACTTTGCAAACAACCCAACCGCACAATACTGGTACCGTGTTAATGCAAATAGCCTGAATTCTGAGAATCCCAAAGGGATCATATGTGAAACTACAGCATAAGTGAAATCCATCATGCCATTTGTAAGAGCGATGAAATACAACTGCTGCTTTGTGGTTCCTTCAAGTATGATTACTATTTTAAAACAATAAGTAAGTAAATTGCACTGTTCCAATCGGAGGGAGGATATAAAATGTATTTACAAAGCCAGTCACCTGCCATGTTCTGATCAATTGCAGTTGATCCCACACCTTTCTTTGCATTTGCAGACAGGGAAATTGAAACGCTATTACACAGACCTGGAAACAATGGCCATGGTCACTGCAGGGCTTTGTCACGATATTGATCATAGAGGGACCAACAACTTGTACCAAATGAAGTAAGTTCTTAATAAACAGCAGTCATCCTTCTTAAAGTCGATTGTCATTAGTAAATAAGGGAACACGTCTCCAAACAAAAAAATTCATGGAAAATATGGAAGGTGTTAGCATTTTTGTTTAAAACCATAACACATGTTTAATTTTCAGTTCCTGTCAACTTGTTCAATCTACTTGGTAGCAAGGTGTAGAGCTGGATGAACACAGCAGGCCAAGCAGCATCAGAGGAACAGGAAGGCTGATGTTTTGGGCCAAGACCAAAAAAAAACGCTGCTTGGCCTACTGTGTTCATCCAGCTCTACACCTTGCTATCTCAGATTCTCCAGCATCTGCAGTTCCTACTATCTCTGAAACAATCTACTTGGTTTTGGCTTTAGCTCATTTTATCACTTGTTATGAATGTTCATTAGAAATGTGTTTACATATGGTTAAAAAAATGGGAAAATCCGAAACTAGACAGGATTAAAAATGGTCACACCAGGAGAATTTATGCCAGTGAGTGGCTTTACACTGTATTGTGACAGGAATCTTAACAGGCAATGTAGGCATTTGCTCATAATTCTGTATATATTTTACAGTTCAAAGATATCAAAAGAATGCATTTTTTCTCCCGATTGTTAGTGATTCCAGTAAAAAAATCAATATTGGAGTCTGTATTAATACAGCCATAAGCTTATTAGGCCCAATACCTTTTAACATGCCTTATTTATTTACATCAGATTTGTGCATTTGAAAAATATCATCTTGCCTTATAATCATATAAATATTAAACACAAAAGAAAATCTATTTCACATTTATTGAATCAAATTATACATCTATCTAAATATATAAATGCATTCATGTATGAAATAATTTTGCAATAATATTAAGAGAGACACACATATAATGGCAAATCTTTATTCAACACGCTGTAAATTTATGGGCCATATTTTCATCTGCAAAAACAAAATATGAACACCTGTTTACATTCATAAGTTACAACATATTTGAGTGTGTGGTTTGCCATAGAACCCATCTGAAGGCAAATTAAGTGCATGATCTAGGCATGTCACAGCTACATTAATGAAGGGGGTTGCTGTAAAGTGGGTGTCTCTGGGTTGCTGCTTGTCCAAGTATGATGACAGGATAAAACTAGTGATGAATTGGCCAAAATAGTAGTTAAATGAGAATGTGGAATTCAGAACGCAAACAGATTAGCCATGATCTTATGGAATGGCAAAGCAGCCTTGAAGGACCAAATGACCTACTTCAGTTTTTAATACAAGTGCTCGTATTTGGAAGTAGCAGCAGCTATGACTCCAGAATTATTCAAATTTTCTTCAGTGTGGCCAACCCATTTACAATCTGATCATCCTCTACATCCATTTCTGCCCAGCTGAGCATTCTGTTTGGTGCACTTGACTAGGTTTCAACATTTGGATTTGGCCGCAGGTGAAGTTGTGGTCTTGTGGTTGTGACCATGTTTTCCTCTTTTGGGAGAGAGGACTGGGTTACAGGAATGCAAGTGACCTGCTGACTTGTGTTTTGAATAGATGCCTGAATTCTCAACCAACACAACACAGTGAGGCTCAACATCCCGGAGGGCTGCAGAGGTAGAAGAGATGGCAGAGATATGGAGGGTGAAGCTATAGAGGGGTTTGAATACAAGGATAATAAACTTAAAATCAAGCTGGTTCTTTCTCAACTCCTGTCCTGCAACAATATAAGATTGATCCAGAATATTCACATCTTGATGTTGAACAATCCTGAGATGGAACTTCTGATTTCAGATTTATAGCATCATTAAAACAAGTTCTTTTCACCACTGTAATGGCATCTGAATTCACCCTATTTCAGCTGATAACCATATCCCTGTCTTGCCTTGTGCATTTTACCCTCTGTAAGCTTGATGTAATCCAACTTTCTCGCTGTGCTCGCTGGCTTATATTGGCTCTGGGTTAATTACCAGCTTCGTGTTAAAATTATTATCCTTGTATTCAAATCCTTCCATAGCCTCACTCTCCATATCTCTGCCACCTCTGCTACCTCTGCAGCCCTCCAGGATGTTAAGCCTCAATGTGCTTTGTTGGCTGCAAGTTCAGATAGATGTTTGAGTGTAGATGCAGTTGCATCTCACGGAAAGCAGTGTTTGGTTGACAGCACCGGCCTTCTGTCTATTCTGTCAAATTCACAATGTCTATTTACACATGACAATTAAGTTTCAAATATTTACAGTTTTTGCTGCTGGTTATTTAAAGGGCATGGATAATTGACATTTTTGTTGGCTTGTGAAGGCATTTCTTTTAAGTATGAAGAACTTTTTAAAGTATTTTTTTAAAATATATTTTATTGTCACCTTACCATAGAGTTTATTGGTTCTAGACAGAGCTCATAATGAGTAAATGAACACAGAAGTGCAATAGCTTTGCACAGAGCGTATAAAAAGGCACTGGCTATGGGGGATTTGACATGTGTATTGGGGGCCATTGAACTGGAAATTACCTTTCAAAAGCTTCCTGTTTCAGTCTATGGTTCATGTCACTTCTGAGGTGCTGTAAATCATATATCTCTTAAAAGCTGGTCCAACTCCATGGAAATTGCAGAGGACCATTTTATGCCCACATTTGACCTAGCCAAGTCGAGGGCACGTGGTGTGGGTTCCTGGCCCAAACCAATCCACCACCTTAACATGCAAAGGTAAGAATTGGAAATCCTGGAATCACAGCCTGGCTGTCACTTTCACATCTCCGTGGAATTTCTCCAACCCCATGGAAATCCAACCCAAGTTCTCCGTTCTGAACCATAGGTCTTTCTGGAATCTTCCTTTTTTTTAGCTCTCCAGCTTCGCACGCAGGCTTAAGTAATTCTGTTCAGTGTACATCGTTCCATTACCAGAGTAACACAATCATTCATGGATCAATCAAGCCATTGAGTGCACGCTTAGCAAGGCCTTGACAAGTAAAAGTGAAAATTTTCTTTCCTTTTTGTTCATTGTTATTGTTAGCAGCAGATATGTTTGGGACTTCAGATAGGAATTGGATGTTCAGGACTGTAGAGAAAGGGCAGAAAAATGGGATTACTGAGTTGTTCTTTCAGAATGCCAATCAGAGAAGTTGATAGGTTGAGTGGCCTCACTCTGTATTGGAGCTATTCCATGATTGATGTTTTTTGATGGTGTAGAAGAATTTACAGCAAAGCTCGACAGGCATAAACTTAAGCATTTTGCACTTTTATCTCTTTTATTTTCCATCAATTTGTGTTTTAACTATTGAACAGAGTGCAATACGTCCCACACTGAAAATTTACTGTTATCTTAGGCAACAAGCATTTGTAATTGTCAATTTATCTGTTATCAGGTCCCAGCACCCACTGGCAAAACTACATGGCTCGTCAATAATGGAACGTCATCACTTGGAGTTTAGCAAGACTTTACTTGCTGATGAGGTGAGACTCTAAATCACTTGGGCTGCCACAATTAGATGAAGCAGTCGTATTAATGACAGCACTTTGTCAGACTGATAAACATAATAAAAGACTTGAGCCGGGAATAAAGCTCAGGATGAAATAGAATAGAACATAACTGGTACAGGCTGACAGTTTGAAATACAAGTTGCACAAAGTGAGTGATGAGGGTCCTCATGATGCACTAGCAGGGTCCCTGCCTGGGAGCCAGGAGGCCCAGGTTCAAGTTCCACCTGCTCCAAAAGTGTAAAAAGACATCTCTGAACTGGTTGATCAGAAAAAAAAATGGGTTATGCCCATTGGCAGCTCCTGTCACACCCTACTGGCTTTATTTTCCATTGATTGTGAAATCAATTTCACTTCCTTAACACCAACAGGAGAAAAAAAAATCACTCAGCAACTGAGGGAACTGAAGATATATTTTAAAACTACAGCATTTGGATATGTAAATAAATAAAGGAATAAAAACATAATTCAGGAACTGTGAGCTAGAAACCTAAAAGATTGCTAGAATTTTAAAGATAACCTAAATATGCACGACATTTGGTCAGGATCAGAACCCAAAAGGCACTGTTTTGGTTGTACTCATCTCCAGAGCTGTTCTGAGAATGAATCAGTGGATGAGATGCCAGCTGGGCTGTGTTTGCTCCTGAATGTACTACAGAGCTTTATAATGATACCAATCACAGCCTCACTGGATTCAGGCATCCAAGCCAAAGAGTCAAAGTTCATGATGCAGGGATCCATAATGTTAATCACATTAATGGAGAGGCTGCAGAAAATCAGGACGTTTAATCCTGTCATGTAAAGCTTAAATTTTTATGAAGAGGCTTACATGGGAAGAGAAGACTGAATGCCTGCCTGGCAGCATTTGAGGCAGAACACTGATCCAGTGATATGGCAGTGATTTTTTAAATTTCTGCTGCCTGCTTTAAACTGCTTCAGCGAGGAGGCAGGTCCCTTCCTTAAGTAAGCAAAAATACAGGATGTGTGTGATGATATCACCTGGGACTTAAGTGAAGTGTTACATATCATTGTAGGTATAAGGTGCGATTGGCATAAAAGCAGCCAATTGAATTTATTGGGCACTGAGGAGCGTTTTTACATTGGAAACTGTTAACTTTGCATTGCATTGTGATATTAGTTCCTGTTTAGAAATTTCTGGGCATTGTTTTAATCTTCCATAATTACGGCAGAAAAATTGATTAACACAGTCTTAAATGGCTTACGCAGTATCATAACCTAAGACATGTGTTGGATTAGCTGCTACTTAAAAATCACACTTTATGTCCATCATGCAGTTATTTTCCATCTTTGAGATTTTCCACACTGCACATTGGGTTGGATTCACGGGTCCTCTGCTGACAGGTTTGGAGGAGCACAGAAAAGTCAGTGGCCCTCTGCTTGCTGCCCACTCATTTGTCCTTGTCTCTGTTGTTCTTTTACCTGAGGGGGTGGTGGAGGGGGTGTAAGGTGTGTTAGGAAGCCAGCCCTAGAGTTACTTGGAGCCTGAAGTGGTCATTTAATGACCTCATCCTATGGCTGCTGAGATTTAGTGGGAGAGGCCTGTACCAAGAGGGTAGCCTAGGAGCCTCATTTACTGAGCAGGCTGGTCGGAGGCAAATAGGGGTTCTTCCCCTACCCCAAGGTGTAATCCCCTCTTTGCCCAATCCTTCTACACCATTTCTCAATCCCTAAGTAGACTTGCCAGACTTCGGCACAGTTCACCTTGCTGCAGGCGCGCAGTGCTATTCAGTAAAGTTAAATTTCTGTCTTCTGGCAGTTTCTCTGGCAGCAAGAAGGGCATATGACATGGAACCCAGGCCGTGGCCAGAACATGCACATGGAGTCTTTTAACATGGGAAAGTTGCTGCACCACAGCAACCACATGGTTCTGGTTGATCTGCAGGTGACTTCCTCTGGCATCACTTGCCATAGGCATATCAGTTGGACGTTCAAAGTGATAACCAATCCATTTGGCCATGTAATGAACCTACCCTCCTTGGCCATCAAGTTCTGGAGTCCAACTTGAATCCGGAGCCTCTGGCTCAGAGGCAGGGATGCTACCCTCTGTCCCACAATTGCTAAACTGGAAAGGCACTGGCCTCTGACTGGCCAGTAGCTTTCTGAGGATGCATGTCCTGCTGTTGAAGAGTGGAAATCCTACCTCAAGTCAATTAAACAGCTGTGGGTTACTGTGGCAATGGTGTCACCTACATCATGACTATGCTTAACACTAACCAATTATACATGACAGGCTTGGGAATATGTTAAGAAATAAAGTTTTGTACTTTAATCCTCCAGCTGTACCTGGGAAGAAGATCTTTAGTCTGACTGCCAATTCATTCTCCTCCTTCTCAACGTGACTAATAGCAGGTATTTCCTGTGGAAAATGATAGGTGCAGTACTCATTTACCTTATCACTGGATAACTAACTCAAATTTGTCTTGTTTACTCTCTTTCAGAGTTTGAACATTTTCCAGAACTTGAACAGGAGGCAGTATGAGCATGTCTTCCATCTGATGGATGTTGCGATCATTGCAACAGATTTGGCGCTCTACTTTAAGTAAGGGACAGTAAGTCTCCTTTATAGAGGAATAGCTTTGTTGTCATTTAGGTACAGACAACTTACAGGTTAGGCAGGATCCTGTCTGAAACACTGAACAAAGATATTTCAAAGGAACCACATTCTTAAACAATATGGAAAATATTACTTGCTGGTTCTATGGAATGAAGTTCTTCATTTGGACTCCAATAGATTTGTAATCATGTTACACATTCAACCCAGCATCATGAAATTGGCAAACAAGGCTAGCTCTTGGAGATCAGTGTTGAGAATATAAACATAATTTTCGAATACAGCCCTTCTACGAAGAGCAGTATATTGAAGGAAATGAGAGTGGAAATTATGGATGCACTAACCATCATTTTTCAGTCTTCCATAGACTCAGGGGAAGTGCTAGATGACTGGAGGATTGCAAACATTATGCCCTGGATTGAAAAGAAATGGTGTAACGATAAACCTAGCAATTATAGATCAGTCTGTTTGACTTCTGTGCTAGGGAAACTTCTAGAAACAATCACTCAGGATGGAATTAATATAGACAAATCTGGGTTAACTAAGGAGGCCAGACATGGATTTCTTAAGGGAAAGTCATGTTTAAATAACTTGTTGGAACTTTTCATGAGGGGTTGACGAGGTTAATGCTGTTGGTATGGTGTACACGGACTTCTAAAAGATGGTTGACACAGTGTCACACAACGGATGTGTGTAAAAGTTATAACTCTTTGAGCAATAGGAATAGTAGCAACCTAGATACAAAATTTGCTGAATCATAGGAAACAGGGAGTAATGGCTAATGGATATTTTTCAGAGTAGAGTTCCCCAAGGGTTGGTAACGGGCCAATTGCACATTGAAGAATCTGCACAAATGATTTACATGAATGGTTCCAGGGAAGAGAAACTTAAGTGGGTAGAACTGAAAGGTTGCGACTGTTCTCCTTGGAGAGAAGAAAGATAAGAGGAAATCTAATAGAGTTTCACAACCGTGAAGAGGCTAGATAAAGTAGGCAGGAGAAACTATTTCCACTTGGTTAAGAGAGCATGAACAAGATGGCATAGATTTAAAGTGATTTGCAATAGAAGCAAAGATGATTTGCAAAAAAAAAAACCTTTTCACATAGCAAATTGTTAGGGTATAGTATGCACTGGCCTGGAAATGTGGTGGAGACAAGTTCAGTTGTGGCATTTAAGGGATATTGGATGATTATTTTTATTCAAATAAGGAGAACATTCCAGACCTGAAACATTTGTTGTGTGAAGGAGATTTTTCTCATGTAGCACTTGCTTCTTCTGCTAATTACTTTGAATCTCCTCATTCTCAGTTTTTTCACATGTTGGAACAGTTTCTCTCAATCTGTTGTCTCCAGGCCAATCAATATTTGGAATTATTCTACATGGATCTGAAATGGTACAGTAAGCACTACCATAGGATGAGGAGCTGATGGGAGAGTAAAGTACAATTTTGTGGGATATGGATCAAGGGCTAATTCCTCTCATTCTACTGTCTTTGTGAAACAGCAGACCGTAATGTTATAAATAGTTGCAGCGTGGCAATAGGCAATATCCTTTTCACTCAGCAAGAAGCTTCTCATTAGACCACGAGGTAGCTATCCTTGCATACAACAGACCATGTAAACCCTTAAAGCACCAACACATTTGGAAGATATGGATGGCAGCCAGTATAAATGCCACTATCAAAGTTCCACAAAGCCTTCTCTTCTCCAAGGAGAACAGTCCTAACTTCTCCAATTTATCTTCAGAATTGGTGTTCCTCATCTTGAAACATTCTTGTGATTTTTTTCTGTACTCCATCCAAATCTCTCACAAAAAATGTGGTGCCCGGAACTGGACACAATACTGAGCTGAGACTGAACCCATACCTTATCCAAGTTCAACATCACTTCCTTGCTCTTCTACTATTAATTATGCATTTTTCTCCGAGTTCAGTCTGTTCCCAGTTACATTTGTGATTGTCCTGATGTTTTTCGTCACTACTACACTATGAATAACTCTCAATTGTACTTGTTTGGTAACTTGGTTGCCTTGTTGCTGCATGTTGTCACTCAAAAACACCACATAGTCATCGTCATTGGAGTAAGAGTTGTAGGTGGGGGCCCAAGTAGAACAGGAAATACATACCCCGCTAAAAGACGGGGACAACTGGCGTACCTTTGAACTTGGAGAAAGGAAGATAGATTAAAGGAAAAGTTGCTCAATGTGAGGACGACGTCAGCCGGTGGAGGACGGTGGCAGTGGATAGGAACTGTTCCGGCCTCTTTTCAAGGAAGAAGCAGAGAGCCTTCAGATCCTCATGATGAGGGACAGTCACATGGAGGGATTGCACATTCCTGGTGAGGAGGAAGCAGCTATGGCCAGAAAACTGGAAATTAGAGTGTTCTTTCTTCCTCTCTTTGTGCCTGATTGGTGTACTGTACATTCACCTGAGCTGTCTTCTGTTAATTTGCAATGTAGCACGGTGATCAATAATCACTTTATATGATCATCTGGACTGCTTACATAATTCAGAAACCTTTACTGCTACCCAAGTAATGAATGTGGATTTCTAGCTCACAATGTCTGCCCAACGCACATGTTTGGGAGTTGTCTACCTGCTTCTTACATGGTTTCAAGGAGTTGGATGTATTGCTTAGGGCTAAAGTGACACAGGATATAGGGTAGGGGGGCCGGAAATGAGAAAAGGGTATTGAGTTGGATGATCAGTCATGATCATAATGAACAATGGAGCAGGATCAAAGGTCTGAAGGGCTACTCCTACTCCAATTTTCTATGTTTCTATTTTCATCTGTCTTTAAAGAAAAATGTCCTGCATCTTGAGACTTAATAATTGAGGTTGTTGTCATGCATTGGAGTCTGTTAATCATGAAGTTCATTCTTTGAGAACTTTCTAGGCCTTTTCTGAATCTTTCTGACCAAACATGTTAATTATGTGAAATCTTGCCTTACCAATGGCTAGCAAAACTTCTAGATCTCAATTTTTGGCATCATCTATTGCTTCATTTATGAAAGAGAACAGCATGCATTGTTTGAGCAGTTGCAAATCAGTAAGAATGTCAATAGATGCCCATTCCACAGTGAAGTTTCTGTTATCCCTGATACAAACTTAACAATATTGAGTTGTACCTTTATGTGTAAATTTTAAAATACCCCTTGATCAGTGGAAATTAAAAATGCTCCTTTTTTAAGAGCGAGATTCCGCAGGTGTTATGGAAGATTGCTACTCTTGTTATCAACTGTTAGAAAGAAAGCATTCAGGACTCCCAGCTCTCGGTAGTGTGCAGCAATGTATGTTAGCTCAAACATGGACTGCAGCTTATTTTTATTTTTAATTGAGGAAATCATCGGAATGTATTTTATCTTGAAAAATTTAATTAGCTCGGCCTTGTTGGTGGTTAATGCCTTATTTATAGATATATAATCATAGAAACTGCTGCTGATTGCTAAACTTTTTGATGCTCCAAACCCTGGTCTGGTTGGTCTTTGATTGGTTTTCCGAATATCTACCACCAAGATATTGGAATGTTCTTTTTAGACATAGAGACAGCCACCACTGCAAACTGCAGTGTGATTTTTCTTCTAGTGTTTTACGTGGTGCGGCAATACGTTTGTTATCCCTCATAACAAACAAAACTGGACATGGATACCGTGATATTGAACAATCCAACAGATGTGTATTACAGCTGAAAACGATACATAAACTTTAGATTGTCATAGAGCAGAATGCTTCCAGTTGTGCATCATAGACTCCCTACATTGTGGAAGCATGCCCTTCAGCCCAACAAGTCCATACTGACCCTCAGAATATCCCACCCAGACCCACCCCCTCCCCTAATCTACACATCCCTGAACACTATGGGCAATTTAGCATGGCCAATCCACCTAGCCTGCACATCTTTGGACTGTGGGAGAAAACCGGAGCACTCGGAGGAAACCCACGCAGACGCGAGGAAAACGTCTAAACTCCACGCAGTTACCCAAGGGTGGATTGAACCCGGGTCCCTGGTGCTGTGAGGCAGCAGTGCTAACCACTGAGCCATATGAGCTCTTTATGCTGTCAGGCCACATCCTATGATATAGTGATGATATTGTGAGCATGTCTCTTAAAAGGTATTCTGACGTAATGAGACATTATACAACAGAAGACACCAGGGAGCTAATCCCAGCTCAACCATGGCAGATATGGGTCTTTCCTCACTGATTTTTCAGAGCCTATACATCATTGACTCTGATTTTTCTATGTGTGGGAATGTGTTTGTGAATATGTTTGTGGTGTGTCAGCATCCACGCATATCTGCATGGATATATGAGTGCATTTGAGAGTATGTGTGAATGATTGTATCATTTACAATGGGAAACTGGTGAAACCATTTCAAAAATAACTTTACGGGATAATGCAACAGTGTAGTGATTAAAACATAGACATAGAAAACAGGTGCAGGAATAGGCCATTCGGCCCTTCGAGCCTGCACCACCATTCAATATGATCATGGCTGATTGTGCAATTTCAGTCTCTCCATACCCTTGATCCCTGCAAGGTCCACATCCAGCTCCCTCTTGAGTATATCTAACAAACTGGCCCCAGTTTCTGTGGTAGCAAATTCCACAAGTTCACAACTCTGAGTGAAGAAATTCTTCCTCATCTCAGTCTTGAATGGCTTACTCTTTATTCTTAGACAGTGACCCCTAGTTCTGGACTTCTCCAACATCAGGAACATTCTTCCCCTATCCAGCCTGTCTAGTCCTGTCAGGATTTTATATGTTTCTGTCAGATTCCCCCCCACTCATTCTTCTAAATCCTACTGTGTCCAAGCCCAGTCGATCCAGTCTTTCCTGATATGTCAGTCCTGCCATCCCAGGAATCAGTCTGGTGAAACTTCACTGGTCTCCCTCAATAGCAAAAATGTCCTTCCTCAGACGAGGAAACCTGCACACAATACTCAAAGTGTGGCATCACCAAGGGCCTATCAGCTCAAGACAGGTGCCAAAATAAAAATTTTCCTTGAACTGTTGTAGATTTCTGCTGTAGAAATCATGAACATAGAACATAGAACATTACAGCGCAGTACAGGTCCTTTGGCCCTCGATGTTGCGCCAACCTGTGAAACCAATCTGAAGCCCATCTAACCTACACTATTCCCTTAAGCAAATCGCCGAGGCTATATCTCAGTATATGTCAGCTTTAAGATGCAAGAAACAATCCTAAAGACTGCAAAACTGACATCATAGATTAAAATAACACCAAGAACCGCAGATACTTGGAGATTTCTACTTCAAAATAAGGGTCACTGGACTCAAAACATTAACTCTGTTTTCTCTCCACAGATGTTGTTGAGTTTCCCTAGCAATTTCTGTTTCTGTTTGTGGCATAAGAGATTGTGTACTACGGTGAATGTATGGATAGTGACACTTCTTGGGAAAACATTCATTTTTTTTGCCTCAATTGCTTAGTAAGACAAATAATTCCACAGGCTCATCACTCTCTGGGTGAAGAAATTTTGGCTTATCTCAGTCCTAAATGGCCGACTCCATATCCTTAAACCGTGATCCCCTGGTCCTGGAATCTTTGTGAATTTTTTTACCAATAACCTTCTTGAGACCTTTCAGATCATATGATGGAGAAAGGTGGAAATGTTAATTGCATAAATTAAGGTTAAGTATGTATGAGGGAGTTGTCTGTCATTAGATACATATTGTGAGGTGCTTATTGACAATGGCAGTGAGTTGTAGGTTTTCTAATTGTATAATGCCTCACCCTGTGAATAAAATCTAAAACTAAATGAGGACTGACCTCTGGTCTCCTCCCTCACCAATTGATTGTTGGTTTTAACATGCCAACAGAGAATTGTTAGCTAAATGTGCAGCTTTTCAGGTAAGAAAATGATCTAAAGACAGGAGATTACAACCTGTTACATTTGTGGGCTTGTGATCATGGTTACCTAAATATAGGTGAATGATCCCTTGTAAGCAATTTTCTGCTAGTTTATTGAGTTTGTTAGGAAGCAGCAATTTAGATGTGATACATTAAATTAGTCTGATAAAGGGAGTGTACCACAGTGATAACTGGGGATGATTCACTGACACCAGAGGGCACAGGGCTGTTGGTGCAGAATTTGTCAGTCTTGTTAAAGTTGTGAAGGAAGCATTGTGCTCTCTAGACATTCTCTCCTGGGACTTCCTCCTCTTTGTCACCCTCCTTAGGGAGAAGACAGCTCCCTGTAGAGTTCCATGACTTACAAGGACTGCTTGATGAGGTCAGTTCTGTCCCCCTGAGCTTGCCCCTTCTTGATACCCTTCATTTTGAGGGGGCTTTCAGCAATCAGTTGTCTGAATCCCTTTGGCCATTGACGTTGGGGTAGCTCCTCATGTCAGGATGGCCTTTGTTCCATTGTCCATCTCCATTTGAAGGTTCATTGTCATTCCTTTTAAGAACAAAACCTATTTTTAAATAACCTATTACAAAACCAAACCTATTTTTCCAAGCCCTGGATTGATAATAAGACAGTAAGAGCTTGATAAATCTTTGACTTCATTGCAATGGAACATCATGACCTCAGTAGGAGCAAATTACCGCAGATGCCGGAATCTGTGCTGAAAACAATAAAAGCTTGGAGATCACAACGGGTCAGGCAGCCTCCATGGAGAGAGAGCAAGCTAACTTTGAGTCTAGATGACTCTTCATCAGAGCTGATGTGAAGTATGGAGGGGGCAATATTAATACTAGAGTTGGGGGATGGGGGTGATGGAGTTTGCGGGGGGTGGCGGTGGTGACGATGGTGTGTAGAGTGCTGGGGAGAAAAGATGTTGATAGTTCAGATTAAGTCGTCGGAATAGGCTGCCCCCTCCACACCACTTCAGCTCAAACGTGCTATTAAATGCTTGCGGATGCCTCACAATGCTACAGTTTAAAAACTTAAGCTGCGTGTGTTCTTGCAGTACCAAAGGTTTAATTATTTATCACACATTTAAAAAATATATTATAGTCTCCCTGCCTTGTCATTATACATTCTGTCAACATGGGTACAAGTAAAACCTGCCTTGAGCAAAAATCTTTCAAAGTTGTTTCATTTGCAGTTGTCAGGTTTGGACAATTTACTTTTGTAAGTGAGGCCACCTAGTGGTCAGGAGTCATGTGCCAAAACAATATTTGTGGCTTCGCACAGAGCATACCATGGACGGTTCTACAAGCAGGTCCCACGTGACAATAGTTGGGCTGGACGACTTTTAAGTTCATCATTACCCTTCACTTGGCATTATCATTTAATTAGATTTGGATTTTATAGTCATGTGTACTCAAGTACAGGAGCACAGTGAAAAGTGTATAATGTCACCACAGGTGGCACCATCTTAGGTACCAAGGTAGCTAGGCACAAAAAGCTTAGGTACAAAGTAGTGAGAGAAACGAGAGTTAAAAAGTTAAGCATTACTTCATAGAATAAGTAGAAACATAAAGAAATCAGGTATTAGTTAATATTGAAGTCTTTCGTAGTTTAAACTAGGAAAATAAAGGAATAAGTTAAAAGTTCAACAGTCTTTGAGGAGTCCTCCACTTATCTCGCTGTGCTATCTTGACACTGCTGCCACAGATACCGGTCACTGGACTTCATGGAAGCAGCTTAAATTTAGAGCACAGCAGACCACCTATATGTTTAAATCACTCGGAGATAGCACGAACTGCAGATGCTGGAGTCAGAGACAATACAGTGTGGAGCTGGAGGAACACGGCAGGTTAGGCAGCATCAGGGGAGCAGGAAAGTTTCAGGTCAGGATCCTTCTTCAGAAAACCTCCCTGCTCCTCTGATGCTGCCTGGCCTGCTGTGTTCCTCCAGCTCCACACTGTGTTGCACATAAATGTCGTGTTTTCACAATCATTCACATTCACTCAGGGAACCTCTTTATTCTCTGAGACGATGGTATAATTAAAATATGCCGTTGTCCTAGCAAAGTTAAAATCCTCATAAATGTGGATGGTCATCTACCTGACGTAAAATACATGTATAAAAAACCTTGATTTGCACCTTGAATTTGTTGTCTAAAGGATTATACTCTTGCAACCTTACAGTATTATCTATTACTATGTGAAATTAACAGCACAGAAAGGTGATATTCAAGCCAGCTAATGTCTGTACTCCATTTAAACATCCTTACATCCCTACTTATCTAACCCTATCAGCATAATTTTCTATTCCTTTCTCCCTCATGTGCATATCTAATATTCCCAAGACTATCTCTGAAATAACCAGTTACTGCAAGCATTATTTATCAATAAAGCAGTATGGGTCCATTCTCTCAAACCAGCAGCATTTGGGCTGGGATCTCACTAGATTTTGGACTTTGCTACGTTGGTAGAGAAAAGTCCCTTGCCATACTGTACTTGGACAATTTTGTGCAGGTAAGTTTATTAGAATTGAATAAAATAAACAAAAAATCATAGTATATTCTAAAATTCATGCTTTTCGGTATCTCCAGTTTTTACACAGCTGGTTTTGAGAGAATGCCGTCATTTTATGGAGAGGAAAAATCAGAACCACATTATCAAAGGCAGAAATTTCCAATAAAGTAATTCAGAGAGGAGGTCAGGTTACAGAGTTCAGTTTGCCAGAGAACAGACCTTATCTTGTTGGAGCGTTAGTGAGGTTCATCATAACGGCACTTATGTAATACACGGGTTATTTTTTTTCTTTTCACTCTTACAGAAAAAGAACAATGTTTCAAAAGATTGTCGACCTGTCCAAAACCTATGAGGAAGAGACAGCCTGGGTGGAATATATGTCACTGGAAACAACCAAGAAAGAGATTGTCATGTATGCAAAGCCTTTTAATATCTTATAAAAGATGCTGCTCGTTGAAAACTCCACAGAAGTCGGCATCCTGCCACCAAGTCACCCTTTATTCACATATACATAGCGCTTGACACTGGTCCAGCTTCCTCAGAGCCAGCTCTCAGAGTGAACAGAACCTCTGAGACACCTATTTATCTGTCAGCCAAGGCTCCCTGATTGGGGCTGTTAATCTGGACCAAACAGGGAACTCATTCTATGAGATCCACCTGGCTAACTTCATTACAATTGCTACATCCCTCCCCCTTTAAGTCTTAGAATCACAGAGTCGTGCAAAATGGAAACAGACCCAATCAGTCCATGCTAAACATAATCTCAAACTGAACTAATCCCAAGTACCTGCTCCTGTCCCATATTCCTCCAAATCTTTCCTATTCATGTACCTATCCAAATGTCTTTTAAATGTTGTAATTGTACCACATCCACCACTTCCTCAGGAAGTTCATTCCACATGCGAACCACCCTCTAAAAAATTTACCTCTTGTCTTTTTTAAATCTCTCTCCTCTCACCTTAAAAATGTCCCCCCAATCTTGAAATCTTCCATCCTAGGGAAAAGACAACTACCTTTATCTCTATCTATAGCTCTCATTTTATAAACTTCTATCATGTCACCTGTCAACCTCCACGCTCTACTGAGAAACGTCCCAGCCTTTCCAGCCTGTTCTTATAACTCAAACCTCCCATATCTGGCATCATCCTGGTAAATATCTTCTGAACTCTCTCCAGCTTAATAACCTCCTACCTATGACTGGGCGACTGGAACTGGCCACAGTATTCCAGAAGCAGCCTCACCAAAGTCCTGTACAACCTCAACATGACTTTTCAACTCCTATACACAAAGGACTGAGCAATGAAGGCAAGCGTGCCAAATACCTTTTTAACCACCCTGTCTATATGTGATGCAAACTTTGAAGAATTATGTACCTGAACCCCTAGGTCCCTCTGTTCTACAACACTACTGTGGATAACTGCCCAAGTCTGTCCCGTACATGAAAAGCAGGACAAATCCAATTCAGCCAATTACTGCCCCATCAGTCTACTTTCAACCAGTAAAGTGATGGAAGGTGTCATCAACAGTGCTGTCAAGCAGCACCTGCTCAGTGACACCCAGTTTGGGCTTTGCTAGGGCCACTCAGCTGCTGATCTCATTATAGCCCTTGTTCAAACATGGACAAAAGAGCTGAATTCGAGAGGTGAGGTAAGAGTGACGGCCCTTGATAGCAAGGCTACATTTGACTGCATGTGGCGTGAAGGAGCCCTAGCAAAACTGGAATCAATTGGTATTGGGGACAAACTCTCCGACAGTTAGAATCATACCTGACATGTATGAAGATGGTTGTGATTGTTAGAGGTCAGTCATCTCAGCTCCAGGACATCTCTGCAGGAGTTCCTCAGGGTAGAGTTCTTGGCCCAACCATCTTCAGCTGCTTCATCAATGACCTTCTCTCCATCATAAGGTCAGAAGTGGGGATGTTCACCAACAATCGCACAATGTTCAGCACCATCTATCACCATCCTCAGATACTGAAGCAGTCTGCATCCAAATGCAACAAGATCTGGACAATATCCAGGCTTGGGCTGACAGGTGGCAAGTGACATTCACCCCAAACATATGCCAGGCTATGACCTTTACTAATAAGAGACAATCTAACCACCACCCCTTGACATTCAATGATGTTACCATCACTGAATCCCCCACTATCAACATCCTGGGAGTTACCATTGATCAGGAACTCAACTGGACTCACCACATAGACACAACGGCTACAGGTCAGAGGCTAGGAATATTGTAGTGAGTAACTCACATCCTGATTCCCCAAAGCCTGTCCATCATTTACAAGTCACAAGCCAGGAGTGTGATGGAATACTCCCCACTTGCCTGGATAACTTCAGCCCCAACAACAGTCAAGCAGCTTGACACTATCCAGAACAAAGCAGCCCACTTGATTGGCACTACATTCACAAGCGTCCACTCCCTCCACCAGCAACCCTCAGTAGCAGCAGTGTGTACTATCTACAAAATGCACTGCAGAAATTCACCAAAGATCTTCAGACAGCACCTTCTAAATGCATGACCACTTCCATCTAGAAGGACAATGGCAGCAGATATATGGGAACACCACCATGTTCAGGTTCCCCTCCAAGCCATTCACCATCCTGACTTGGAATTATATCACTGCTCCTTCACTGTCACTGGGTCAAAACCCTGGATCTCCCTCCCATTGGCATTGTGGCTAAACCCACAGCAGGTGGACTGCAGTGGTTCAAAAAGGCCACCCACCACCACCTTATCAAGGGCAACTAAGGATGGGCAACAAATGCTGGCCAGCCAGTGATGCTTACATCCCATAAAATGCAAGCAAATTTCTTCAGGAGCATATTTATTTTCTCTCTTCACTTCTGAAATAATTTGACAGAGGCTGGTAATCTGTCACCAAGTCACCTTTTATTCACACATGCATAGCACTTGACACTGGCCTGGCTTCCTCTGAGCCAGCTCTCAGAGTGAACAGAGCTCTGAGACACTTGTTTATATCTGTTAGCCAGGCTGCCTGATTGGATCAGGTGAACAGCCCCAATCAGGTGAGAATATAGAAGGTATGGTTAGTAAGTTTGCAGACAACATCCAAATTGGTTACAGAGTAGACAGTGAAGAAGGTTTTCTAAGATTACGAAGGGATCTTGATCAAATGGGTCAATGGGCTAAAAATGACAGATGGAGTTCAACCTAGATAAATGCGAGGTATGGCATTTTGGTACAACAAACAAGGGTAGGGGTTATATAATTAATGGTAGGGCCTTGGGTAGTGTTGTAGAACAGAGGGACTGAGGGGTTCAGGTACATAATTCTTTGCAGTTTGCTTCACATATAGACCTTGTGATTAAAAAGACATTTGGCACACTTGTCTTCATTGCGCAGTCCTTTGAGTATGGGAATTGGAAAGTCATGTTGATGTTGTACAGGACATTGGTGAGACGTCTTCTGGAATACTGTGTCCAGTTCTGTTTGCTGTTATCAGAAGGATATTTTTAAGCTGGAGAGGGTTCAGAAGAGATTTAACAGGATTTTGCTGGATATGGAAGGTTTGAATTATAAGGAAAGGCTGGATAGGCTTGGACTTTTTTTACCGTAGTGTAGGAGGATCAGAGGCAACCTTATAGAAGTTTATAAAATAATGTGGTATATAGATAAAGTTAACAGTAGTTGTCTTTTCTCTTGGATGGGGGATTTCAAGACTAGGGGACACATTTTTAAGGTGAGAGGAGAGAGGTTTAAAAAAGACACAAGGGACCACTTTTTTTTATACAGAATGTACGTGGAATAAACTTCCTGAGGAAGTGTTGGATGTGGATAAAATTATAACATTTAAAAGACGTTTGGATAAATACGTGAGTAGGAAAGGTTCAGATGGATATGGGCCAGGAGCAGGCAGGTGGGACTAGTTGAATTTGGGATTATGTTCAGCATGGACTGTTTGGACCGAAGGTTCTGTTTCTGTGCTGTGTGACTCTATAACTCTATAACTCATATTCGATACCATCACTGCACTGGTGATTGTGAAATTGTAGCTGGATTCCATTGTAATGATGGTCCAACCCTATGGAAAGAAATCACTGACCTTTAATCTTGCTCTTGTCACATTCAGGGCCATGATGATGACAGGGTGTGACTTATCGGCAATTGCTAAACCCTGGGAGGTTCAGAGTCAGGTGAGTTCTCAGATGAAACAACTTTTCGTACTTTCCAGAACTCACTCTGATGACCACCTGATTGGAACCTGCTTGTAATTGTTGATATCTGCATCTATAATGGACCTGTCATGACCTGGGGCATTATTCTATCTGGTGTTTTACATGAATGAAGAAGCCATTGTGTAACAGCAAAGCCAGCCCATGCATCTGAATTTGCATCTTTCTGTTTTGCAACCTCTTTGCCAATGCATCACAAAATAGTTTTGTATCAGAGATAAAAGGTACTGCAGATGCTGGAGAATCCGAGATAACAAGCATGGGGCTGGATGAACACAGCAGGTCAAGCAGCATCATAGGAGCAGGAAAACTTGACGTTTCGGGCCTAAACCCTTCATCAGAAATGGGGGAGGGGAAGAGGGTTCTGAAATAAATAGGGAGAGAGGGGGAGGCGGATAGCAGTTTCAAGGCCGAAGAGGTGATGAGAGAGTTGCAGTGGGAGAGAGATTCCCTCAGGTTTGTCCGGAGGGAGGAGGGTAACTTCTTCAGGGTAGGCATCCTTAGAAGAGGCTTTGCAGTGGGGTTAAATTTGTATCAGAGATAAAAGGTACTGCAGATGCTGGAGAATCCGAGAT
>JAHRHZ010000217.1:12003811-12014804 GCA_024137785.1 Ginglymostoma cirratum
TCTAGGCCCGAAACGTCAGCCTTCCTGCTTCTATGATGCTGCTTGGCCTGCTGTGTTCATCTAGCTCTACACCTTGCTATCTCGGATTCTCCAGCATCTGCAGTTCCTATTATCTCTGAAAAGAAAAAAACAGGTTCTGCACTGAAAATAAGAAATGGCACTTGAAATTGCAAAGAACTCCCTGAAGGTGGCAGTCATCCCTGACAGATTTTAGTGAAACCATAAAGGCCAGGTTGGTAGAAATGGCAAGTAAATTTGCCCGCTAAAGCTAGGAAGGCAGACATAATTGAAGTACTAGCAGTATATTTGGGTTCACTAGATGTACAAAGGAAGCAGGTGCTCCTGATTTGTGAAATGAGGTAATGTTGATTAATCATAGAATCCCTACAGTGTGGAAACAGGCCCTTTGGCCCAACAAGTCCACATCGACCCTCAGGAGCATCCCACACAAACCAAATCCCTCATAACCCACCTAATCCACACATCCCTGAACACTATGGAGACTTTAGCATGGCCAATCCACCTAACCAGCACATCTTTGGGCTGTGGTAGGAGACCCATGCAGACACAGGAAGAATGTGCAAACTCCACACAGTCGCCTGGGGGTGGAATTGAACCCAGGTCCCTGGCACTGTGTGACAGCAGTACTAACCACTGTGCCACTGTGATATGTGATTAAAGTAACTTGAAATTTAAAAACAACTGGAGATGGAATTCCAAAGGAAAAGCAGAAAAAAAAAAGGAAAATTAGAGAACTAGAATTAGAATTGCAAATGGAAATGTAAGGAGACAAGAGAAATAGCGAGAACACAAATATCAGTTTACAATGATGCAGACTTGCAGGAGTACATGAGTCCAAAAAGGCAACTCAAAGAAAATTGCTACAAGTCAACTTGTAGCTTTCACTCCAATTCAGTCTGATCTAAGGCGGCTGGTAAATGCAATGTGTGACTTGCAGACTCTGACACGTTGGGCAGGCAGTGCTTTAAAGTTTGGGCGAGTGGCCTGCTCGGATGCTTGTGTGGATGCCTTAACTCTCTTTTCACATTCTCAACGTACTCCCTCAATGTACTCAGTGCCTTCCCCAAATGAATCTACTCCATTTTGGTGAATCATAGGCCAGGACACTCGAGTTGGTGGGTATGTATGACCTCTTCAGTTGTGCTTTGAAGACATCCCAAAATTATTTCTTCTGCATTCTTGGGAATCTCATGCCATAATGGAGTTGAGCAGAGCAGTTGTTTCAGAAACTTGATCTGTCAAATGAACTATATGTCCCATCCACTGGTGCAGTTTTTGCATGATTAGTACCATGATGCTATGAAAGGTAACTTGGAGAGACTCCTGTTGGGTTGCATGCCTTCACTGCTGATTGTAAAATCTGGTTCAATCTATTGTTGACCGAGATTAATGGAAAAAGCATCCTTTAAATGTACTTAAAACTAATTAATTTATCTATGACACACAATTAACTTTCAATATCACAGCTCCTATTTTTGAGATTAGCTCAAGGTGCCTCTGAACCCAATATTCCACAGAGCCACCATGCCAAGCTGTTTTGTTATCTACAATGGAATAATTATCAGTCTTTACTCAGCAGGCAGCACTTTTGTGTGTCAGAAGTGTTCAAATTCTAACACTTGCTGCAGAGATACATCATTTCATCCAAGCTGACACTTCAATGCTGTACTCAGGAAGTTTTGCACTTGGGACCTAAGGGAGGAGGCATCTTTCAGACACAATGTTAAGTCAAGGCTTTATCTATTCCAGGTTGGTAAAGATAAAGGATCCATGGCATCATTTGAACAACAAAGTATTCTTTGTGGTGTTCTCGCCAATATTTATCACCCAACCAGCACATCTTGCTCAATTACCTCATTGTTGCTTATGGAACCTCTGTGCTCAAATTGACTGTCACATCTCCTATCCCAGTACAGTACTTAAACTAATCCCAGAGCATTAGTGATTTGGGATGCACTGTAATCAGTCTTGTTGGACTCTCAACTTTGTGGAATCAGACTGAACCAACCAAATAACATACAGCTTCAGCAAACTCAATGCTGCCTATTACATTTTCCCCCATATATCTATGTAGAGAAAATATCCAGCAATAATTGAATAGTAGTTGCATGGTGGTGGCATCTTTCAGGACGAAGAGGCAAATGCATGAACTATCTAGTACGCACTTTCATCCCATCAGAGAAAAAGTTTGGACATGATTAGAAAGGAGACATGCACCATACACTACTATTACAAGGGATTAAAACACATCAAATACTTGCTGGTACATTGTTACACTGTTAAACATAATTTAGATTCTTAAATAGATAAGAGGGTGATGCAAACATATGCGAAGGCTGAAGGTTAAAACAGAATCTGGTCTTTGCCTGAACATTGACTGTACATCTAACAATACACTAGATAACCTACGTACTTAAGTAAAATTTGGCAGAGGCAAATGATAAAGTTCACAATCAACAGACATCGATATAGGACCCCATCCCCCACCCTGTCATTCAAAGAATCTGCAAAGGAGGCAGAGAATACATTCAGGACCAAGCTAGATTGAGGCAAAGGTTATGGAGGGAAGGCAGGAAAGTGGAGCTAAGATCTCGTGGAGTAGTAGAGCAGGTGTAAGGGAAACAGCCTTCTTTTGTTTCTGTTCTGATTTGTTTTATGAAGGGAACAATGATTATTGTGCAGGGTAGAATGTGGGATAGCAGACAACTTTGTGCCATTGGTTGGCAGTGAGCAAAGGAGGACACAAGTTGAACACTATTTGAAGGGAAGTAGGGTGTTCGTTCATTGAGAAAAGACTGCAAATTAAGATTTGGAAGAACACTGCCAGGTATGACTTTGGAGCAGGTTCTGCTTCACAAATATCACGTTTCTGAAATCATTGCATAAACAAGGTTTCTGCCAAACCTCCAGCAAATTTACATTGAGAGCAATGCCATTAATGTCAAAATACGACCAGCATTTATTTCAATTTGTTATTCCTTGCATTCTAAATGATACAGCAATTGCTGCAAGTTGCATTCTTATTCTGTCTTAGAAATATCCAAAGAGACATCCCAGAGCCAAACAAAAAAAAAAAAAAAATGGACACTGTGTCCAAGTAGGCATTTGACAAAGCTTGGTTAATGGACTGGGTTTTGAAATAGCGTCTTACAAGAGGGAGATATAAAAATACATCGTTTATGACAGGGTAGTAGTACAAAACACATGTATTCCCAGGAGTTTTTTTTGACACAAAGTTAACACTCAAAGGTAAACAACTGAAAATATTTTATTTTGGCTTTGTTAACAGAACACACTGGTCGGTATTCAGAAAAGTGTCTGTAGTTCACAGCTAAACTGTTATAAAACAAACTTTAAGCCTTTAATGATGACAAACATCTCCGCAGTCAGTGACTCAGCCCTGAAATTTGAAAGTATACATCAATAGACAACTTGTTGACAGTTCATTGAACTAAATCAAATTCTCCACAGTCGATGTCAAAAAATTGAAATTAACAAAAGACAGTTTGTTATATTGTTCAAATAATATTTATTCTCTCTCATTGAAAAAACACCCCAAATTGTGTGTTGAATAGATACATAAGGCCGTACTAGCAAACTGTAAGGGCAGCATGCGGATTCTTCATCTGTACTTTTTAAAATGGTCATCATTTCAGAATAGTGTCTTCATTAGCTGAAATGAGAGATTAGTTTATATTTTCTCAATGCAATACATATACACATGGAACTTGAATGAATTTATGTTCAATATAGGGGATGGTAGCACTGGAAGAGGTCCCTCCCAAGCTCAGTAGCAGAAGTAAAATCTCCTTGGATAAATATAGGACAAAATTCCTTTTCTTCAAAATCCCACCCATTCTGTGCCAACCCCTGCCCCACACAAACTATCTTCTTTCTAGTCCAGTGCAAGCAGGCACATTTTTGAATGTGACCTGACAGTACTCAATTCTATGACAGTCCGATGCACAGTGTAATGCTGTGGAAAACAGCATAACCAGACTGAAGAGACTTTCATTAGCTGGGGCCAGATTCAAACTTCACAAGTACAAGCGAGATTAGAAATGTTCAACTTTTACATAGAATAACAACCCAAACTGCTTCAGAAAAGCAACATTAGATAGAAATCAATGTTGAGTCAAGAGAGCTCTTAGGAATGATTATGTTTAGCTTGGAGAGAGAGGAAGCTGGAGACAGATTTTCAGTTTATGGCCAAGATTTCTGAAATTAAAGTCACCAAAGGCATGGTGAAGGGAGTATAGATGGTCTCCAAGGCCAAAGTTGAAAGAATGAGTTCTCTGTGAAGCTGGCAATGGTGAAAAAGAAAACAGAAGGGGTGAGGTCATGAAATGATCTGAGACCGAGAACATTCCAAAGAGAATTACAAATTTAGACAGACTTGGGAACCAGCATAGGTCAGTTGGACAGGGTGATGATTAAACGGAATTTGGTACAAGCTAGGATACAGAAAGCAAAGTTTTGGACTAGGTGAAAATTATACAGCATGCACAATGGTTCCAGCATGTGATGGCTTGACACTGGGTGGAAGTAAGCCAATTTCTAAAATGGAGGGGTTATGGGGATAAAGCTCAGCTCAGAATCAAATAGGATGCCGAGATCATGAACAGACTGGTTCAAATCACGGTAATGGACAAGAAGAGATGGAATTGGCGGCAAAGACACAGATTGATGCATAGGGCCAAAGGCAATGGGAGAAGTGATAATTCACTAGTACAAAGCTTTGGTGAGCCAATCTGGTTGAGTTTGAGGCTTCAAATCTCAGGATGTACTAGCTTAAAAACAGCTGTAGTACAGATACAACAGAATTAGGCTTAAACTGTTAATTTGTGCAACAGATTGCATGAAACTTGACTTTAAGATCTTAAGTTTGGAAAGTTGAGATGATATAATATGAGTGTTTAAAATGACAGGTTAGATGCATAAAAGCTGTGATATCAATCATCCAGAAAAATGGCACTTCAAATTAAAAAGGTGGCACATGGAAAAATGGAATTTGCTTCCAAAAAGCTTCTGGATGCTGTCAACAGAAAATGTTGAAGATTGAATCTACTAGATCGTTGTTAGACAAGGAGAGACAGGATTTATGGAGTTAAGTTGGGTAAATGGAGTTGAGGTAAAATCATCCAGAATACAATGGAAAGGCAGAACAGGTTCAAGGACTGAATGATGTAGTCTTTTTGCTACTTTCCTATGCTAATTACATGTGATACATTCGTCATTACATACTAACTTACTTTCCTTAACTGGCCACCAAATACATAAAATCTTTCAAAAGTCACTGGAGTCAGGAGAAGTCCCAAAAAAATTGGAAGATCGCTGTTGTAACCCCCTTGTTTAAGAAAGGATCAAGGCAAAAGATGGAAAATTATAGGCCAATTAGCCTAACCTCGGTTGTTGGTAAAATTCTAGAATCTATCCTTAAGGATGAGATTTCTAAATTCTTGGAAGTGCAGGGTCGGATTAGAACAAGTCAGCATGGATTTAGTAAGGGAGGTCGTGTCTGACAAACCTGTTAGAATTCTTTGAAGAGGTAACAAGTAGGTTTGACCAGGGAAACCCAGTGGATGTTATCTATCTAGACTTCCAAAAGGCCTTTGATAAGGTGCCTCACGGGAGGCTGCTGAGTAAGGTGAGGGCCCATGGTGTTCGAGGTGAGTTACTGGCATGGATTGAGGATTGGCTGTCTGACAGAAGACAGAGAGTTGGGATAAAAGGCTCTTTTTCGGAATGGCAACCAGTGACAAGTGGTGTCCCGCAGAGTTCAGTGTTGGGGCTGCAGCTGTTCACTTTAATGATCTGGATGAAGGGACTGGGGGCATTCTGGCGAAGTTTGCCGATGATACAAAGTTGGGTGGACAGGCAGGTAGTACGGAGGTGGTGGGGAGGCTGCAGAATGATTTAGACAGTTTAGGAGAGTGGTCCAGGAAATGGCTGCTGAAATTCAACGTGAGCAAATGTGAGGTCTTGCACCTTGGAAAAAAGAATACAGGCATGGACTATTTTCTGAATGGTGAGAAAATTCATAAAGCTGAAGTACAAAGGGATCTGGGAGTGCTAGTACAGGATTTCTAAAGGTTAACTTGCAGGTTGAGTCTGTGATTAAGAAAGCGAATGGAATGTTGTCAGTTATCTCAAGAGGGTTGGAATATAAAAGCAGCGATGTGCTTCTGAGACTTTATAAAGCTCTAGTTAGGCCCCATTTAGAATACTGTGTCCAATTTCGGGCCCCACACCTCAGGAAGGACATACTGGCACTGGAGCGTGTCCAGCGAAGATTCACACGGATGATTCCTGGAATGGAAGGCCTAACATACAATGAACGGTTGAGGATCCTGGGATTGTATTCATTAGAGTTTAGAAGGTTGAGGGGAGATCTAATAGAAACTTACAAGATAATGCATGGCTTAGAAAGGGTGGACGCTGGGAAGTTGTTTCCGTTAGGTGGGGATACTAGGACCCGTGGGCACAGCCTTAGAATTAGAGGGGGTCGATTTAGAACGGAAATGAGGAGACATTTCTTCAGCCAGAGAGTGGTGGGCCTGTGGAATTCATTGCCACGGAGCACAATGGAGGCCGGGACGTTGAATGTCTTCAAGGCAGAGATTGATAAATTCTTGATCTCGCAAGGAATCAAGGGCTACGGGGAGAGTGCAAGTAAGTGGAGTTGAAATGCCCATCAGCCATGATTAAATGGCAGAGTGGACTCGATGGGCCGAATGGCCTTACTTCCACTCCTATGTCTTATGGTCTTATATTGTTTCCCTGTCATCACAGAATAATTTATTTTTCAAATACCTTCTGCCAACTGTTTTGCAATGCGTTCAAGTTCCTCTCGTTTCTTTTTCTCTTCAGCCTCAATTCTCCTCTCCTCTTCAGCAATAGGCTTTAGATAATCTTCATTATAAAATTAAAAACAAATGATCAGTAAGTCTCTGTAGGAACTGGAGTAATTAAAAATTATTTGCAGCTTGTATGCTCTAAGGAATTCTAATTTGTTGACACTTTCATCAAACGCAATTATCATCATTTTCTGGTATTGTCACTAGTTGGCAGTGCAGTTAGAGCTGATATATGGCAAAATTTAGCATTAACTTTTAATTGCTAACTGGAAAACTCTTCAGACAGGTTAGAAAAAGTCAGTAATTTGTTCTAGGCCTTTAGAACATTGCAATATTGCATTCAAGACAAGATCATCTCTTACTCTTACCATATCGCTTCTTCCCATAGATGATGCCAACCAGCAATGCTGAGTACCTAGCCATCTGTAACAGAATGGAATACAGGTTTACTGAAATAGCATCATTTCAGTCCTGAAAAAACAAAAAAAAAGACTCCTGGCTGGAGTGATAAAGCAGTACACGTTTCATCACAATAGGCAAATATTTGCTGGAATGGAACATCTCAATGTGTCTTATTTGTCAGATTTTAGCTCAAAACATGCGTTGCCCACAAGAGTTGTTGAAAATACAAGCTACGAATGATGCAGTGAGGGAAAAAAAGAGGGCATCGAGGATCTAAGTGAGCAGAGCAAGCAATACAAAACTGGACTAGCCATATAAATTTTGTGGGTACAAGAACAGATCAGAGATTTGGAATCCTGTAGCAAGTAACTCCCCTCCTGACTCTTCAAAGCCTATCTACATCCGCTGTGATGGAATACTCTTTGCTTGTCTCAAATGCAGCTCCAACACTTGAGCTTGATATCATCTAGGACACAGCAGCTTGACTGTTTGGTACCACATCCACAAACAGCAGTGAGTCCACCACCAAAGCTCAGTAGCAGCAGTGTGTATCATCTACAAGATGGACTGCAGGCATTTGAGGATCCTCACTAAAGACTATTCAAATATACCTTGCATTCGGTGTCTACAATAACTCTGAACTCATTTGATCAGTTTGACCTTGACCAATGAGATTTTAATGATTGAAAAATAAACAAGACATAGGAATTGAAGTAGGCTATTCAGCACATCAAATTTGCTCCACCAATGTGATCATGCTTGATCTGATAATCCTCAACTCCACTTTACTGCTTTTCCCTATAACCCTCGATTCCATTACTGATTAAAATTCTGCCCATCTCAGCCTTGAATACACTTAACAACCCAGTCTCAAACAACACTCTGTGGTAAAGAATTCCACTGATCCACTACCTTCAAGAACTTTCTCCTCATCTGTCTTATTCTGAGATTATGCCCTTTGGTGCTAGACTATCCCACAAGAAATAATCTTTCTGCACCTACCCTGTCAAGTGTCCTAAAAATCTTGTATATTTCAATAATTATAAATTCCAACAAGTACAGGAACAACTTACTCATTCCCTCTTCATAAGAGGGTCCTCAATACCTAGTGAACCTTCTCTGCTTCCATTACCAGTACATCTTTCCTTCCATAAGGAAACAAAACCTAATCGTATTCCAGCTGGGGTCTGACCATTCCCTTGTATAGTTTTAGCAAAATCTGCCTACTTTTATACACCATTCCCTTTGAAACAAAAGAGGTAATTTCATTTGCCTTCCCTATTACTTGAACTTGGATGCTGGCTTTTTGAGATTCACACAGTACCTTTCTGAAGTCGTTCTCCAATTAAATAACATTCAGCTCTGTATTCTTCATGCAGAAGTGCATAACATCATATTTCCCATGTTATAGCCCACCTGCCAAGTTTTTGCCCACTCACTCAATCTACAGAATGTGTCACCCTCACTACTTGCCTTTTGTATCATCCTCAAACTTAGCCACACTACATTCTCTTCCTCATTCAAGTCATGTACATATATTGTAAATAACTGTGGCCTCAGCACTGATCCCCATGACACACTAGTTACAGGTAACCATCCTGAAAATGCTCTCCTCATCCCAACTCTATTTCTTAGCCAATCCTCTGTCAACGTTAACATACTACATCCAATATCATTGGCTATTAGTTAATTATGTAGCCTAATGTATGGTATCTTAATAAAAATCTTCTGAAGATCCAAAAATATTAAATCCACAGCTTTCTCTTCACATATCCTGCTTGCTACCTCCTCAAAAGAATTCTAGCAAATTTGTAATAAATGATTTTAACTTGATGAAGCCATGCTGACCCTGCTCAATCTGCTTTGAAATGTTCTGCTATTACATCCTTCATAACACTAACATTTTCCCAATAACAACCTAATGAAAGTTAATTGCAGCAAGTGAATGAAATGTCAAATTCTGGAAAGTGTGAAAATAGATAAGTCCCCTGGGCCGGATGGGATTTATCCCAGGATTCTCTGGGAAGCTAGGGAGGAGATTGCAGAGCCTTTGGCTTTGATCTTTATGTCGTCATTGTCTACAGGAATAGTGCCAGAAGACTGGAGGATAGCAAATGTTGTCCCCTTGTTCAAGAAGGGGAGTAGAGACAACCCTGGTAATTATAGACCAGTGAGCCTTACTTCGGTTGTGGGTAAAGTGTTGGAAAGGATTATAAAGAGATAGGATTTATCATCTAGAAAGGAATAATTTGATTAGGGATAGTCAACACGGTTTTGTGAAGGGTAGGTCATGCCTCACAAACCTTATTGAGTTCTTTGAGAAGGTGACCAAACAGGTGGATGAGGGTAAAGTGGTTGATGTGGTGCATATGGATTTCAGTAAACCATGTGACAAGGTTCCCCACAGTAGGCTATTGCAGAAAATACGGAGGCATGGATTGAGGGTGATTTAGAGGTTTGGATCAGAAATTGGCTAGCTGGAAGAAGACAGGGGCTGGTGGTTGATGGGAAATGTTCATCCTGGAGTTCAGTTACTAGTGGTGTACCGCAAGGATCTGTTTTGGGGCCACTGCTGTTTGTCATTTTTATAAATGACCTGGATGAGGGCGTAGAAGGATGGGTTAGTAAATTTGCAGATGACACTAAAGTCGATGGAGTTGTGGATAGTGCAGAGGAATGTTGCAAGTTACAGAGGGACATGGATAAGTTGCAGAGCTGGGCTGAGAGGTGGCAAATGGAGTTTAATGTGGAAAAGTGTGAGGTGATTCACTTTGGAAAGAGTAACAAGAATACAGAGTACAGGGCTAATGGTAAGATTCTCGGTAGTGTGGATGAGCAGAGAGATCTCGATGTCCATGTGCACAGATCCCTGAAAGTTGCCACCCAGGCTGATAGGGTTGTTAAGCAGGTGTACAGTGTGTTAGGTTTTATTGGTAGAGGGATTGAGGTTCGGAGCCATGAGGTCATTTGGAGCTGTACAAAACTCTGGTGCAGCCGCACTTGGAGTATTGCATACAGTTCTGGTCATCACATTATAGGAAGGACAAGGATGCATTGGAAAGGGTGCAGAGGAGATTTACCAGGATGTTGCCTGGTATGGAGGGAAGGTCTTATGTGGAAAGGCTGAGAGACTTGAAGCTGTTTTCGTTAGAGAGAGAAAGGTTAAGAGGTGACTTAATAGAGACATACAAGATGATCAGAGGATCAGATAGGGTGGACAGCGAGAGCCTTTTTCCTCAGATGGTGATGGACGAGCACGAGGGGGCATAGCTTTAAATTGAGAGGTGATAGATATAGGACAGATGTCAGAGATAGGTTCTTTACTCATTAGTAAGGGCGTCGAATGCCCTGCCTGCAACTGTAGTAGACTCGCCAACTTTAAGGGCATTTAAATGGGCATTGGATAAACATATGGATGATAATGGAATAGTGTAGGTTAGATGGGCTTCAGACTGGTTTCACAGGTTGGCACAACATCGAGGGCCGAAGGGCCTGGTACTGCGCTGTAATGTTCTACGTTCTATAGTAGTCAATTTTCTACAAGATATTAAGTTGGAAATAGACTACGATATACCTAGAAGCGCACAAGATTATATATAAAAACAAACCAACATTACTTCAGACACTCACCCACCAACATACACCCTTCATGCCACCCTAGGGCCCTCACCACCACACAAACATGCCAATTCTTCCTTCACCCACACCCAGTG